>CM077350.1:42885185-43485185 GCA_039655645.1 Ammopiptanthus mongolicus
CTCTTGTTTTTAGCTTTCAGAGCTTCTCAGTATCTGCACCTTCCTATATCAGCTTCCAGAAATCATTAGCCTAGATGCAGCCCCCGGTAAACATAAAATCATCCAAAACATAAAGCAAAGCATCAAGAGCTTAATGCAACAAGACAACAAACACATCCTATCTCCACATAAACCAAGTTCCTCCCATTTGAGCTCCTTTTGCAAGAACATCTGCAATTTGATTGGTTCCCTATTCCTATGAACAAAAACAACATTCTTTAAAATTAACACAATATTTTGCAATTTGTTATAATCAAAGCGTAAGTTCCATGAGCATCTCTCATTAATCCAAGCATTGACATTTTTTGAATCGGTTTCTATGATAATCTCTCTATTCTTAATCCACTCTTGTTGTAGGGACATTTAATAGCCATGAACTCTGCTTTATTGGAATCTTTTATGGCAATTGATACATCAAAGAGAGCTTTAATTACTCCTTGATCATCCCTAAAAAACCCTTCAATATTTGTTGGGCCAGGTTTGTCTTTGAAAGAACCATCAACATTCCATTTTAATCTACTCCGTAGTGGCGGATTCCAAAATATGGCTGGTTTATCCTCTTTCTTATTTTTCCATAACACTACACAATCTAACTTATGAGCTATCTCACCCGAATTAAAGGACAATTTGATTCCCATCCTTTTAAGCCAAAAATTGAGTCTCATTTTAATTATAGAGTAAAGGCTCATTTTAGTTCCTAACAATGTCTGAGAGGTACCATATTTCGTCCCTGATAAAAAAAAAACTCACCGAATAGTCCCTGACAATGACAAAATAGGGACACATCAGTCTCTCAGTTTCTTTTCATCCTAAACATAGCGTTAAAGTGTTGATATATATCATTAGTATGTTCATATATCTATTAAACTCATCCATATGACCTGTGTTGGTGCATGTGGTGTATTGCTTGTAACATGTAAGGACTAATGTGTAACATGATAGAAATTGTTAGGGACTAAATTGGGTTATTTAAATAATCGTTGGGGACTTTATTGGGTTAATGCATAATTATTTTCATGGTCTATTATGCATGTAGAGACTATTGTCTAGGCACCTGACATACAAACGATACATATCAGCACTCTAATGGCGTGTTCGGGATGGAAACAAATGGAGGGACTAAAATGTCCCTCTTTAGTCATTCTCGGGGACTATTCAGTGAGTTTTTTTTCTTCAGGGACGAAAAGTGGTACCTCAAAAATGATTGGGGACTTAAATGGGTCTTTACTCTTAATTATATAAGTGAGACTTGTTAATTTATTTATTTCGAATTTAGGCTAATTTAGTAATACTTGTTATGTTTATTTATCTTATTTAAAAATGATTATATTTGTGTAAGATTGATTATATGTTTTGTCAATTTATTTGGAACATTGATAATTATTATGTGTATCGAAATTTTAAATTATATTTTGACATTTATTTTAACAAAATAAATTGTTTAATGGGTTAAATATGTTTTTACTCCCCATAAAATGAGAGGATTTTGGTTTTGGTCCCTATAAAATTTTTTCTTTGGTTTTAATCCCTCTAAAATATGAAATTACTAATTTTGGTCCCTATAAAATGAGCAAATTTTTGTTTTGATCCCTGAAAAATATTTTTCTTTGATTTTCATCCCTCTACAATTTAATATCACATTTTTTAGTCCCTAACATTCATTTTAGAGTAGATAAATATATTTCATTTTAAGAAAATTTTTAGGGGAATCATATAACATGATACCACAGAGGTCATTAGGTATCATTTGGGATGACCATATGACATTCTGTTAGATATATAAATAGTTAATGGATGTCACATGACAGTAGAGAGCAAAAATAATGATTTTAGATTTTAAAATGATAAAAACCAAAATTCACTAATTTTACGGAAATCAAAAATATATTTAATTATTTTTTAATTATCCGGTCTAGTGACCCAACCGAGAGTTGGGTTGAGTGAGATTAAAGAAAATCTTTATTTTGATTTAACCCAACCCATTACTTTAACAAGCGAGAAGAGTCCAAAATTGTCACAAAATCTACCCATGCATCTCCATCGGACACCCATGGCTATGGGCGTAGGAGCAGCTCAAATTATTGATTTCCATCTGTTTCGTTTAGTGATATTTCAAAAAGCTGCCAAACTCAAAGAGGCAAGGTTATCTAGCATGCATATAATTTGAACAACCGTGATTTGTGCAACAAGCCCCACAATGCATTGCATACACGTTTACATCAGAAGCCAAAATCATAACAATAATTATTGTAGTAATTATCCAATATAAATCCATTAAGCAATTAGAGCAAGATGTCAGTATCTTTGATTGCATAATTATCCTGAGAATTTTAGATTATGCCCTCTATGATTGAGGGATTGTGAAGTAGGGATATAAGCATACAGGATAACAGGTGTTTCCACTCAATTATTTGGAGATCTTTTGCATTTGAAATTCCTCTGCTTACTTGAGCTTAGCAATAGATATCCTCAGTTTACAAAGCAAAATGGGTCATAATGCTTCCATCTATAGAATATATGATGTAACAAAACCCCCCAAAATTCTTTTCGTAAGCTGTGGTGGTTGAAAACTTGGACCCTTTGACAGGTATGTGCATATGTTCTTTATTGTATAAAATACATACTGTGCCGTCAATAATTAATTGAAAATGACTATCCTAATATAGATCTCGGACGTCTACTTCTATTATTTAATTCTTTGGGAGCAAATAATTGGAACCAAAGATTACATGCTAGGAAAAGTACAACTCAAGTTGATGAAAAGAGCTGGAAAATGGAAAATTGGGGGTAGACTCTTGTTTAGTGATTCTTTCGGGATCTAGATTTGGTGCAGTAGAAAAAGCATATATTTGATGTATTTAGACAAAATTTTATAAAAAAATGATTTGAAGCAAGATTTATTGATTGCTGTAAAGATCCAAACACCCTTAAGACTTGTCTAAATACATTAAATACATGCTTTTTTTGCTACATCAAATTCAAATCCAATTTGCGTCACTAAATCCTTAAAATATTGAGAGGACGGTTACGTATTTGTCAAAACCTTGGTAATTGTGGTGGGCAGTGGGCTACTCTGGGTTATGTGTCTTTGAAAGCTCCATTTCAATCTTTCCCTACCTCAATAATTCCAACCACCTGGGCTGGCTGTCATTGTCACATTTCATTAAAATTTCTCATTATTATTAATAAAAACTATTAACTAAGCTAAGTTTGTATGCAGCATATTCATTTGTTGCATTGGTGTAGCAGCCTAGTTGACTGTTTATATAAATGGTAAAATTCAATTTGAATTCGATAAAATAATATATAAATGATGTCACTTAATTTTTGTTTTTGTTAGACCCAAATTCGCTCTCATGGTTCACATACAACCAATTGAATATTGCATATAAGTAGGATTTTAAAATAGGTCCCTAATTACAATTGAGATGTCAATATTGTAATTTTGAATTTTGAAAATCTTTATGATTGAATCATGATTGTAATTATGATTATATCGATCATTTTTTTTATTTTATAATTATTCACAATAATAGCAAATACAAAATAATTTACAACCACAATTTAAAACATTTACAAGAAAAACGTAGACATATGGTCTGTTTAGACCAATTGGATTCTGGATTTTGTTCCACCACAGCATAGTTATATATGCTTGTTATTGGAGATCTTCAGTCTTCATTAGGAGATTTGTAGAGAATAAGAAAAGATAAAGGGGCTTTTGGCTTCAGTAGGTGAAGTTGGTTGACTGAGAAAGCTACATCATGTGATGTGGAAAGCAATTAATTATTGTCACAGAAAATGTCATAACGCAACAATATTTTACTTTTAGTTTGGCTTTGTGCATGTGTGAGGTTGTTAGATTTCAAAGATTACAAATAAGCCAATTGATTCTGTGGATTTTGCTTTTCACTTTTGCATGGGCAGAGCTCAAACTAGTGGTGAAACTCGCTCTTGGGAATTGATTAATCATTAATGCACATATGAAAAAAGAAAATTTTAAGGGCATGTTACGTTTTAAGGACAAGTTAAGTATTTTTAAAATGAATGTATATAAAAAGATAAAAAGTAGGATAAAGATTCAAATTGGTCCTTAACAAAAAATTAAGGTGACATTTTGATTCTGAGAAATGAAAAATATCAATTTGGATCCTCAAGAATGTAAAATGCGGGTCAAATTGATTCTTTTTAGGATAATTTTTAGAGACATTTTAGTCTCTGTTAGAGACTATTTTGACTAGCATTTTATATTCTTGATGACCAATTTGGTTCTTTACTCTAAAAAGTAAGTGAGAAATAAAAATAAACATATATGGTATCAAATAAGGTGTCAAAATATCCAATGGGTGTGACTCAGTTGGTTACGCTGGCTGAGCTTGTGGGGAGGACCGTGGTTCGAATCCCACAAAATACATTCTTGGGTAGGAGCGAAGAACCTTAACTGTGACTAAACACCCGAGCGGAGATTAGTCTCATAACGTATCCAAAGGATCTAAATTTATTTACGATAGGTTCCAACCAAAAAAAATAAGATGTCTAAAATTTGATATGTAAAAAACATAACATAACTCTTTCAAATTTAGAATAGAAACATGGCAGGAATCAGTTGATAATATGCAAATATTGACACCAGGAAGGGATCACGATTCACTGCAATCGGTTATGATTAACTAACTGCAGTGATTACATTTAATGTATATCCAAATCATTAGATTTCCCTGCATTAAATCATGATCATTCATTTTTTTCAAACAAATTGATAGAAAAAAAACAGGATTGAATGCAAAAAAACAGGAATGGAAAGAGAGTGAAACAGCTGAATGCAGGGAATCACAATCCCACCAGAAAGACCAATAATAAAGAACACAAAACAAAAATTAAATAAAAAAGCACTTGTACGTGTCTTCCACCGTAAAGAGGTAGTTTTCAATTTTAACAATATTTTTTTATGTTTTTGACTCTATATCCCATAGGCAAGCTGTGGCTAGGTAAAGCAGTGGCGGATTTAGGACCCGAAGTCAGGGGTGCAAAATATTTCCAAAAAAACAATCTATTTCCTAAAAATTCAATAATAATTACTATCATACATATAAAGGCATAAACCGTAAATTAGCTTCTTTCAACAAGTAACTAACTGGTAAATTTTCAGTATCAAGAGGAAATTCAAGGTTGCAACTCCTAAACCGTAAGTCATGAGTACCCTCATCCTCATATAATTAGAGAAACAAAGTTAATACAAAGATTAACAAATAAAATTAATACAAAGGTCAACAAAATACAACCACAGAAACCAATTAGACATGGAACACTATCAACAAAATACAACCAGCAATTTAGATTACAAAATATACCACCGTTCGACTTTGAGGCCGCTAGCGAAAAAACGGAGCTCGTGGCAGACGGTAGAGACACGATTTTGGGGACTGCTGTCGGCTGGTCGTGGTGTTTTGTGGGGTTTTGGGTGTGGGAAGAGAGGGTAAGAGGGTTGAGAGAAGTGAGGAGAAAGAATCAGAGACTCAGTGGCATGGTATAATTTTTTCAACTATGAGGAGTAATTTTTTTTTATATAGAGATATTATAAAAGAAGAAATTTCAGGGGGGTTCAAGTGCACACCCTGATTAGTAAGTAAATCCATCCCTGAGGTAAAACCCTACTTAAAATGCCAACTCTAAGATTCAAACTATTAACATTACAAATAAAAATAATCTAATATCATAATCCACTTTCACTATAATCAAACCACTGTTGGGTAATTATACTAATGGAATAAAAGTCACCTGACACATCGAGCACTTTCAATCGTGCTCATTGCTTGGCAAGCCAACCTAAAAGTGACATTTTATATATAAAATAACTATAGGAATATCTATTTAGCTTCTAGCTTGTTCTTTTGGTCATTTAATTTGACAAAATTAGAGATATATAGTTTGTTTTGTGTATATCATTCAAATTGATGTTTATATTTATTATTTCTAAAAGAATTATTTTATTTTTTTGTAAATGAAATAATACATATATTTTTTTTCTTATTTTTACAATTTTCACCTAAAATTAAAAACTAAAAATAAAACAAAAACAATATAAATTTAAAAGTAAAAATATATTAAAAAATAAAAATAAAAATAAACCAAGCGCTTAACTTTTGGGTGTTTGGATTTGAAGCCTCACTCCGTGAGAGGGTAGTATAAATAAATAGATGAATATCTGTTGTCCCATTTTGATATATTATAATATGTGATCATTAAAAATATATTATCATATAAGTTGAAATTTCTTGTAATTTTAAAAAAATAGAATATGTGACAAAATACTTTTTTAGTTCTCTATGACAAGATATTATTAATGAGGACAAAATATGATACATCAAAATGAGACAATAAATCCTCATTCAACCACAAGCATGCTTGGTTAGCTTCTCACATTAGTACACTAAGCACACAACACACCCTAAAAAAACCCCAAGCTAATTAAGTTCGCTTCTAGCCTGTTCTGGAAATTCATTTTCATGCTAAGTTTGATTGTAGATTCTAAGCCACGGTTTAATTATATAGAATTACGGCATTGGCTATTAACACAATAAAATTTTCTAAATTACAGTTCATCTAAGATTTGTTAGGCAAACCCCTAAGGAAGAAAACAGAATAAAAGAACAACAGCGTTACTTTATTGCCATAAAAAAATTGGGCAACACTAGTGTCAGTGACACATCTTTTATACTAATAAAATTTTGTTTCTCCGTTGTTATTTTAAAACTCTTTTTGAATCAAATGTTAATAACATATTATTGTGTTGGTAAAAAAAAAAAAAAAAACAAACATATTATTGTGCTTTTCTGTGGCAGAAGAGCAATGTGTTACGACACAATATTCTCCAACGAAAGAATACAAAAAACCAATCAATTTACATTGTATAAGCAATAATTGTTTGTGTATATATTTTTTTGACATGAATATTCTGGTATATAGACGTATATTCTAGTTTGAGTTTAATCGATATGTGCACTGTCAATATAAATTTTTTTATACTGTCAACCAATCAGAATCATGATATGAGTAGCTTTTAAGGTAATTAAGATAAGACTCAAATAATTTAGCTTATGTGACAATTTCTAATTGATTGACTGTGTAAAAAATCTTTACATTGACAGTACATACCAATTAAATCCTTATAGTTTAGCGTTAAATCTATAATTATATTAAGTAAAAAAAAATACGCATATTATAGTTTAACGTAAAATCTGTAATTATTTTGATAAAAATATTAAAAATTGAAACATTAACAGCATACTTTTTATTTACAATGAAATAATTAATTTTTTTTATAGTTATTATGCAATGAAAAATGATTATTTAATTGAAGATATTTAAAAGTATAACATGTCAAATTAGCATCAAAATAGAATAAGATGTTAGCATGGACCTAAACAATGATAACATATTTTTTTTATAATAGAAATTACTCAATTGCTAATCCCGTATCCTTAAATCACTCACTTACTTGTGCACTATTTATAAGTCAATAGATAACAATGGTACGATTCCTGCGCTAATACGCGGACCGTTGGTCAGTGGTGCAAGAGTTACTCAGTTTACTGTTGGCCTTTTTCCGATAGACAAAAGACCCTCGGTATTTGATGCATTTATCGACGACTTTGCCGTCGATACAAGAGGCAATGGTTTTTTTAATCCAATTATCGACGACTTTGACCCTCGGTAATGAAACATACTTATATATCGACGGCTTGAGCGAAATAAAGTTTGCAAAATTTTTGACGGCTTGGGCCCTCAGAAAGTATATTTGTTCCTACCGAGGGTCACCACCATCTTGAACTGCCTTATCACATTAATTACTAGACATTTACATCTCTTTTATATTACCGATGGATAAGGTCGTCAGAAAGTTTGTTTCTCATTATCGAGGGCAAAACCGTTGCTAAGTGCCTTTTTGTGTTACGAGACAACAACGTCTCTTTTTAACTTATCGACGACTTGGACCATCGGTTGGTTAGTTACTTTATTTTCGACTGTCAAGACCGTCGGTAAATTAGCAATGGTCGTCGGTAAGGTATAATTAACCACACTCGCGCGCTGCTCTCTCTCTCTCTCTCTCTCTCTCTCTCTCACACTTTTCTTCTTCTTCCCTCATTCCCTCTCTGCTCTCCCTCTCCATCTCCATTTCCATCTTCTCCCCCTCTCAAATCTCATTCTCTCCATCTTCGGCCATGCACAACCACTACATCCTCCCTTCTCTCTCAGTTTCTCCAGTCACTATCGATAGGCAAAATATGCGAACTTTGTGAATATATGCCTTGATAGGATTATCTGAGTTTTGATGGATGACAAAAGAAAAATCCCAGAAGGACTAGATTTCAAAAATCGGAAAAGGTTATCACACATGATCAAGTCTTTTAGAAGGGGTGAAGGGAATTTCATTATTTGTATTGTGTGTTTTAGATCATGTTGTACATGGTAGGTAAAGCTCTCAAATATAAAATCAATCACTCACCCACACGATATGAGAAGTGAAAATAAAACTTAATAGGCCTTAAGCTCTTTAATTGAAAAATCAATTAGTAGCCGTTAAGTTTAAAATCAATGTTTTTAATGTGAATAATCGATTATTGTTTTTCATAATCGATTATCATTTATCTGGAAAAATGGCTTTACAAACAGAGGAACATTAATCGATTATATAATTATGCATTAAAATGACCTTTTTACAGAGAACCTGTAATCGATTATGATGCGACTGTCTCTTAACGCATGTTTTTTGTAACATCCCGATTTTTTGTGCTTTCTAAGAACGATAGACTCAATTAATGAGTTTATATTTTTATCTATGCTCTAGAAAATGATTTTGGGAAAACTAAAATCATATTCATGCTTCATATAATCGTGGGAGCCTACGGTTAAAGTTTGGGCGGGCAATTCAAATGAAGCCCGATCTATGTTTTTCGGTTGATAGTGTTTTTCTACTATCAAGACCTCTTTTTAACTAACGGTTAGGACTACTAGTCTTATAATTCAATCCTCTACCTTTTTGCTAAAATTTGTCCTGACGTCCAAAAATATAAATAATATTTTATATTCGAGCCGATAATCGATCGAGGAGACGATTCGAGCTGTCTTAGGGTTTTTCGAGAACCTTGAATCGATAATTTTCATACCAGGGCTATGTTAAATCATTTGGGGACTCCTATCAGTGTCGTGAGGATTTTCAAAATGTCGAGATGTGAATTAACCAAATTGCCCTTGGTTAGTTTTTACTAATTACCTTTTATTACCTTTTACCTAATCTTAAGTCTTAAGAAAGTTAATAAATATCTCTCTTTACTCTTATCCTCACTCTCACTCTCTCGGCAGCCCCTCCCCCCCAAACCTCTCCTTCTTTCTTTTCTCTTCTTTCTCTTTTCTCCTCACAAAAACTCCATTTTTGGAGACTTTAAGCTTGAATTTCTTGAAGTAACCTTCACCAACTTTGAAGGAGATCATCATAGGAGGTAGCTTGTCATCTCTATCTCTCCCAATCTCTCCTTTCTCTGCTCAATTTTTCATGATCATAGATGTTAGGGTTTTATCCCTAAATCTTCAAAAATCCATGAAAAATTGTAGAAAAATCATTTTAATACCAAACCAATTTCTATGGCCTAGGTTCATGGCATACTTGTATGATCCAAGAGCTTAGAGCCAATAGATCTCTCTAGGGTATTTAACCAAAGAGAGGCCGAGACCCCCTATTGATTAGGGTAGGGCTTTTGGTTGGTTTTTGATGTTTTGAGTTTATATCTAGGGTTATCACACTTAGTTAGGGTGTTATCCAAGAAATGAGAATTTTTGGAACTCCCAAGCTATTTTTATTTTAATAGGGCCGAACCCTAGGGGTGGTACAATATGAGAAATCTTTGTTTTTTTTGAGTTAATGCCTTTATTGATTGTGTATATATAGTGATCGGCAGCTAGTTGAGCCAGTTGTCTAAGTGATCAGGTGTCTACTGCTTACCTTGGAATTACAAGAGGTAAGGGGAAAAACCTGAGGAATTCCAATTCCGACAGCTATGTGCTGCATTGGTGTTTGTATTATAAATAAATGACTGTATCTAATTATTGGGTGATTGTTTTATTTACTGTTGTTGATTTGAGTATGCATGACATAACTACTGATATATGTAGATACATGCTATAATTGATGAATAATTGTATGGATGTATTGTGTGCCCTGCTGTGGGATTTAAGGCGTTAGAGAACCTAATATCGATTAGGATCCGACATCGTATAACTTAAAAGCTTTAAAAGCTTGAACTATGGAATTGAGAAAAATAAATAATGATTTATTGTTTCTCAATTTAATTTAAGAGAAAATAATTAATTATCTCTTTCAGAATGAAATAATAATAAATAGCTATTTTTAAGAAAAGTAACTTAGAATAGCAGAGTTGTGAAAATGTGTTTTTAATAATGAAAACGATGTTTTTAAGATAAATAGGGCGTTAGAAACCTTTATTAGTTTTTAAATTAATAAAGTTAACCGTTTGAGCAAAAGCGTCTTGAAAAACGTGATTTCTAAATTAATTGGTTTTATCCAAGGAAAAAGGGGTTTTTACAAGCTTTGTTTTAAGGTTTGTATTTTACCCAAAAACGACAAAAGAAAAAGAAATGGTCTTTAGACCAAGTTTTGTTTTATGGAAAACCGATCCCGAGGACTTTATGTAAGTGTCGGAGATTTGGGTTTTAGTTTTTGAGTTTTCGAGGAAAAGTGGTTTTTAACTTAGAAACTAGAAATCGAGACATCGGGGTTCTAGGTTTCTGCAGAAACACGTGGATCAAGGATCTGTGTTAGTTGTGGTCCTGTCGACTTAAGGACGATCTTTGTGGTCCTGTAAGCTTGAGGATGTTTTTATGATCTTGAATCCAAAATTCTAAACTGGTGCATCGGTTAGGGATGTTTGGATTTGAGTTGTTTTGGACTAGATGTTCTGTTTTGAGAAAATGTTTTTGAGGCTTAAAGAGTCTAAGACATTATGGTGGTTGTTAGCGCTGATGCTACAACGAGGAAATATTGATACGACAAAGATCAATTATCGGAAACTAAATAGTTTTCTCATGCATTTGTGTGTTGGGCAGACGTGCCGTGAAAACGAGAGACCTTGATGGCAAGGAGAACCTGAGATGACTTATTGTCATTATGTAACATTGTGCTTTGATGGACAATGATGTCATACGTGCCATGTGAGAGCGTATTGTGCCCAGTGAAGAGGACATTATAGTATGACTTATACATCGTGACTACTACTGACATGCGCACCCATGTATTATTTCCTGGGAGGTTACGTGCTCATGTTTTGCCGAATTTTAATTCTGGAGTTTGTCATTGTTGCTTGTGGGGCAATGATGTTGGGTCTGATCAACTCGTTGTTTATGGTGATGGGGTTTCCGGAAATCTAGATTGAATATTAGTTGAGGTATATGGGAGTGTCATGCATACGTTTAGAGAAGAACGTTAATTGTGGGGTACGAAGCCCTTGTGTATTTACTGCTGTTAGTACATGACTATATATACTGTACTATGTGGTGTAGGTTGATATTTGGTGAGATATATTGTATGAATCTGCTGTTTGGATTGGGCATGTAGTTATCGTTTTTGGATTCATATATTGGTTTCTCACCCTTGCTTATTTTTTGGACTGGTATGTCCTTTTGGTATATATATTATATCCTGTTTACAGATGGAGCTGATACTGGAGCAGCTCGCTCACTCGGGGGTACGCTCCCTAGTATTTGATCGGAGAGAGGACCCAGCTGCGTGGGTTATTCACCCTGGAGTAGAGAGCGCAGCGTATACAGGACCGGTTTGCACTTTGAGAGGGACGATGGAGATGGGACTTCATGAGAGGACCCACATTGTGGAGACCATCCAGGTACCTCTACCTCCCATCTCAATGTTGCTGCAGGCTCTTATGTAGCAGGGACTGGTTGAGCATCCTGTCCCTGCAGCACAGCCCCCGCAACAGCAACCACCACAGGCACCTCCCCTGCCTTTTGTTTTGATAGCGGGCGAGTGGGTAGTGGGGGATGAGGAGGAAGAAGAGGAGGAGGAGGAAGATCCTGAGGAGGATCCTCAGGAGGACCCGGAGTATCATCCTATGGATGCTCCCAAGCCTCATCCACAGGAGAACGGGAACGTAGGTTCCCAGGGTTCTTCTCCTGTTTCTACCATTGGACCTTCCTTTGGAGGATTGTCCAATGGGTTTCATTAGTCTGACCAGCTTAGGGTGTAGAATTTTCTTTTGGGACAACGATTTTTGGATAGTCTGTTAGCGGCTACTGATGGCCATGAGTTTTAGAGATATGGTTCCAGACTATCGCTGCCTAGTTTTTAGCTTTTATTAGCTTATCTTTTATAGTTTCTTTTGGAAAGGGACGTGTTGTCCATAGTCTTTCAGTTGATGATGTATATACACATATATATGAGTACTCTGTTTATTATTCTGAGTTGTGGTTTTTATGGGTATTAAACAAGAAAAAATTTTATCACGATTTTCAGGACTTAATAAGATATATTAAATAAACCGTTTTTCCGAATGTAAAACTAGCAAGTTTTATTTGATGTTTTAATTTGTGTTTTGGGTTACAAAAGTGATACCGGATTGAGGGTGTCACATTTTTGCTTAAAATGAAAATAATCGATTATGGCCTTAGTATAATCGATTATAGCGCGAGAAACACTTATACTCAAAATGGACTTAACCTAATTCCTATAGGCTGATTTCTTTTTCTATAAATAGGAAGCCTTGAGGAGTGTTTCAATACAACACTTGCTTTTCTAATCCTAGTTCTGTTGAATTTCTTATTGATCACTCACTAAATTTTACACCTTGATATTTACTTTTTGAGAGCTTTATAATCCATATAGGAAAGATTGTAATTGTGCTTCAAGTTGTTATTTTATTATCTGCACTATTTAAGTGCTACATTTCTTTTAAATTGTTGTTTCTTTTATTAGGTGTGAATCCCATAATTTTGAAAGAGAAGGTTATATCTTGTTCTTGAGGCTCTTGCACAAAGGGAGGAGATATCCCATTATTTGTGTGGAGGGTGATCTTGGTTGTAAAGGTTTCTAGCTGAACCTGGTTTAAAAGCTAGTTATTGAGTAAAAACCCTTGGTGGTTGACCTTGAGGAATGGATGTAGGCTACTAGGGTATTTGGTAGCCGAACCAAGATAAAACTGCATGCCTTATTCCTTTTATTACTTTTCATTATAATAGTTTAATTTTAAGTCTTTTAAATTCTACAATTTATTTTTCATTGTATTTTATTTATAGCACTTTAAATTCAAGTTATTTATCTTTCAAGTGCTTTGTTGTGCAAAAGTTTTTAAAATTCACATTACACACAATTCACCCCTCTCTTGTGTTTCGAGTCACTTGTCAACAAGTGGCATCAGAGCTTAAATCTTGCTTATAGGCTTAACCGCCTCAAGAGGTAACAGACATTCCATCAGACCCCCACCTTTCAATGGTGAAGGGTATGGTTATTAGAAATAAAGAATGCAAATCTTTCTTGAGGCTGTAGACCTCGAAGTTTGGGACGCTATGGAAAACGGTCCATTTGTCCCCACCCATTCTGTCACTAATGCAGTGGTGGACAAACCAAGAAGTCTCTGGACTAACGAAGAGAGGAAAAAGGTCCAATATAATTTGATGGCAAGGAACATAATCACTTCAGCTTTAAGCTACAATGAGTTCTACAGGGTCTCAAATTGCCCAGGAAATGTGGGACACCCTTCAACTGACCCATGAAGGTACTACCGAGGTCAAAAGGGCTCGAATGAACACATTAACTCATGAATACGAGCTATTTAGGATGAATTAGGGTGAAAGCATACAAGACATGCAGAAACATTTTACCCACAATATTAATCATCTTAGGGCTCTTGGGAAATCCTTTAGTAGTGAAGATTTGATTAATAAAGTGCTTAGATGTTTAAATAGAAGTTGGCAACCCAAAGTAACTGCTATAGCTGAATCTAGAGATTTATCCACTATGACTTTGGCAACTCTATTTGTAAAATTGCAGGAACATGATCTCGAATTAAATCGACTCACTGAAAGTGACAAGAAAAAGAAAGGACTTGAACTTAAAGCAATTGTAAATGAAAGGGAAGAAGAAATCGACTTTGACGTCGGTTGTGAAAGCCTCAATGAAAATGAGGAAAATATGAGCTTGATGGTACGCAAGTTCAAAAAGTTTCTAAGGTACAAAGGCAAAGCAAAACAATCATCTACTCCTCAAAGGAAAAATGAGGGAGAAGAAGCTTCTTACAATCCAACGTGCTTCAAAAAGGGTCACATAAGACCCGATTGTCCTAAAGGACAAAAGAAATATGAGAAGGATGAAAATGGGTCACAAAAGGATAGAAAAGGAAGAAGAGCCTACATTGCATGGGAAGACAATGATATGAGCTCATCAGACGAATCAGACAACGAGGAGGCAAATCTATGCCTCATGGATAATCATGAGAAAGATGAGGTAAATGATTTTGAACTTGAAACCGGATTGTCGTATAATGACTTACTTGTTGCATGTGAAGAATTGGATGATGAAACGACGCGTCTAAGAAAAATTATTTCTTCATCAAAGAAAACCATCTTTAGTCTTGCAAAATAAAATCGATCTTTTGAATATTGAGATGGATACCATTAAAGAGAAACTAACTATTTCAAAAGAAACTTCATCATGCCTATCTTGTGAAAACAAAAAGAATGAAATTTCAAAGTGTAGTGAATGCAATGTTTTAAAAACTAAAATTGAGGATTTATACAACACGCTTGCAAAATTCACTAGTAGAAGAGATAATTTAAATGTGCTTCTAGGGAATCAAAAAGGAATGTACGACAAAGATGGTTTGGGCTATCACCCCCTAAATTGCATGAAAAAACTTTTAAAAAGTTCTTTAGCCCAACAAATATGTCTAGTAGTCCTTTAGTTAAATGCTTTTACTCTGGTAGAAAATGACATACTCACTACAAGAATTCTACATATTACCGAAGGTTGTTTACTGACGGGCTCGACTCCGTCGGTAATATTTCCATTACCGAAGGAATTATCCGTTGGTAATTTTAGAAATTCAAATCGCCACATATTACGGATGGTTTCTTCGTCGGTGATGAAAAAGAGATTACTAACGGCCAATACCGTGGGTAACTTTTGCGCGGTAAACCGCGAATATTTGCGCGGGAAGATTACCTACGGAATAACCCGCCGGTAATATCTTTTTTAATTATCGACGGATTATCCGTCTGTAATGTGGTAGAAGTTTTCAACGGATTGTCCATCGGTAAGTCTAGAAGTAAATGCGCGCACCTAACCCACGTTACCAACGAGTGTTTCCGTCGGTAATGTTCAACGGTCTCAATTTACCGATGGATAAATCCGTCGGTAAATTCTAATTTTGTATAACCCGTAAAGCCCTCCTCTCTCACTTTATTTCCCCTTCTGAAACCCTCTCCCATCTCTCTGGCCCTCTCCCCTCCTCCCACCACCGCGCGGCTCCTCCCTCCTCCCACCACCGGCGACGCTCGCTCCACCGCACAGGTACGCCCCGCCCCTATTTGTTCCTCTCCTCTCCTCTCACTGTTTCTCCCCCTTTTTGATGCACAGCCACCGCAAGCAGAGGCACAACCACCACCGCATGCCCCTCCCCGCAGCTGTCACTGAGCAGAGGCAGAGGTGAGAGCCCCTTCTCCTTCCTTCTTCTTCTTCCTTCTTTTTTCTTTCCCTTTTTTTATTTGTTAATTTATGTATTTGTTATTTAATTTTCAGTGACAGATTCACCAAAGTTGCTGCCGCCACCTTGTTGCTGTCGTTGTTGCCGCCATTCACAAGTTTATTCATAGTCGTATGATGCTGTTGTATGATGTTGTTGTTGGGTATGATGCTATTATGATATTTTTGTTACGTATGATTCTGTATGATATTTTGATTTATGAGCAAATGTATGTTACTCTGATGTCTTTAAATATTCTGGATTCAACTACGCAATTAGATCCGATTTTAAAACACTGAAAAATTAAAGATCAAATTTAAACATTTAGGTGGAGGTTTTCCTCCCACATAAGACTTAAAACAAAAATTGATAAATATGGCAGTAGGAAGAATAAATAACTTTTAAATGACTAATATTTTAATAATTAAATGAAAACACAAAAGAGAAAAATATTCTAGTTTAATGAATTTACGCCTTGGCCCATAATACTTTAAAAAATGAAATATAAATAAGCTGGAAGAATAAATAACATTTATATAATTAACATTTTAGTAATTAAATGAAAACACTGCAAATGGGACAAATATTCTAGTTTAATGAATTATACCTTGGCACATAAGACTTAAAACAAAAATTGAAAAATACGGGAGTGGGAAGAATAAATAACATTTAAATGACTAATATTTTAATATTTAAATGAAAACACAAAAGAGAAAAATATTCTAGTTTAATGGATTTTTACCTTGGCACATAATACTTAAAAAAATTGAAAAATAAATAAGCTGGAAGAATAAATAACATTTATATAATTAACATTTTAGAAATTAAATGAAAACACGGCAAATGAGACAAATATTCTAGTTAAATGGATTATAACTTGGTACATAAGACTTAAAGAGTGGTGGTTTTCTAATTAAAATAGTTATTTATATGTTTCGTTGCTAATTTTATTAGTCTTTATGCACTTTATGATGCTAAAGAGTGATGATTTGAACAATTGCTTTTACCCAAACTTGCCTCAATGAGTTCAAGTTTTATTGTCTTCTATAATTAGTACTTGAGCAAAATCTTAGTTTCCCGTTTGAGGTTCAATATTATTGAGCACGTGTACTTTTTCAAGGTACCACTCGGTGTATTGAATCTTGAATTGTCCAAGTCGAACAGTTTGGGAAGATACTTTTCTGTCACTCGTATAATAATTATTCTTTACTTCTCATGCCTTATACTTGATAAAATTTCGGCCTAAAACATTTCCACCTGTTCTCTGGGTGCATACTTGATCGCGGTCAAGTTGTGTACTTAGAGACCAATGGGAAATGCTGCCGAAATTTCGTCAAGTATAAGACGCGAGAAGTAACGAATAACTACTATACAAGTGTCGGAAAAGTTTCTTCTTGAATGGGGTAGGGCCATAAATGGAGAGCATGTCATATTATTTAAGACGTCGTGTTGCCACAGTTGCATGTATAAATTTTCTTCATTGTTTGGACATGCAGAATATGGTTCGTCGTCCTTCGAATCGTAGTTGGGTGTATAATAGGTGTTATAAGGGTAGAAGGGGTCTGAAACAATCTTTTGTAGATGGGATTGAAGAATTTATTACTAAAGCTTGTCAGCAGCACTGGTATATCAGTGAGGGGGGAATTAGATGCTCGTGCGTTAAATGCGATTGTACAAAGATTTTGAAAGACGAAGTTGTGAAGGTCCACCTGTATAAAGTTGGCTTCAAGCCTGATTATTGGATTTCGACTGATCATGGTGAAGAGTTGCCAGATTTTGATTTAGCGGTTGACGATAGTTGTGTGGGTGCTTCTAACAGAAGTGCAGACGTTGGCACCGGTGAACATTTTGCCTCAATGCAGGAGATGGTGTGTGATGCGCTCATGCAGCATGAGACATTTGAAGCGAATGAGTCAGGTAACATGGAAGAACCTCCAAATGATGATGCTCAAAGATTTTATAATTTGTTGGTAGAGACAAATAAGCCGTTGTTTGAAGGGGCTAGGGACTCTAGATTATCAATGTGTGTGAGGCTTTTAGCTTGCAAGTCCATTTTTTTTTTGTTTCTGACCAATGTTTGGATTATTTTACGAAAATGCTTTTGGACATAACACCTATTAGAGGAAGTTTACCTGAAAGGTATTATGATGCTAAGAGGTTAGTGTCAAAGCTGGGGTTGGAGGCTAAAAAGATTGACTGTTGTGTGAACGGGTGCATGCTGTATTACGATAATGAATACGGCATAAATGATGCAGTGTTGGTTGAATGCAAATTTTTTCATGCTCCGAGGTATCGTGACTGCAACAATCGGACTGGCAACCACAAACCAATTCCAGTAAAGGCGATGTTCTATTTGCTAATAATTCCAAGATTATAGAGAATGTTTTCATCAATTCAAATTGCAGGTGAAATGACATGGCACCATGAGAACAAAAGAAGTTCAGGCATGTTACGTCATCCGTCTGATGGCGAAGCTTGGAAGCACTTTGATCGGACACATTCTGATTTTGCCGCCGATCCACGAAATGTACAACTTGGGTTATGTTCTAATGGTTTTACCCTGTATATTCAAGCGTCAGCTTCGCCTTATTCCTATTGGCCAGTCATTGTTTCTTCGTACAATCTTCTCCCTGAAAGTTGTATGACAAAGCCCGATATGTTTTTGACTTATCTCATACCGGGCTCATCTAATCCAAAGGCAAGTATTGATGTTTATTTACAACCTTTGGTTGACGACCTGAAGAAGTTGTGGGGTGGGGTGGGGTGACTACATACTATATTTCAAGAAAGCAATTTTTTTTATGAGGGCAGCTTTGATGTGGACTATTAATGATTTCCATGCTTATGGCATGTTGTCTGGTTGGGGGACTCATGGACAATTGGCTTGTCCTCATTGGCAAGATGTGCTGATGTCAACAAGGGAAGAATGAATGAGATGAAAAGTCATGATTGCCATGTATTTACGGAGTGTTTACTTCCTTGCATTCAGTTCGTTGCCAACGCATGTTTTGAATCCGCTCACTAAAATCAGTGATTTCTTCACAGACCTGTGTTCTGCTACGTTGATGGAGGATGACCTAATAAGGATGGAGTAAAACATTCCAATCATTCTGTGCAAGTTGGAATGGATATTTCCCCGGGTTTCTTTGATTCAATGGAGCATCTACCTGTTCATCTTGCATATGAAGCTAGGCTTGGTGGACCGATTCAATATAGGTGGATGTATCCATTTGAAAGGTTATTTAATTTAAATCATAGTATTTATTTCAATTCCAGAATTTATTTATTAATTAATACAATATTGTTATTTTATAGATTCATGGATGAGTCAAAACGATCGGTGAAAAATAAGGCTAGAGTTGAAGGATCAATATGTGCGTCTTACATACATCGTGAGACAACTCATTTTTGTTCCCATTATTTTAACAACTACATGTTGGGAGCCAGAAACATTAGGAACGATGTGGAAATTGATAGTGGAAGACGTCCATATACCATCCCTATCAGTATTCCACCAACCTGGTCGTAAAGCTGGGAAGGAGACAATTCACTGGTTAAACGACGCAGAGTGGAACTCTGCCCATTGTCATGTATTGATCAATTCCACTAAAGTTAAGCCATATCTTGAGTATATATTTCAGAACACTTTATCGTAGATTGCATTTATCTTCATAATATGTCCTTACATTTATTGATCAATCATTCCATTTGATTAGTGCATTCTTACAATATCATCAAATAAGGGAACAAGATGCCTCTACTTGAATAAATAGAGATTTTCCAACCTGGTTCAGGGATCAAGTAAGTGTACTAAAAATTATTTTTCTTATCCATTATATCTTAATAGTAATATATTATTTATCAATTGACTTACATATGTAGGTTGAACAAGAGGAATTAAATGCTCGTAACCAATACTTAAGGGATTTAGCGCTTGGTCCTATGAATTTTGTAAAAGAATGGCACACTTTCTTTGTTAACGGGTACAAATTTCATACACATGCATGAAACGAGGGAAAAAAATCAATAAACAGTGACATTCACGTAAGGGGTCTTATAGAAAGAGGGGAAAACGATTTCTATGGAGTCATTCAACACATATTCGAGTTAGAGTACAATACTTCATCTTATCCTAAGAGAGTTGTGGTGTTTTATTGTCACTGGTTTGATCCATCAAGATTAGGTACAGGAGTTGATCCAAAGTATAATATCGTTGACATTCGTATGGATAAAAGATGTCAATTAATTGATCCGTTTATCATTGCACAAAATGTAAGGCAAGTGTATTATATCCCTTATCCAGCAATGCGAACGAACAAACGTGGTTGGTGTCTTGCTATGAAAACGAAACCAAGGGGTCATATAGAATCCAACAAAGAAGAGGATGAAGTGCCTTACCAATTGGACGAACCATCACATATGAATGAAGTTAATGATGTTGAGCGTATAAATGACTTGCAAGACTTAGAAGCCAATGCCGAAGAAGTGTACATTGGTAATGTGTCGTCTATCCAACAAGACCTAATAGATGGAGATGAAGATGTTGACTGAGAGGAATTTCCAGAACAAGATGAAGAGGCAGAATTTCAAGACGATGATGATGCCTCAGATTCTGAATAGGCTTAGGCAATTAGATACACGTGCTTGAATTTAATTTTGTATTGACTCATGTTTATGTTAATCATGATGATAATTAATATTATGTCTTTATTGAGTTGTTTTTATTTAATATATATATAGGCAAAATAGGTTGATTTGTCCTATACATTTATTTAATTTTTCACATCGGTCCCATAAGTTTTTTTCTTCAAATTGGTCCTCATGTTATATTCCGTTTCCACGTTAGTCCTTTCCGTCAATTACGACCTAACGCCGTTAGTTTTGAACTGACATGGCCATGATATTAGTATGACACGTGGCTCTTGATCTGACACCGTAAGGTCGAAATTGACAAAAAGGACTAACGTGGAAACGAAACATAACGTGTAGTATCAATTTGAAAAAAAAAAAAAAAAAAACTTATGGGACCGATGTCAAAAATTCAATAAATATATAGGACCAATCAATCTATTTTGCCTGCATATATATATATATATATATATATATATATATATATATATATATATATATATATATATATATATATGTATTTGTGTGTGTGTTGAATTACAGTCCTCTCATGCAATATCCTATACAGACATGTCATTTGGAGGAGGCCACCACCCTGGCACCCGCCGTCAGGTGTTGATAAAGGGAAGGGTAAGAAGCCTCGTTACCAGCTTCGGCTTCGTTCGTTGAGACCTCCTCCATAAATAGCTGATGCACCGACCTCATCCCCACCAGCTAAATCGACGACATCACCAGCTGGACCGACGACATCACTAGCTACTACACCGATGCTATCCCTACTACCTACTGCACCATCATCATCCCCAGCTGCTACATCGATGCCGTCTCCATTACCTACTGCACCATCGTCATCCTCAGCTCCTAGACCGATGCCATCGACTACATGTCTCATGTTTATGCCTACTCCAGGTTTTATTGCCCATGATATTCCATCATCATCAGCTGGTCCTACTGCTCAGCCTATGCGGCGCCAGACTGCCCCTGGAGATAGTCTAGCCTTAGAGGAGGAGGTAGATGAGTAGGAGGAGATCCTGACCGCTACTCGCCCTACCATACGTCCTATTCAGGGAGGGTAAGAAATAATTAGCATTATTACATTCACTTTTACTATAATATAATATTAATTAGTTGTATTTTAGTATTAAATTTATTTGTTGTTCTATTTAGGTTTGATCCATCCAGGGTTGTGTCTTAAGCCATTACGGAAACTATCAAAAAACAGTTTCGTCATCCATGGATTTCGTGGGGATGTCTCAATGATAAAGAAAAACGAGTGTTTTTCCGACGTTTTGGAGTAAGTATTTAATGAGTTGAAATGTATGTTTGGTAACTTAAGTTATATATTTGTTTAGTATTATATTTGTTAAGTACTAAATATTTTTGAATCTTTCGGACAGAAAATAGTGCAGTGGGCCCCTGAGCAAGATGCGACGATAGAGAAAAACTTTCACTCGAGAGCCTCTCATAGACTCTCAGATTTGCTCAGGAACGCTCGGGAGTCCCGTCAGCGTCCCGACTGGATCTGGGAGCATATCTGGGCTTGTTTGAACGAGCACTGGGGTTCGGCTGCTTATAAAGCTAAGTGTGAACAAGCAAAGAAAAACCGAGCCTCTGAAAAAGGTGGGAGCCTGCACACTGGTGGCTCCATCTCCTAGCATGATCATGCATTCAGGATGGTACGTATATTTAAGAATTTGTGTTAAATGTAATACTTATTTATTTATTAACTATTACTTGTGCTTTTGTTTGTAGTCAGAGGAGCTTGGTCGTCCCGTACATATCGATGAGCTCTTTGAGCAGACTCATACATGGAGGGATACCGATGAGTTCGTCGATGAGAGGTCTAGACGGACAGTGGTGAGTTCTTGAATTCTATTTAGTTTATTTTTTTCATTTTCATATTGTTTTAATATATATATTTATGACATGATGTTTCTGTTTATGAATAACAGGAATAGTTTGGCACCAGGTTATCTCAGGCTTTGGAGGATGCTGCATCCTGCACCGTCAACTCGAAATCCACCCCTCCTGACCCCGTCGAGGATCAGAGACTTCGGATCTAGTGTTGGTTGGATGTGGTCGGGGGCAAGAATAAAGGGCGGATTTACGGGGCTGGAGACCTCGCGTGTGGTTTCTGACGAGGAGATCCCAGCCTCACGTAGCCGTCACATTCATCATCCAGTCACTCCCAGGATTCAGAGGAGCTAGACACGCTGAGACAGTGACTGGCTGCCATCGAGGATACTGCACATCAGGCTAGGGAGGAGAGCCAGCTGTTGAGGGGTTAGGTCGAGTCAGTGCACCAGATCTTGCAGGCTGTCCTCCAGGTACTCCACCCTGAGACACGTACTGCTTTGCAGCAGCAGCTTCCACCGGATGACCACCAGCAGCAACAGGAGGGACAACAGCGAGAGTCATCAGATGACGTCTCTCCGGGAGACTATACAGATTATTATGATTTTTGTATTAGTTGTAGAATTTTGGTGCATTTTTCATGTTTTGATGACAACGTTGTTGACCTTATATAATTTTCATTAAATTTTGTTTAATTTATGTTATTATAATTTATAATTATTTTAATTAATATTTTTATAATTATTTTAATTAAATTTATTTTAAAAAAATTAACAATACTGACGGATGATACTGTCGGTAACTCAGACAACAAGTTACCGACGCATAGAGCCGTTGGTAATCCAGATCGCATTTACCAACGGCTTTATCCGTCGGTGATTTAGACCACATTTACCAACGGAATTCAGACCACATTTACCGACGAAAACGGCCATCAGTAATTACCGACGGATACCCACATCCGTCGATAACATTTAGGGAGAAGCAAATTATCGACAGATTTTTGGCCGTCACAAAGCCGTCGGTAATTCTTCTTTACCGACGGCTTTAGTCGATTACCGACGGATAGTGACCATCGGTAATTAGCGAATTTCTTGTAGTGACTGCTTCTATATGCAATGCCATAAAGAACAAGAACATGAATGGTAAGAAAGTATATGTACCAAAGGGCAATGCGCCCAAGACTAACTCTCAAGGATCCAACATGATTTGGGTACCAAAATTTAAATCTTAAATCTGTTTTGTAGGTATGCTTGAAAGCAAAGGACTCAAACTGCTATCTTGATAGTGGATGCTCCAAGCACATGACGGGAGACAAAAACAAGTTCTCCTCCCTTACACCCAAAAACGGTGGCCATGTTTACTTTTGATAACAACAAAGGTAGAATCTTGGGAATTGGAACGGTTGGTAAGAGCCTCAATCCCGTTATAGAATATGTCTTGTATGTTGAGGACTTGAAACATAATTTGCTAAGTATAAGCCAACTTTCTGATAAAGGCTTTCAAGTTTTTTTTTATACATCAAAATGCATGGTTATAGATTCTAAAAATAAACAAACTAAGTTAATTGGACAAAGAATTGGAAATATCTATATGGTTAACTTGGATGAACTACCTTCAAATGATAAATGTTGTCTTATTAGTAAAGAGGATGAAACCTGGTTATGACATAGGAGAATGACACACATTCACATGGATCATCTAAATAAGTTGGTTCGCAAGGACCTAGTAATTGGACTACCAAAATTGCGTTTTGAAAAAAACAAGTTGTGTGATGCTTGGCAAAAAGGAAAACAAGTAAACACCTCTTTTAAATCTAAAAACCTTGTTTCAACAAACCGGCCTTTACAGCTTTTACATATGGACTTGTTTGGTCCATCTAGAACTATGAGCTTTGATAGCAATTACTATGCGCTTGTTATTGTGGATGATTATTCTCGCTTTACATGGACCTTGTTTATTTCTCATAAAAATGACACTTTTGTTGCTTTTCGAAAACTTGCTAAGGTTATTCAAAAGGAGAAGGGTTTAAACATTATATCCATCCGAAGTGATCATGGTGGTGAGTTCCAAAATGAGGCATTCAAGGCCTTTTGTACTGAAAATGGAATTGAGCATAATTTTTCTCACCAAGGACTCCCCAACAAAATGGGGTGGTGGAGAGGAAAAATCAGTCTCTTGAAGAGCTAGCGAGGACGATGCTAAATGAGACCAACCTTCCAAAGTATTTCTGCGCAGACGCGGTAAGCACCGCATGCTATGTGATGAATAGAGTCCTCATAAGACCTATTCTAAAATAAACGCCCTATGAATAATGGCAAAGATAACCTTGGCATATTTGATGCTAAAGCTGATGAAGGTATATTTTTTGGATATTCCACTTCTAGTAAATCTTTTAGAATTTATAACAAAAGAACTATGACCATTGAAGAATCTATACATGTTTCTTTTGATGAATCTAACCCCAAATCTGTTGTAAAGGAAAGTGTTGATGATCTTGCAGAAATTTTGGGCAATAGTCACCTTGAAAAATCACAAGGTCAAGAGTATAACATTAATGAAGATCAACCACCTCAACAAATAGAAGGAATACCTCACTCACATCTTCCAAGAGAATGGAGAACATCAAGAGATCATCCTCTTGACAACATAATAGGTGATATTGAAAAAGGGGTAACAACTCGAAACTCTCTCAAACATGCGTGTCACTATATGGCTTTCGTATCTCAAATTGAAACTAAAAATGTTGATGAGGCTATAGTAGATGAACATTGGACTCTTGCTATGCAAGATGAGTTAAACCAATTTGAAAGAAACAATATGTGGGAACTAGTCCCAAAACCTAAGGATCATTTAGTCATTGGTACTAAATGGGTTTTTCGAAAAAAGCTTGATGAAAATGGAATAATTACAAGGAATAAAGCAAGGCTTGTAGCTAAAGGTTACCACCAACAAGAAGGCATAGACTTTGATGAAACTTATGCTCCCATGGCTATATTGGAGGCCATCCGTATGCTTCTCTCTTTTGCTTGCATCATGGATTTCAAACTTTTCCAAATGGATGTAAAAAACGCCTTTCTAAATGGTTTTATACAAGAAAAAGTCTATATAGATTAACCCCTAGGGTTTTCAAATTTTGAATTCCCAAACCATGTGTTTAAATTGAAAAAGGCTTTATATGGTTTAAAGCAAGCCCCTAGGGCTTGGTATAAACATTTGAGTAAGTTCTTGCTTGAAAATGGTTTGCAAAGAGGAAAAGTTGACACTACTCTTTTCATCAAAAACAAAAAGCATGACATTTTACTTGTTCAAATTTATGTGGATGACATAATATTTGGTGCTACTAATGAGGCTTTGTGCAAGGATTTCTCTAACATTATGCAAAGCGAATTTGAGATGTTAATGATGGGTGATGTAACATCCTAAATCTCAAAATAAAAAGGGGTGATACATTGATGTATTAAAATGATACATTGATGTACAAATATCAAAGCGAGAAATACATAGATGTACAACAAGTATACATCAATGTACAAAAATAAGAAAACAGTCTGAAAGAAGTGAGAAACGCATTTTTAAGATGGTACATTGATGCACTATAAAAATACATCGATGCACATTAATAAAAATGTCTATTATGTTGCTTTTGAAGGATACATCGATGTACCTATGTTTCTAAATCGATGTACAGTAACAAAATTGGAAGTACATCGATGTATAACTCAAATACATCGACGTACAGGGGTCAAAATGCGTAAGATGAATTAAATACATCGATGCACTAATGTAATACATCGATGCACATGGGGAGAATTCGTAAAACATCATAATCGAGCATTTTAACTTTTGGGGGCCTATAAATACAAACTAATGACTCCTATGTGCAAATTAGAGAACCCTAATAGCTTCTAAAACACCTTAGTAACGGCTGTGGAGCATCCTCATACTTAGGAGATGGGATTGCAATAATCAATGACTGTGGAACAACAACAACAACATCATCAACAACAACAACAACAACAACAACAAGAGATAGAAGAAGATGAAGAAGAAGAAGGAGAAGGAGATTCAAGGTTGAGGAAGGCGATATATAGGATTCACCTTGGGATACGCTTGGAGATTCTTAGAGGTCTTCAAGAGGTGAGTAGAAATACTCTTTCTCACCCTTCCATGGTGCAAATTGTCTTAGGGTTGGGTTATGCTTTCAAAAATATGTTTTTTGGGAAATAATCTGTGTTTGATCAAATCTTGATTTTCTAAATTTGGGGGTTTTCCTTCTAAGTGTTTATGCCATGAATTAAATGTTTATTCTTGAGATTGATGTTATATTATGTATGTTGTATACATGATTTGGTTGATTGACATGCTATATTAGGATTATGATGATATTGGTGATATTGGCATGATTCAATAACTGTTAAATGTGATGAATGTTGTTTGCTGCAATACCGCCTATGATAGGGGTATCGAAAGTAACACTGCCAATGAATTGGGGTGTCGAAATATGAAATACCGCCATGATGGGGTATCGAAAGCAACATCGCCACACGTTGGGATGTCGAAATGGGTAATACCACCAGTGTACAATGGTTGGTATCGAAAAAAGTAATGTCACTGAAGAGAAGGTGACATCGAAATACCTACATGAATAAGGTAGGCAATGGGACGCCATTGTTATGTGCTGTTTGGAAGTCATATGACATTTGAGGATTTTAAGATTATATGATACATGAGGAATTGTCGTGATTGATTATGATGTGCTGCTGAATGTTAATTGTCTTTATTAGTGTATATAATTATTAATTAATTATATACACTAATATATGCCTACCTGGTTAGCCAAAAGCCAATCCATGCCTAAAATCACATCATGTTGTTGCATAGGTAAACAAACAAGTTCAAGAAGAAAAGTTCTATTTTCAACGACGATAGGACAATTTAAACAAATAGTCATGGTAGTCAAAGAATGACTAGTAAGAGTAGAAAGTATCAAATCATGAGGAAGTAAAGAAACAGGTAGTTTCAAATGATCCACACACTCTTGGGATATGAAGGAATGCGTAGCTCCAGAGTCAAACAGTACTGATAAGAGTTTACTTGACACTAGGCACATACCTTGTATAAGATCAGGGGATTGAGAGGATTCAACTCCTCTTATGGTAAACACTCTTCCCGTGGCTTGCGGTCTTTCCGCTTGTTGTCCTGCTTCTTGTACTCTGGCACTGGGCCACACCCACCTGTGTTGTACCTCGCTCCTTGTGAACATTTTGGAGCTATGTGATCCACCTGGCCACATCGAAAACATTGGCTAGTCTCTCTCCCCGGACAATCTCTAATTAGATGCGATCCTCCACATCTGAAGCATCCACTTGGTTGTTGCTGTTGTTGTTGTTCAGCTGATCTTGTTGTTGCCTGACGGTCATAAGGCTTTCGTCCTGTCTGAAACCTTCCTCTTCCACCTCAGCCTCTCTAATCAAATCTCCGAGTAGGTCCTCCAGCTCTGCCTTGCCGCAACTCTCTCTTCTTGTCAATGTTCTCAATGACTGAACATCTCTCTAACATCTCAGGTAATCTGGTGATATTCAGTGGTGCAATCAACCTCTGCAAGTCATACTTCAGGCCATCCTCAAAACGCCTGCACACTCACTCTTCATCTGGGAATCTCTGATAAATTCAGAAAATTTGAGTAACGCCTCAAACCTTACAGCGTACTCACCAACAGACATGGTCCCTTGTTTCATACCCATGAACTCTTTTTCTTTCTCTCTTCTCATCAATCTAGGGAAATACTTCTCCAGGAAACATTCCCTAAACAGCCCCAGTTGATAACTCTTCCTTCTGCTTCAAGCATTCTCTTCTTGCCTTTCCACCACAGCTCGACACTTCCCATCAGCATGAAGGATGCATAAGTCACCTTCCTGTCCTCACAACAGTGCATTGCCGTGAAGATATTCTCAAGCTCCTGGATCCAAAGTTCTGCTCGTTCCGGATTGAAATCACCATTAAACTGCGGCGGCTTCCCTTTTAGAAAAGTACTCAACCCAGCATCTTTTATCACTACTTCACCTCTCTGATTCTGCCTTTGTTGCTATTGCATGGTCACTTGCAACAGTTGAGCATTTTGATGCGTCTGATGCAGCATTGCCGTTGCCAACTCCCTAACTGTCCTTAGGGTTTCAGTTGACTCTGTCCCATCACCAACATGGGAATTCTCTCCGTTACTGTTTCGAGGTTCGGCGACACCTTATGTGGCTCTTCCATCACGTCCTCTACCTCTTCCACATGCCATTTAATTTCCTGTAGAAGAAATTATCAGCTCATATTTGTAAGACATACTGCACTATAGTATCATATACATGCATTATATGCCTTACAACGCTCAAAGCAGTGATCTCTCCCGATAACTCGCGTACCGGACACTCTACCCAACTTCTAAGCAGAGTCAATACCCAAGACAGGTTCAACTAGACACGGCCAACAATCGTATCCTAACCCAAGCAGTCCTTGATTAAGAACCAAACTGCTCTGATACCATACAATGAGTTAGCCCCTCCTCGGAGGTCCCATTTAGTCCCGAACTTATATTCTCAACATTATAGCGTAGCGTGATATATCAAATGCGGAAAATTAAAAACAACCAACACTGATACCACAACCATATACAACGCAGATATATATAAGGGTATTGGATCCATCAGTAGAGCCTACAACTAAAACCAACCTCAGTCATCAGAGTACGCAATTACTACGACATATACAAATAGAAAGCATGGTAGCAAAATAAAATACATAAGTATATGAGACTTCCTCTCCTCACCCCAAAATACATATGCTCACAAAAGAGAAGAAGAGACTCACTGGCCATAACTACTAAGACTACTACCCCCGACACAACTCTAACGGGGATAACGAGAACTCCCCACAGATGCATCGCCTTGTACTCGATCTCACTCTCGGACATCACGATCCGGCAACGACGGTACTCTCTCATCCTCCTCTCAACACGATGATGTCGGCCTCGAGCCACAAAACCAGTCCTAGAGGATGCGTGAGATCTCCATTCAGCATCTGAGTCATGATGATACTCCCATGAACTGTTCCATAGCCTCTCCAACGGTAGTCTCTGTGCAATACGGAAGTCTCCTACTAAGTAGCTCCTAGACGATTCCCAAGCTCTAAAGTATACGGTAGTCGGGCCCGTATACACCACTCGTCGCTGAGAGTAATCAATCTCCCAGAAACGGTCATCGTCCTTGTACAACAACTCAAAGTCTCCGAACACTGGGATCCAGGGCTCTCCCGCCAGCATCAGGCTTAACAGGTGTGCCATCTATCTCCTCTGGCAACTCCTCAACAGAATCTTCTCATGCGATCGAGAATAAAATACAACATAGAAGGATATGGGAGATAAGAAACAGCTATAAAATAAGCTATACTGATAGCAACGTACAACAGCACAACAGTATCAAACAATCATCACTCAAGCCATTCTCCCTTTCTACTATCTCTCACACTCATGCATCTAGCAACTATATGGACGCGATCATGATGTGACATCCCCGACTGATCAAGATGTCCCATTCATCACTATGCCACCCCCGTGATGCAGGGTTCGGCCAACAACCCTCTTGGCTCAACTTAACTCAACTCATGGGTACGACATATTCCCCCGCCCGCAAGCCAGGTCAGAATATTCGACCATCAACAACTCAACTTACGGCAATGACATATCCCCCCGCTCGCAGGCCAGGTCAAGACCTTCGCCCGTTAATAACTGATGGGTATGATCATCTCCCCGCAGGCAAGATCGATCTCCCATACGCCAACACAGTGATGAACAACAACGATGCAACATGAACCTCACCGATGTATCTCGGGATCAATAACTTAGTGCTTCAACCGCAACTTGTACACAACGACGACCAACATTCACCAGGATAACCGGGTATCAACTTTATATCTCAACATAAATATCAACAGGATCTCTTGGTTGAGCACTATAACATATCTGCATCCTCGAAATCCTCACCACATGATCATCTCCCAAATTATCAGGAACTACTGCCTATCTCTACTCATACAACAGTGATCACAAATATCATATCATGAGCAAATATAATCATGTTAAATAATCATGTTCATTATATCAACTCATAGGCATATACTCAAGTAACCCTAAACATATGACTAATCGCTTATATCAACACATATATCATGACAGGCATATTAACACAACAAGCATACAACCTCGACATATCCTAAAATCAACCTATCGGTGATAAACCTACAATGCCTAAAACTATATCGGTACCACAGCTAGCAGTCGCCAATGTGAGTTAGGTGTTGTCGGTTACTAAACCACTAGTAGGGTTTAGGTCGCCCTATGCATATCAATATATACTATTTTATTCTTGCCTTCCCGACGATATTGTGGTTCTTTATCCCACTTCACAGTAACTGTAGCAACGATCACGCACACAACGAGTTTTTCAAGCTCTCCACTAGCTCCTCACAGCCGTGGTCCTACTTCTCCAACAGGCTCCGAATACAACTCCCAAACTCGCCCTAATCACGGAAACAACACGTAGACTATAGCATTAACCCTAATACGAAGCTATAACCGTGAATAGAAGCTAGAAATAAAGGAAGAACATTGTATAGCTACAATGTAGGTAAATACGGAACCTTGGCTTACCCTTGAAGATTCAAAGAAGTAAACAAATAGAATCGAAGTAGACGAAGAGCTGATCACGAATACACGATCGGAACAGAAATCGGATCAACGAATGAAGCAGGAACTTGAATCAAAGCTTGGAACTGTCTCTGGTCTCTCTCTCGTGTTCTTTGTATGCAGGTGAAGAGAGTAAAACTCATGCAAGTGTAAAAATGGCAACTATTTATAGAGGTAAAACTCTGCTGCCAACGCTTTAGCGTTCTAAATCTCCACGCTTTAGCGTTCCAACGCTCAAGAGCGTTGTACTTCTCAACGCTTGAGTGTTGACGTTTCCTCACCGCCAAGGCACCGCCCCTCACGTGCCAGCTGCGGCGCGTAACTGACACATATCACTTTACATTCCATCACTGCCAGTCAACTGGTGAGAGTGGGCACGCTTGAGCGTCCACCCTGATCCACGCTAGAGCGTTACAATGCTTGAGCGTTCCCTTGCTCTACGCTTGAGCGTGTAGCTCTGGATCACATACTCTTTATCCTTCTCTTATCCAATTCAACCCAAACTCTTAACCTGCCTTCTAAGCACATTGTCAAATCAAACATACATTCATGTATTTAATTAAGGTGATGAAAATGAGGATGTTACACTAACCACATTCAACTTCCAACCCACCATAAATACCCACGTCATCCCATTCATCCTCCCCGCTTCATTCTCCATTATCACCTGAAACCTTCCCCTTTACAATCCCTATATTCCCAATTCCCTCCTTTCCTTTCTACCCAAATTTTCAAACCACCCCCAACCCCAATCACCATGCCTCGTATTAAGACTATTGCCAACAAAAAGGCTCAGCCCACTTTGAGTGATGAATTTGAAGTCTACCCTCAGTTTGTGGATGCCGAGGCTATTGAGCGCTACAACAGTATCACGCTCAAGCGCGACCTTCATCACGAAAAATCTTTCGCCATCACTAAGGAGCCAAACTTTGGCCTCCCTGTTGAGTTTGCTGACTTGATTGAGAACTTGGGGTGGAAAACGTTTTCTAAGCACGCAGCTGGGTTTTGCAACCCCATGTTGCGTGAGTTCTATGCAAACCTTGGAAGCTCCTCCCAGACACACTCGATCGTGCGAGGCGCACGATTTTCCTTCTCTGCAAGCACCATCAATATGCATATGGAACTCAAGAACACAGAAGATGAGTACACTCCACTTCTCAAGAAGATGACTGTAGGCGACTGAATACACTGAAAGAAGAGCTTGCTGTTCCTGGAGCACAGTCGCTATGTCCAGGGAAAATCTCCATATTTGCATTGAAACCAATGGCTAAGGTTTGGTACCACTTTGTAAGGCATATGTTGTCACTTATTGCCCATACCGAAACAGTAATCAAGGAAAGATTGGTGCTTCTACATTGTGTCATGAGCAGGAAAAAGATTAATGTGGGGGCAATGATAGAGAAAGAGATTTCTTAATGCGTTGCTGCTAGCAAAGGCCAATTGGTATTTCCATGCTTAATCACTAAGTTATGCTTAAAAAGTGGTGTGGAATATCATCTAGGTGAAGGGGAAGAAAAGAATCAAGGTAGTATTGACATGGCTGTAATCAATAGGTTTGCTGCTTACACACCCAAAAACTTTGCTATGAAGAAGGCCAAAGCAAGGACCAGTCAACCAGAGGCAGGAACCTCGGAGCAGCCTGTATGCTCTGAGGGGCTAGAAAAACTAATCGAATCATTGACTGAGTTACTGCAGCAACATATCTTGCAGCAAAAGCTATTCTAGAGGTTTTCTTATAACCACTTTAAGTGGCAAAAAAGAGGTTTGGAACTCAACAATTGAAAGAAAGCTATACCTCTGCCACAGTTCCCAGAACAGATTTTACGAGAGCTATAACAATCATCTGAAAAAGCACTATCCCCTACCAAGGCAACAGAGCCCAGCACTAAATCTGCCAGCGGTAGCACTGATACAGAGGAATGGTGCCCCAAGCCACCCAATGCCCAGGAACCAACCACCACCACCAAGAGAGACCTGAAAAAAAGAAAAAGATGTTTGCAAGCCCCTTACTGGATGTGGGGGCTGAATCGGAAGAAGCAGGAACTGAAGAAGCCCAGCCTGAGAAGTCAGCAAGTCTCACCCCTTCCAACACAAGTAAGCGCAAGAAACCTGAAGCATCTGCTGAAGATGCTATAACTCAAATTGCTGTAGCTTATATGGATTCTGAGGAAGAGGAGGAGGAGCATCGTCCTACACCTAAAAAGAGCAAGACTGATAAGTCCAGTGCCTCTAAGCTGAAGGACCTTGCTACAGCAATAGAAGGGGAGGGCGAGCATAAGGAAGCTGAAGCTGATCCAGAGCATGGAGAGGAGGAGGCTGCAGACTTAGAGGTTAGCAAAGAAGTGACGACTCCAACCCCCAAATCCAAGACTAAGCACACAACAGGAAGGAGCATCAGGAAGAGCTCCCGAGTGAAGAATCTGAGAACATGAGCCAACAAAGCAAGTTGCTGCAGCTTGCTGTAGCAACTTAATCAAGATTCTCTTGATTCCTCTACCCTGTTTCTTTTGTTTTAAGAAAAAATGTCAATGTTGATGTATTGCGGCCATTAGGGCCTTGGTTTAAATTTCAGTTATTAGTTTTGTTGGTAAGGGGTCAGCGGACATTGGCCCCATGTTTTATCTTTTAGATGTTCTTGTGTGTGTCCTTTTTGTGTGCACCACCACGATCATCCCCACAACATGGGGTGATCTATCGAAAATATATATATGATGATGAATGAAAATCAAGATGTTTTGTGGTTCACAAGTTTGTCTTTTTGAAAAATTTAGCATAATGGTTCTCTTTTTGGCTGTGTGATTGACTAATTTGTTGAGGCTTGAAGCACATGCTGTAGCACTCTATCTACCTTGTGAGCTTTTGGACCTAAACAGATATAAAATTTCTTTCTTGAGTGCCATTCTCTTGTATGCTCTTTTTGAGTTTGACTTGTTGCCCTCATTCTGGTACATATCAGTGTTGCACATGTAATTGCTAGAGGCACCTTTTGTTGTTTTTTATGTAGCCTAGTTTAGCCTAAAATAGCCCACCTATCTGTTTAACTTTTGTGTAAACCCCTTTGATCCCTAAGCCCTTTTGTTCTGAACTGAAACCACATTATAAGCTCCACCCTGAAAAACAAAATGTCCCAACTAGTTGGAGTGGAGGGTGTGCTATCCTTGCATACATATTGTAACATAAGTTTGGGGGTGCTTGAGGACTAGCACCAGTCTAAGTTTGGGGGTGCTATACAACTGAAGTGTACAGTGTTTGCCTTTGCCGGTAATAAATAGGGTTGTAAAAAAAAAATTCAAATCAAAATGAATAGAGCAGTTACAAGACTAACTGCCTCAAAAAGATGCAACAACTGCTCTGTGTCCATAAAAAGAAAAGTGAGTAAGGAAGGGAAGGAAGGAAAGGGAACATAGATCAATGAAAAGCAAATAGACAAGAGCACCCCAAGGTGCTAATGATTGTTGGACTGAATTGTTGTAAACTTTGGTGTGAAACAAAAATGAGGAAAAGCATGCCTGAACTCCACCTAGTTTTAGCCATTTTTCCAAAACTGTCCTACCCTAACCCATGCCTCATTGTCAGCAAATAAAGCCATCTAATAGTGTAAAGTTTTGATGTTGAGTAGTGTGTTAGCAACTTGTCGAACTCGAGAAAAGGGTTACATTTGAATGACGTTTGAGTGAACCTTCATAAGCTTTGTGAGAGAGGTAGAACTCATTGTTTGTTCTGAGAGTGAAAATGCTATAGCATGTGCTGAAAGTTGAAAATGATGAGTGTCATCAACATTTACCTGATTGAGATTCATGAATGCTAATGTTTTGAAAAGCATGTCTTGTGTAGAAAAGCTCTTTTCTGAAAAATCTAATATGTTTTGTGAATAAAGGTGGTGTGCACATATGTGGGATGACAAGTTTTAGGGTTTGTCTTTTTGAGTCTGTCTATGCATTACTTGTGAACAAGCAATGATTCAAGTTTGGGGGTGTGATAACTCTCAGAAAGGATAGTTATCCATGCTCATTTAACTTGAGTTTTGTTAGTTTATAGGTACTTTATCTTTATGTTTTCTATGTTTAAGCTTCGTTTTGTGTAAAGTTTGTCCCAGCATAGGTGTGCGTGAGTTCTAGCATTTTAGCTTGTTTTTAGAGTTATTTGTATGTTAATGTGTTTGTCTTTTGTATATACCAGGTTTGGGTGTTTTGAATGTGAAGCTGGGAGCAATGCTCTGGGTCATGCTTTAGCATCTCTAGCTGTGAGCTAACATAAGAAAAGAACAAGTGCTCAAGATATTTTCCTACACGATGACGTGTCCTTTATTCAGAGGCTAGGCGCCCAGGTGAGGTTCTGGAATTTAGTGCCACGTTTCCTTGGAATTTGGGCCAATCATTTGTGTACTAACTTTTAGCCCAAAAAGGAAGAGAGTGAAAAGGGGTCTTGAATCCAAAAAGAGATTATACCCTAAAAGGGGGACACCAAGTATCCTAGACATCATCTTCCATTCCATCCAGGTGAGGAGTACAGTAGAGTTGCGCCCCATTTTCTCTCTCACCATCATCTCCCATTTTGTAATGGTTTTCTTCCACATTTTCTGTTTTGCTTGTAAGCTCGTTATGAGCTAAACTCGCTGTAGCTATGAGTTATTAACTTGTAATGGATTTCTAGTGAAGTTATGTGATGATTTTTGCTTTGCGTTTTCTGTAAATCTATGCTTGTTTTCGTTTTCCTTAAGTCTGATCATCCTAATTAAAACCTTAGCTCACAAATGCTTGAAAGAGACATGTGTTGCTGAACTTGTTTTACAAATAAGAGCTATATCTTCAACTGAAAGGTTGTTTGATTTTGAGTAATTTAGACATAAATGCTCAACTCTTCGGCTAGCTGGAACGAACCAAAACAGGGTATAACGTAACTAATATGAACCTAGACATAGGGGCGTTTAGTGAACTTGTCTTTAGATTGCTGAAAAGCAAACCTTTATTTCCTGGAGCCAGATGCTATAGCACTTTGAGTCACATAACTGATCTAGTTTCAAAATACAAGGGACACATAGTCGTAGCTGTTTTACCCATCTCTGTTGCTATAAACTTTTCGATATTTCTTTTATTATATGCTATATCTTTTTTGGACACTTTCACACACAAAATATTTGTTACCTTTATTAATCTTAGCCTGCAGAACTGTTGGTTTAAATTTGGAAGCAAAAACACCTTATAATCTTCGTGGGACGATCTTTCTTACTACTTTATTACTTGTTCTCGCCTGTGTACACTTGCACATCATGTTTTTAACCAACACAACCCATGCAAACAACAAACATTTCCATCAATCTCACTCTCAGATCAATTCTCTAGACCGGGATATTAATCCCATGCAGCATGTTGGCCGAATCTCGCAAAGCTGGTTCCACACCGGAACAAGTCCACAACGGAACAGGTTCTGTGTCGGAACAAAGTTAGTTTGTCCAAGAAACCGAACCGCTCGCCATGACCAATAAGAGTGCATCCCCTTTCCACATCGGAATCGGGGTGTCTTGGTCGCCTTGGTACGTTAGCCTGGAACGTGGAAAGCTCGGGGATTAGTTGGGCAAACCGGACTGGATCGGGCATCACAATAGGATAGGAGCTACCTCATCCATCACTATAAACTATTCCTGAGACCGGCAATATCCCCAAGGTCACTAACTTTACTGCCCCCTCCTCCTTCCGTACCCGCACTTAGGTACCACTAACCTCGTATGACGCTGGCAGCCCATACTACCGGTTATACGGCCTCGCCACTTAGCAGCTAATGATATGCAACAAACATCCTCAACGGGTATAATACCGGATCTCACGCCTAACGCTCAAACAACAACAACACGAAGCCACCGTATCAACACGGCCAAGCCTCGATGCCATGCGTCCACAAGCCACAGCTCAAACAGCATAGCCACAACCTCAAGAAAATCAGCACAATAGCAACGACACCATCCACGGTATCAACCCGACAACAAAAACAGTACACAACCAAACTTAAAGCTAACTGGCATTCCGCCATAACACAACATCACAACAGACAACATAACAGCAACAATAATAATATCACATACATACCATGTCTTGCTCAACACCTTTATACCCCTTACTTGATTTTCTGTAGGAATATTTCGGATTTTTAGCTCTTTCCCGATTTTTGTTGCTTACTTTCTATATAGACATATAGTAATTAGATCAAGACATAATTAGATCACTACATAGTTAGTTGTAATTGATATTACCTGAAAATCGTTATATTCTACATGTTGAGCTATAATAGCGACCAATCAAAAATCTAAAATAATGAAATCAAAACAAAATGTAAAACTAAAGTGTTAAAGAACACGAAAATCAAAAGAAATTCTCCTAAACAACGAAAAAGCACCAATTGGATCCACGGCAATGACGCCAAATTTTTTATGTGAGAAGTCACCGTCGCACGTGAGTTATCAAAAATAGAATCAAACCCCAAGTGAGATTTGTAGTTCAAGTTATTAACACTAGGATCGTCCTCTCTGGGATCAATTGAAATGTGAAAACTTAGGAAAGCGAAGAACAATTTAAAATAAAATGGGGGGGGGTTGCTGTTGGATTAATGTTAAAAGAACAGAAATTAAAACAAGGAATAAATTCAGATATTAAAACAATCAATCCAGGTCAATCGCAGTGTGCCTAATGACAACTTTATAATCACCTTGTTACAGATGATGTTTGACGACATTAGAGCATATAACTCCTCATGTAGCGATCATAGTGACTTCAGGTCGAAAGACTACATGCATCATTATCACTATGAGAACAACTTATGACGTTCCATATAGGGTTCTCCTGGTGGATCAAATTCAGTACATCATTACCCTAATGTGTACCTATATGAAACTTGATATCTCATATTCATGACCCCTGAGATGTGTTGGAATAGGTGACTTCGACTCAAGAGGGGGGTGAATTGAGTTTATGGAATTTTCTAGCTTTATTTAGCGAAAGCGATTTCTTTATTAAAACTTAAGACGCATACAATGAAAACAATCAAAGCCTTAAGAAGAATATGAATAATAATTCAAAATATAAAGGAGATAGGGAAGAAGACCTTGCAAACCAAATTTGTCCTAGTTCAGCCACCCAGAATAATTGCAAACCTACGTTCAGTCCCCAGAATTTGTTTCCGAGTTTTATCCACTAATATCAAGCTTGCAGGTGCTTGAAAACCTTTACAACATAGTGCACTCTAACCACGACTTATGGAATACCTCACCCACGTGTAAGAGCCTCAATGACCTTTTGCACTCTCCCTCGAGCCTCCGAGATACCTCACCCACGCTTCTGAGCCTAAAGTCGCACACTAAAGGGATGCCCCACCCTTTACAATAGAAGGATACCTCACTTTCTAACCAGAGGGATACTTACCCTCAACGTAGGGATACCTCACCCTATTTCTGAGTTGATACAAGAGTAGAAGAATTTAAAGCACTCTAGATAGTGTAGATAATACAAGTTGAAGATGTAACATCCCAAATAAAATAAACCTGTAAGCATTAAGTTAATAAGTTGATATGTTGATGTATTAAAATGATACATTGATGTACTGAAATAAAAGGGTGATACATTGATGTATTAAAATCATTCATTGATGTACTAAAATCAAAAACGAGAAATATATTGATGTATTATAAGTGTACATAGAAGTACAAAAATAAGAAAGTTGTACATTGATGTATTTAAATGATACATTAATGTATTTAAATAAAAGGGGTTATACATCGATGTACATCGATGTATGAGCACCCAAAATGCTTCTGATGATTTAAGTACATCGATGTATTAATGTAATACATTGATGTATGTAACACCCTGCTTTACACCTTTATGCTTGTATGTGTTTATCCTTGTTGTTATATGTTATATATGATTGATATGCTTGTGTTAGATGCTTAGAGACGTGTTTTGGGGTAGCTAACCTTAGAAACGAGCCAAATCAGTTAACCTGATAGGTGAGCATGCCCGTGCTCCTGTCCAGCACGCCCGTGCTTGTTGGCCAGCACGCCCGTGCTTGTTGGCCAGCACGCTCGTGCTCGAGGTTAGCACGCCTGTGCTTCGCGCATGCACCAGAACACGTTTTGGGCTCTTCGTCCAGCCTGGTTCGCTCTAATGGTTTTTATACCTCTTTAGTTCGACCTAAACCCTAAAGTTATCATTCCTAACCTTAGAAACAGTTGTCATCTCTCTATCTCTTGGATTCGCATTTAATTCCTCGAGCGCTCTTCAAGTTTCCATAAACTTTCAATCCTTGAGTGTTCTTCATCAAGAACACATCCCTTGGTGTTTGCCCTTGCGATTGGAGGAGTCGTTCGTTTAGTGTGATCTAAGACTTCGGTTATTGAGTGCCGGCGTTGTAAACGGCAACCTTGTGGATTAGTTCCCCTAACATCTAATCGAGGTAATCTTGTAAACTCTTGTGCTAATTCCTTTTCATTTCTTTGCTTTGGGAATTAACTGCCATTTTTTTTCACGTTCTTGACCAAAGCTTGTTGAACCTGTTCGAAGAAGTTAAGTTTGGACTTCGCTCAAGTTTGGCTCATAGGATGGAATCGTCACACCAGGTATGGGGAGAAGGAATTCGTATGAACATATACGTTGTGGAGTAGCGTAAGATGAGGGTTAACCCATGACCCTTTTTTGTGCTATATGCCTTAATTGATGCATGAATACTAATTGCCATAATTGTTATGTGTATGATGATAATTTTTCATATGTGATTGTATGATCTTGACATGTCTTATATAAATTGGTTGATGATGATGTTGTTGTATGCCATGATTATGCGAGTTATAAGAGTTATGATGAACTGCTGTTGTTAATCTATGTTAATCAAAGACAGAGTTGTTAGTGTTGAACCTAAAACTAGGATTAGTTAATCGATGCTCATAAAACATAAAGATATTGATGAGGGGTGAGATTGATGCCCAATAGATTAGTCAAGAACCTTAGGATTGATTTTGGAGTGTTTATAACCTTAGAAACCTTAACTTTTAGAACTGAGAACGCTGCAATGGTGTTGAGCACGCCCATGCTCAATGTGAACACGTCCGTGTTAGTGCAGTAGCGAACGAGCATGCCGGTGCTCTGGAGCAGCATGCCCGTGCTTCGCAAACGGCATTTCAATACGCCCATGCTATTAGTGTGCATGACCATGCTCATAATGTGCACGCTCGTGCTCAGACTGTGCACGACTGTGCAACTGAGCAGATTTGAGGATACTTCTCAGATTCAAATAAAAAGAGATTAAATAACCTTTTGGTATAAAAATATGATAAATAGGATTATAAAACGTGACCTTGAGGATAATTAATAAAGTAGGATAATGATAAGGTAAGACTTAATAATGAAGACTCTTAATGATAAAACGCTAATGTTGGTTAAGACAATAACGATGAGTTATCGCACGATGATGTTAGTTGTGATCACTTTGACGCTTATTGGTCAAAGTTGATAGCCATTGTTAATGGTGTTGATAGAGGTGGTTGCCATGTTGACTGTGTGTTAGCATTGCATGTATTCATGACATTGAGTTGTTAGTTGGGGGAAGTTACGATGACTAGAGAGTTCGTCCGAGAGTATGGCGAATTGGCCGTCTGTGGTGATTCATTCGAGAGTTAGGTGGATTAAGCACATCCGTGGTGATCCATCCGAGAGTAAGGTGGATCGTCTATCCAAGGGGTTCATCCGAGAGTTTGGTGAACTGCCGACGTTGGTGTTGATTGGCCAATGTGGATATGTAACTCCAAAATCTTCTTTCCTAAGTTAGTTATTGGATCCACATTGCATATGGAGTAGTGGAGTAGCTCTGCATCGCATAGCATGTTTAGCTGATTTGATATGATGAAATATGATATGATGTAATCTATTATATTATGATGTATTATATGTAGTCTGATCATCTTGCTAACTATTCTATTACCGTTTATGTTTATATGTAAAGTTTCTTACTCCCTATTGTTGTTTTTTCCTTGCATGTACCTTGGTTTATGTAGAGGATGGTGAGAAGCCTTTTGAGGAGTGATCCCGAGGAGATCGCTTGCTCGTAGTATAGGATTTTTTTTATGTTTAGTTGTTTTCCGATGTATTATCGGTAGTGGTTACCAGCTCTGATATGTGACATCGGGATATGGGTTTTGTTTCTTTATGTTTTTTTCACAGTTGTTATGTTGCGGTTTTAAACGTTTTGGATCATTTCTACCTTTTTGGTTTTAATGATTTATTTTATATTTATCGTATGCGGGGTAGTGGGTGACATTTAGTGGTATTAGAGTCGGTCTGTCATTTAGGCCAGGGTATGTGTCTGTTGTGTTGTCTTCTGTGTACTCTTATTATCTACACGTAGTGTAGATGATGATATAGGATTTTAGGTATCCTTAGATGATGACCGCTCCAACTATGTAAAGTTTGAAGATGGTCTGCGCCCAGAGATCAAGCAAGCCATCAACTACCAGGAGATTCGAGTCTTCCCCATTCTTGTGAACAAGTGTAGGATCTTTGAAGATGCCTACAAATCCAGATTTGTGCACTTCAAGAGTTCAGATGCTCAAGGTAGCAGGAAGAATGATCAACGTGATAAAGGGAAGCAGTGCCTAGCATCAGTTGGCCGTGGGTTCAAGCAAAGCGGCAAGAAGCCACAGTTTTCAGTAGGCAAGTCCAGCGAATGAGATTCTTCTAATCCTAGGCCTATCAGATGCGACAAGAATGGAAAGGATCATTTTACCAGTCAGTGCAAAGAGATCGACGTTATCTGCTTCAAGTGTGGTAAGTCTGGACACATCATTCGTGAGGGTGGAGGAGCAAAGGTCGAGCCGCTAAGTGCTAGCAAGAGTCAGAATTCTTAAGCCAATCGACTGAGGACAAGCGGAAGAGTCTTTACTCTCGACGGAGCTGAAGCCTCCGAGTCTGAAGACCTGATCCAAGGTAAATGCCTCATTGATGGAACTCCTTTAGTGGTGTTATCTGATTCGGGTATGACCCATTCCTTCATGTCACATGATTGTGTCAAAAACCTTAAATTTGCCTCTGACCCTTCTTGATTGTGATTTGATTGTTGCCACACTTACAAATAAACCTGTTCTTACTTTACATGTGTGCAAAAGTTGTCCTATTACCATTGATGATTGGAACTTTGTAGTTGACCTTGTATGTTTACCAGCTCTGATATGTGACATCGCGATATGGATTTTGTTTCTTTATCTTTTTTCCGCAGTTGTTATGTCACGGTTTTAAACGTTTTGGATCATGTGGTACTTGATACCTTTTTTTGTTTGGGATGTCAAAATTATGTAATACCACAAGTTGATGGGGGTATTGAAAGTAACATCACCATTGATATAAGATGTCGAAACTATTTAATACCGCCGTAATGGGGTATCGAAAGCAACATCCCTATACATTGGGATGTCGAAAAATGAGTAATACGGCCAATGCACATGGTTGGTATCGAAAAATGAGTAATATCACTGAAGAGAATGTGATATCGAAATATCTCTCTTGAGTAGAGGTAGGTAATAAGACACCATTGTTGAGTGATGTTTGAAAGTCATATGACACTTGTGATGTTTGGGAATTATTTGATATATGAGATTTGATGTATTTGATTTATGGTGTGTTGATGATGGTTGTTTATTGGTAATTTTAATTTATATTATTATTTTATAATGCTAATACTTTTGGAAAATAGCGGGTACCATTGATAGTTTTTCGGGTTATTGCGTCGGCTGATAACAATGCTTTTGTGAACCGTTTTTTTTATAATTGTATTTTCATTCACTATGATAATAAGTCTCATCAGTAGTATTGTTTTCAGAGCATAAGGAGGACACCATTGAGCATACGAAGTCTTGAAGCCTATTTGGAACCCACTTGTTGAGCTTAGCCACTTCTTTAGGGAGTTGACTTCGACAACACTAAATGTGGAACAATTAAGGGTCATGGAAGACAATATACATGTGTTGCTATGTAAGTTGGAACAGATATTCCCGCCTAGCTTCTTCGATTCAATGGAGCATCTTCCAATTCATCTCCCGTACGAAACAAGAGTTGGTGGACCGGTCCAATATCGCTGGATGTATCCCTTTGAGAGGTATAAAATTACTTCAAAACATTTATTGCAGTTAATTATTGTAACTTGTGTTGTCCTTATGTATGTTTTAATTAATAACTAACGTCTTCAAAAACTCTTACCGCTTAGGTTCTTGCACTCCCTAAAAAGCAAAGTCAAGAATAAGGCTAGGGTAGAGGGTTCCATTTGTGAAGCCTACTTAGTGGAGGAGACATCTACCTTCACTTCTTATTACTATCCATCCGAAATTGATACGAGAAGGACTAGAATGCCACGTAACGTAGATGCCGGTGAAAGTTGTTCATCTAGTCCTCCTATCTCAATTTTCAATTACCCGAGCATGGCTAATGGCAAATCCAAATCATATTTCATGGAGCAATGTGACTTTAACGCTGCCCACTTGTACGTTGCACTAAATTGTGAAAAGGTGGAGTGATGGGCTTCGGCAAGTGTACCGGATCGAAACAAGTAATAATAAAACGGTGAGAAACCGTGTATCGAACTCAGGGATTGGGAGACCAAGTACCACTTCGCAAAATCAACAACTATTTAGACTTCAATAAATTGGTTTGAAAGGAAAATAAAGAAACATTTAAAGCAAATAAATATTTTTGAGTTTTTGAATTAATTAATTACAAAAATAAAATAAAATGATGAACAATCAAATAAAAAAAACTCTAGGGGTCCGATTTCATCAACGCTATGAATATAGATTCCTCGTAGACAAGGAATCCTAATCCCACTTAGTTAGGTTCAATTATATCAATTCTTCCTAATCTCTTAATCAACTTCTAATGTCAACCAATAATCCTAATTTATTTTAATGTCTGGGTCAGAGCACACTAAAATTTACCCATTGATATCTAATCAACTATATCTCTATGATGATTATTTATCAAAGAATTTATTAAGATTTATGATTCTCTATAGCAGTTGCATAAGGCTCCTATCTCCTCTCGGTCTCAAGTTACCCTATGGTTTTATCTCAAAACCCTTGACACATAAATCTCCTCTCGGTCTTATTATGATTAACCTATCATCTAATTGGTGATCAAGCAATTAGAAGCATTAAAAATAGAAATAAAACACAAATAGAAGAGAAGAATAAATTAAGAAAAACTGAAATAAAATTATTAAGCCGTCATGACGTGGTTACATCGTTACCCTAAAAAAAGGTTTAGTTCATAACTAAAATAAAAAAAAAAAAAAAAAAAGAAGAAGAAGAAGAAGAAAAATAAAATAAAAGTAAAAATTGAAGTTGTGAAGAATGTTCTCTGTGTTGTGGCACTATTGCTTTATATAATGCAAATCCTCTCTTCTCAATTTTTGAAACCAATCCCTACGTGGGCATATGGCTTTATCTCTTCAATTTATTTGCTCCATCTTTTAAACTTCCAATGACAATTGGCTTTATCTCTTCAATTTATCTCCTATCTTTAATTTTTCAAAATTCCATTATCCCTTTGCACAATTGCTTCACGCTGGCCTAACACCAAACAACTATTCCAATTTGAATTAACGTGGGCTGTAGTTTCACGTAACTTCTCCAACACTTCGTAAACTTTTATCTTGAATGTGGGCCCCACGTCTAAATGAAAAATATGGTGAAGCATTGCTATTTGCTAATTCACGTGCCTTCGTGGAGCTTTTCTTTTATTCACTTCTATTTTTATTTGCCATCAAACGCAGTAGCTTTCCCACTTGAATTGCAATTCTTCTTTTCCCTTCTTCCTAAAAATCACAAAATGCAAAGCAAAAGAAAAACTAATTAAAATCTAATTAAAATAAATAAAATAAATAAATTAACTCTAAATAACAAAATATACAAAGTTTAATTTGGATAAAATTAAGCATTCAACTCAACTTAATTTATTGAAATCCACTCTAAAATAATAGATAAAACATGATAAGTCAGCGGATTATCAAAATATCCCAAACTTAAACTTTGCTTGTCCTCAAGCAAACAACAATTCAAAAGACACCACTAAAAACGAATGAGTTGACATCAAAATCAATGGACCAAAAATCATGTATGTCCCACTATTGCCACACCATAGCCACAAAAATCCAATTCAATTATATCTTCCTAAGATCAAAACAATTAACTTGTAAGATGATTTCAAAGATGGCCAAAAGAAAGAGTCACACAACCATGCAATCATCAATTAAATTCCGGAATCATAAGAGCCTAGCATCATTCATGACAAATTCTTGGGTCTAAAATCCTCACAAAGGAAAATATTTCACTCAATCACTCAAGTGTCTAGGCTTGTGTTTCTCTCAAAATTTTTTACTTATCAAGCATACACTCCATGAATTTGATTTTCATCTCAATCACAAAATCACACAATCACATGCACGCAAGAGGCAAAAGGACTTGTCAAGGTTGTAATGAGGCCAAGGTGTAAGGAAGGTAAGAAAGGAGAATAAGAGATAAATACCCTCGGAAATAAGAAAACATTGGATTTTTTTTTTTGAACTTTTTTTTTCCTTTCGCTGGGCGACAATACCTTCGTGAGGCGTTCCCGAAGGCATTATTTCGAGCGAACAAGTTCGCCAGGTGACAATCCGTTCGCGAGGCGATCCAGAGAGCGTTTTTTTCAAGCGAACCATTCGCTAGGCGAATTTATTTTCGCGGGGCGAATATTTTATTTTATTTTTTTCAATTTTTTTTTCGCCCAGACAGAATCCATTTCTTTTTTTCTTTCTCCACAAAACTGCATCTCCAAATATGCCACCCCAAACTTAGAATTTTGCTTGTCCCCGAGCAAAACAATAATGTACCAATGCTCACTTAATCCTTTCGGGTTGGTGAAACATGGTTTTTCAGTTTAGGCATAAAAGTGGGCAAACAAAGAATAGGCTTAAGGCTCAAGAGGGAAAACAATGGAAAATTTTCATTAGGAAAGCTTTTTGGCCAAAAATGGTTATTCCAATAAAATGCCTTTATCATACTCATGCAACATGTTATCATGGAAAATAGACAAGATTCAATCAAACCTAAGAGCATGCAACTCAATAATGACTCTCACAAAAATAAATCATATTGAAAGCTCAAACAACTCACCAGGACAAACATTAGAGACCTATTCTAATATAAGCAATTATGCCAAGAACTCCAACACCCCAAACTTATCATGAATCATGCATTGAAGTTATGACACTTCTTTCTCTAAATTTAATCCTACATAGTTTCAAGTTCATCAAAAAGGAATAACATGCATGATGCTTCAAGTGGCATGGCATTTTTCAAATGGGACATAACACAATTAATCCACAAATATCAACATCAACTCAATGACACATGAACAAAACCACAAAAAGACACGATGCAACCAATTTATTCAAAGCATGATACAAATAAAGAGAAAAGTTTAGAAACCACCCGGATCCCATAGCTTGTGGTAGAAACACCAAGGTATGCTCAAAACATAAGACCTTCCACCCAGATCCCATTGCTTGTGGAAGAAAAGCCAAGAGATGCTCATCATATAAAAGAATCCTCCCGGATCCTATGGCTTAAAGCATGGCGATTGTAGGAGCAAGGGATTGAGAACTAGAGTGGCTACTTCGATTTTGAAGGTATTTTCAATTCTTTCCGAATTGAATGGCAAATGATAGGCTCCTATTTTAACTTCTCCATGAATAAAATCTCCATAACGCACAAAAATGTTACCTTTAGGAGCCAACTTTGATGCATCCACACATGTATATAGACCAATATAATTATCCAAATCAGAATTTTTAAGTTCATCAATGAGCATGGTAAAGTGAGTGTTTTCCGCATCAATCTTCTTCCCATTTATCCCTTGTAAAGGATCGACGAGAGATATTTCTTCCTTGCTTTCCACTTCGTGGTCTTCTCTTTTTGAATCATCTTCCACCACCATTTCTTCTTTTAAATCCATATTCGCAACCACATTCTCCTCAGATTGAGTTTCATGTGGCTTTTCTGCTAGTAGTTTGGAGAATTCCCTAGCTTGCACTTCTAACTTTTGCATCCAGTTTCTTAGTTAGGTTGTCTCTCTTTAGAATGTTCCCCAGCTCGCATTTCAAACCCTTGAATCATGACACTTATTTCTGCCTTGTTACGCTCTATGCTCTGGATCACAAGTTGAGCATCTATCTCCCAAAGAAATTTTAGCACATTAGGATTCAGGTTAAAGAGTCGTGGTGGTAGAAAAGATGACAAATATGATTTCCATTCCTCCCTGGAGTATTTCTTTACATGCTTATCAACGATACAATCAAGCACAATCCAATCAATTTGATATTTATGATTTGGATAGTAATAATGGTCCATGTGTTGCATCCACCAAGCACAAACAAAACTCAAAAGAAAAAATCAAATATATACAAAATAAAAAAAAAATGCCTAAAGTAGTTGTCTCTTTTGTTACTAATGATATTGATATTGCCAATCCCCGGCAACGGCGCCAAAAACTTGATGGGCTCCGGCAAGTGTACCGGATCGAAGCAAGTAATAATAAAACGGTGAGAAACCGTATATCGAACTCAGGGATTGGGAGGCCAAGTATCAATTTGCAAAATCAACAACTATTTAGACTTCAATATATTGGTTTGAAAGGAAAATAAAGAAACACTTAAAGAAAATAAATATTTTTGAGTTTTTGAATTAATTAATTACAAAAATAAAATAAAATGATGAACAATCAAATAAAGAAAACTCTAGGGATCCGATTTCACCAACGCTATGAATATAGATTCCTCGTAGACAAGGAATCCTAATCCCACTTAGTTTGGTTCAATTATATCAATTCTTCATAATCTCTTAATCAACTTCTAATGTCAACCAAGAATCCTAATTTATTTTAATGTCTGGGTCAGAGCAAACTAAAATTTACCCATTGGTATCTAATAAACTATATCTTTATGATGATTATTTATCAAAGAATTTATTAAGATTTATGATTCTCTATAGCTGTTACATAAGTTTCCTATCCCCTCTCGGTTTCAAGTTACCCTATGGTTTTATCTCAAAACCCTTGACACAGAAATCTCCTCTCGGTCTCATTATGATTAACCTATCATCTAATTGGTGATCAAGCAATTATAAGCATTAAGAATAGAAATAAAACACAAATAGAAGAGAAGAATAAATTAAGAAAAACTGAAATAAAATTATCAAGCCGTCATGATGCGGTTACATCGTTACCCTAAAATAAGGGTTTAGAAAATAAACTAAAAGTAAAAATTGAAGTTGTGAAGAATGTTCTCTGTGTTGTGGCACTGTTGCTTTATATAATGCAAATCCTCTCTTCTCAATTTTTGAAACCAATCCCTACGTGGGCATATGGCTTTATCTTTTCAATTTATTTGCTCTATCTTTTAAACTTCCAATGACAATTGGCTTTATCTCTTCAATTTATTTCCTATCTTTAACTTTTCAAAAGGTGAATTCTCTGGTACCTACTATAATTATCGGGTAACTTTTACACCGATTATGTGGCCCAATCAGATGATGCCACCTCAAATATAGTATGACACTTCATTTTTAGTTTTGACAAGTCATTATTATATTTTGAAAAAACCTTTAAATATTCCTATTTAATTTTAAACTCAAAAGACTTATTTGTCCCTGCCACAGTTCCACCGCTTTCATCCATGTGAGTTCCTTCCACTACACCTTCACGTCAGTTACACCACCAAGCTCCATTGAAGCCTCATCCAAGCCAAGCAACAATAGCCATCCACCCATCACGCACCTTCTACCCCTCCGCGCGCCACCGCAGATTGTTCCACGCAGAGGGTGCGCGTTGCCGCAATCCAAGCCCAAGCCCAGCACATCGCGAACCTCTGGCCATTTGCACAAACCAGAACGGACCACCCGCGCTGTAGCCTTCTCCGCCCATCGCCGAGTCGTCATGCCGTCTGGCCACCGTGACTGCTCCTCCACACAGCAGCCTCCATTAGGTTATGGTTGAGTTTGTGTTAGGGAAGAAGATGAAGGTCATTTGGGTCAGGGTCAGCTCTAGGCCCACTTCCTCATTAAAAAACCATTTTCTGAAAAGAAAAAAATTATGTTTGGACCTAAAGTCTCATGTAATAATTTTTTAGTGCCTTTTTAGTATTATTTTAGGCTGAAAATTATAAAAAAAAAAAAAAAGTAAACATTTTCTCTTCTAAAAATAAATAAAATATTTTAAAATAATAATCTAAAAATCAGAGTATATACAAAAATTTGAAAATCTTTTTTCTATTCACAAAAAAATCATTTTCTTGTTCTTTGAATAAAAAAATATTTATAAAAAGAGAATTTAACCTATGAGAGATACCTAAATATATGTACCTAAACTCTTACTATACCTAAAGTTAAATCTACTATTATTTTAAATTCCTTGGAAAATAATAAAAGTGTTAATCAAGTAATGTTTTAAAAATAGGACCGATCAATGAATCAGTGAAGAGTGAAGACATCGGTTGAAGGTTCACTTAAATAAAGAAAAATCATTTAAAAAAAGGGGAAAAAGTATACACCCACCTTAAACTATAATTGCAAATAGGTGTCATCGACTATTGATTCTTCACAATTAGTCCTCAAACTAAAGAATTAGTGCAATTGATCTTTTTGTTAATCCAAAGTTAATCACTAACAATGATTGAATCTCACCGTCCATTTTACTTAAATCTAAACCGTTGATTATTATTTTTTACTTTGTTATTTTTTTATTTTAAAATTTTAGGGAAAAAACTAGAAAAAGAAAACATAAAAATATTAGCTTCGTGTGTTTCTTCCTTTTCATTAGGTTTGAAGCTCTCTTAGATCCAGCGGTAAGGGTGGGAATAGGCAAAGCCGTTCGTCAAAGGCTTATGACCTAGCCTATTTAAGGTCTGGTCTGAACTGGCCTATCCTGACCTAGCCTATTTAAGAAAAATGGCAGGTCAATATTTTTTAAAAAGTCTGTATAGCTATAAATATACGTATATATTTTTTATTCAAAAGTTTTATGCATATGTTTACTATTTTCTATAGTTTATATATTTAATTAAAATAATTGATATCATTTTTTGTATAATTAATATATTATATAGGTCAAATAGGTTGATTGGTCTGATATGTTTTTTTACTTTTTACATCGGTCACATATGTTTTATTTTTTTCAAATTAGTCATACACGTTATGTTCCGTTTCCACGTTAGTCTTTTCCGTAAATTTCGACCTTATGACGTTAGTTCAAAAGTCATGTGTCGGACTAACGTGATAGTCATGTCAGGTCAAAACTGACGACGTTAGGTCAAAATTAACAGAAAGGACTAATATGGAAACAAAACATAACGTGGAGGACCAAAAACTTATAGGACTGATGTAAAATGTAAAAAACGTATCAGACCAATCAACATATTTTTCCTATTATATCTAACTTTTGGTCTCATTTCAGTTTTTGAAAATTGACCTAGAGAATTATTGCAAGCGAAGTACCTGATAAATTGGTTAAGCACTAATTCGTACCAAAGTATGTTGGCACCTAGTGTATATGAATTACAATCATATTTTATTTTACATTAAAAATAAACTATAATTTAAATCTTTTTGTGAAGAATATTCTTAAGTGAATAATGTAACACCTAATTAAAATTCATTTAAATATTAGAATAACCAATTTAAATTTTAAAACTAATAAAATTCAATTTAACCCATAAATATTATTTATCTTTGTTCGTTGATTTAAAACTTTTTTTGCCTTTAATTTGTTACTTAACATAATATTTAGTATTAAAAATATATATTTGATTACTTCGGGTTCGATCATTTTTCAATTATATTGAACCACTGAACCTTGAATCGGTGTCTTCACTCTTCACTGATTCAATGATCGGTACTATTTTTAAAACATTATTTGATTAATACTTTTATTGTTTTCCAAGGAATTTAAAATAATAGTAGATATATCTTTAGGTATAGTAAGATTTTAGGTACATATATTTAGGTATCTCTCATAGGTTAAATTCTCTTTTTATAAATATTTTTTTATTCAAAGAACAAGAAAATAATATTTTGTGAATAGAAAAAAGATTTTCAAATTTTTGTATATACTCTGATTTTTATATTATTACTTTAAATGATTTTATTTATTTTTAGAAGAGGAAATGTTTCCATTTTTTTTTATAATTTTCAGCCTAAAAAAATACTAAAAAGGCACTAAAAAATTATTACATGAGACTTTAGGCCCAAACATAATTTTTTCTTTTCAGAAAATGGTTTTTTAATGAGGAAGTGGGCCTAGAGCTGACCCAGACCCAAATGACCTTCATCTTCTTCCCTAACACAAACTCAACCCTAACCTAATGGAGGCTGCTGTGTGGAGGAGCAGTCACGGTGGCCGGATGGCATGACGGCTCGACGATGGGCGGAGAAGGCTACAACACGCGGTGGTTCGTTCTGGTTCGTGCAGATGGCCAGAGATTCGCGAAGTGCTGGGCTTGGGCTTGGATTGCGGCAACGAGCACCCTCTGCGTGGAACAATCCGCGACGGTGCGAGGAAGGGCATGGCGGCGCGCGGAGGGGCAAAAGATGCATGATGGGTGGTGGATGGCTATTGTTGCTTGGCTTGGATGAGGCTTCAATGGAGCTTGGTGGCGTAACTGACGTGAAAGTGTAGTGGAAGGAACTCGCATGGATGAAAGTGGTGGAACTCTGGCAGGGACAAATAAGTCTTTTGAGTTTAAAATTAAATAGGAAAATTTAAAGGTTTTTCCAAAATATAATAATGACTTGTCAAAGATAAAAATGAAGTGTCATATTATATTTGAGGTGGCACCATCTGATTGGACCACCTAATCAATATAAAAGTTACCCAATAATTATAATAGGTACCACATAATTCACCTTTTCAAAATTCCATTATCCCTTTGCACAATTGCTTCACGCTGGCCTAACCCCAAACAACTATTCCAATTTGAATTAACGTGGGCTGTAGTTTCATGTAACTTCTCCAACACTTGCTATCTAATTCAACTTTTATCTTGAATGTGGGCCCCACATCTAAATGAAAAATATGGTGAAGCATTGCTATTTGCTAATTCACGTGCCTTCCTGGAGCTTTTCTTTTATTCACTTCTATTTTTATTTGCCATCAAACGCAGTAGCTTTCCCACTGGAATTGCAATTCTTCTTTTCCCTTCTTCCTAAAAATCACAAAATGCAAAGCAAAAGAAAAACTAATTAAAATCTAATTAAAATGAATAAAAAAATAAATTAACTCTAAACAACAAAATATACAAGCAAAGTCTAATTTGGATAAAATTAAGCATTCAACTCAACTTAATTTATTGCAATCCACTCTAAAATACTAGATAAAACATGATAAGTCAGTGGATTATCATGGAACCATATCTTGAGTAAGTTAATGTTTGTACTTATTTTTAATAGTGTTTAATAATCAACCATGTTGTACGTTAAGTAACTTGCATTTCTCCTATAGTATTTATGCCAATTTTCTAAAGGAGCTCCAACCCAACATTTCGAACGCTCGAATTGACCAAGAGATTGCCATAAGGTTTCCTGCGTGGTTCAAAGAATATGTAGGTTAATTAACACTTGTAAGTTACTTTTTTTTTTTTTTTTTTATAATACTTGGTTTTTACATTAGCATAGTGTATAACATCAATTGTTAAACTTCTTAGGTTCTAAATTCAGAAAATAATATTGAAGATCCACTGTTGATTAATCTTGCGTGGGGCCCTAAGACAAAAGTTACCCCATTTTCTATTTACATGGTGAATGGATATAAATTTCGTACACAACAATGAAGTGAAGGCATGTTATCGTCTAACTATGGTGTGTGTACGAGGCACAAATGGTCAATTAGAAGATGAATTTATGGAATGCTAACTGAAATTGTTGAAATGGAGTATACCAGTGTACCCGTGATGAAGTTAGTTCTCTTCAAGTGTGTCTAGTTTGATAATACTCCTAATATAGGGACAAAAGTAAATAGTAAGTATGGAATTGTTGAAGTTAGGCAATTGCGGAGATATAATAAGGCGTATGACCCGTTCATATATGCACAACAAGCGGAGCAAGTATATTACACGCCATACCCTGAGGGCCATGAAGGTTGGTTAGGTGTCATCATGACAAAGGGTCGCAGTACAATCACGGATAATATAGTCAGTGATGCTGAGAAAGAGGCTCCATATCAAGATGATATCATTGCAAGACTTCATGTGTTACAGCATGTTAAGCCAGATATCATTGATGATCCTCTTGTGGATGTTGGGGGCGGCGAGGAAGAAGTTGATACAGCGTTACTGAATCACTCTAACTTGGACGAACTGGATGAGGATACCTATATATATCAAGTGATAGTGAGGGTGAATTTATTGATACATACACATCTAATTAGGTAAATTATATTGATAGGGTGAATAAGTCTGTTTATATTGATTGTTTTCTTGAAAGTTTACAATTTACTGTAATAATTTCTTTCATACAAATGACAAACTTGACTAGGGGTAGAGGTGGTCGTACTGGTCATGGCAGAGATCGCGGTGGGAGAGTTTCTCACACAACCGACTCGCCCACTTCTGACCAGCAAATGATAAAGGCCGCTACCCCAGTCCATGATGTCGGGACGTCAGTTGGACCGTCATTATCTACACCATGTCCATCACCATCATCAGTTGGATCGTCATCGTCGCAGGCAAATGCAGGTGATCCAACTTTATCGAGGATCGTGATCATGCCAAGTCCTGGCAAACTTAAGTAAGTTATTTTCTTTTTAATAGTTAAATTTTTTAAAATTGTTTAAACATACAACTAAATGATGGTATTTTAATCACAGGTTGTATCCTTCGAAGGATACTACTGATTCTATTTCGAAACTCATCAAGGAGAAGTTCGAGTAACCATGGCCAGCATATGATTCGGTCGACGACGATTACAAGAAGATGTGGTATAGAGAGTTTTAGGTAAATTAAAGTTTAGTTTATAAATTATTTTATTTTATCTCTTTACTTTGTTATAAATTAAAGTTTAGTTTACTTTGTAATTAAAGTTGTAATTAGAACTAAGTTCTAATTAAAGTTGTAATAATGCAATAAATTAAAGTTTACTTTACTTTACAATTAAAGTTGTAATTAGAACTAATTACGTTAGTTTAGATTTTGTAATAAATGTTGTAAATTAATTTTAATTTATTGGTTATATATGTTTGTCGCCTATATGTCTTCCATGTAGAAATCGTTTACATGGGACCCTCATCACAAGGTGAACATTAAGAAGGGCTTTGACCAAAGTTGTAGTTGCATTATCAAAAATGCAATGTACAAGCTGAGAAATGGCAAAGATAAGGGGAGGTGGATGACAAATCATGTACGACAGGGACTATAGCAGTATTTTGCTAGTGAGGAGTTCCCGAGGATATCTGCCACCGCCTGACAGAATCTGGCTGTAGGCAGTGGAGCATCAATCTACATAGGAGGCTCTGTCTCTACTGTAGACCATTTTGATAGGATGGTAAGTTTATTTTAATTTATTTTCTATTTAATTAATTATTTGATTTTGAATCAGTAGAATTGATTACTTGTTATTATTTTATGATTATTTTAATATATGCAGGCTCAGGAGATGAACCGACCCCCGACTCACTACGCCAGAAATGGGATTAAATATCGCACCTTTAATAGCGTTTTTAAATGCAACGCTATTAAAAAAAAGGCGGTGAACTTATAATAGCGCTTCCTTGAAGTTTGATTTTAGATAGCGCTTCCTTGAGGAAGCGCTATCTTTTCCCATTTTCAATTTTTTTTAATTTATCACCAGTTTTAATTAATTAACATATACCCCTCCTCACTCTCAGTCTCTCTTTCGAACCTTTCCCTAACCCCTCTCCCTGCCTTCTCCGCGCGCGAACATCACCACCACCACCACCATTTTGGTTTTCTGGCCACCAACACTTCGCGAACGCCACCGCACGAGCTTCTCCATCTTTCTCCTTTTCCTCCCTCGCACGAGCTTCTCTCCCTCCCTGCCTCAGGTCACGTCCCTCCCTCGCACGAGTTTCTCTTCCTCCTTCCCTCAGGTAAGCTCTCTCTTCCTCCTATCTCTCAGATTGTTTCCCTCTCTGTTGTTTGGGTTTCTCTCATTCCTCCGTTCTCCATTTGTGAAGGTTCCCAAAGACACAATGCATTGGTGAAGTTGAGCGTGTGAGCTGCAAGCTGTTACTGTCCCATTTGTGAAGGTCCCCGAAGACACAATGCACTAGTCATTGGTATTTTTTCTTCTCTGTTACTGTTTTCTTCTATGTATCAAACAAATTTTCTATTTTTTTCTTGTATCAGTTTAGTTTGTTCTACAACTAAACATTCAAATTATAGTGATTATGCTAATGGTTCTATGGGGTTGATTGTGTGGTGCAGTTGTGCGTTCTTTATTTGTTTTTATTGATAGCTTCCATGTTTTTTTAAATGATAAAGCATTTGAATCCCATCTATCTAAATTTGTTTGAGATGAACTTTTGGTGCCGTTGGAGTTGAGTCAGGACCTTAATGGGTGTCTGCTTTGACAAAGGAACTTACTTGCTAATTTGATGTGTGTGTAGTGTTTCAACTTGAAATTTGATTAAGTTGTGCCTTAATTTGATGTGTGTGCAGTGTTTCCACTTTTTAACTCTGACCCTTGAAACTCTCACTGCACATAAGGTTAATGGCCTGCCTGGAGTGCCTTGTGTGATTAGATACCTACGTTTTAAATGCAGAAATGATGAGCATCTTTGGTAGTTTAATTTATAAGAATCTATATTACTAATGTTATTCGAATTTAAGGAAGTGTACATCCTTACATACCTACTTTCTAAGGCAGAATTGAGAATCTTTACTTTGGCACTTTATTGATTGAAATATTACATTATAAAGGGTATTGGAATTTGATGAACTGTACATAGTTTGAGAAGAAGGATAATACTCTGTCCACTAGGATAAGGTTCATGAAAAGTTTTGGAATTTAAGGAAGTGTGCATCCTTACATACCTATCTTATCTTTACTTTTGAATTGATTATTTGTTCAATATCATATGCGTGTTATCCCTTAATATTTCAGGAAATGATACCGAGTACTTGACCTTGTGAATCAAACTTGGATTTAGGATTCTCTCAGGCACATCTGTCACCTCACCTATCTGGTACACATATATGTTATTCCCCTGTGTTTTATAGCAGCAGGCATGTTTATTTTTTATTGGTATGCACATGCATTAAGCTTACTTTCCTGTTCAAGAACGATTTGTATATTGTGCCATGGCACAGTATACATCCTGTTCTTGAATTGTCCAAAGTGGACAGTCTAAGATTGTAAACTTCACTGTCAATACATATTATTGTATGCCTTAAATATTACATCTAATCTAAGAAAGTTTCATTGGTTTGTATTTTCTCATTGTTCTTTGGGTACACATACACTTAATTTCGGTCATAATATCACCTGAATTAAGTTGTGTGATTGGAGAACTAAGGGGAAATGCTGCCGAAATTTTCTTAGAACAAGAAGTAATTAGGACATACTATAATAATATATTGTCGAGTTTACAATCTTGGATTGAAGTTTAAAGTTTCACTGGAGGGACATGCACCATTGCCTGTACCAATTGAGCATGCTGATATCATGGTAGCGGATCATGCAATAGGTACCTTTATCGCATGGCCAATCAATCTCGTGCAGGTATGTTAATAATTACGTTTCCTTCTAATATGTTGTATATATTTATTAAATTGGGTGGTCACTAACTACTTTATTGCAATATGTAGGTTATCTCCGAAAAATCTAAATCCAAGGACAAGGACAAGGGCAAGAGAATTGTGGAGTCCCGACCTCCTATAATTAGCAAGGAGCATACAAAGGGCTCCATTACATCCCCTAAGAAGCAGCAGTCCTCCTCCCGGCCTCCTATCGCAGCAAGCTCATATGATTGTATATCCTACATGAGGATCCTGGTAAAAAAAAGGCTTGAGCCGCGTAATAGAATTGGAGATGGATGAAGAAATTTTGGGTTATCAACATACGCTATCAGTGGGTAAAGACGAAATCGAGGAGATTATCACTCGGGATGAAATCAGTCAGACTGGTATTAGCGTATATCTCAGGTAATACATCAAACTTTAAAGTATATAACTTCTTTTATTCTTCATAATTTAAATATATATTAACGCTTATTATACATGTTTTAAGGTACTTATACCGAGAGATGTTGATCCCCACGAATAACACCTAGAGGTTTGTACTCTTATGCCCAGATAAAACAGCTTTACATCCATATATCTGGGCAAAAATAGTACATAGCTGAACGCCTTTAGCTAGCAAGTCCAGATGGCAATTCCCTGTTTCTGGCACCTGTGAACGTAATGTGAGTCATTTAGTTAATCAATGACATGGTACTATATTTTATTGTGATTAATTATCTGTTTTTGATTTGCTAAATCATTTTCTTGTTTTGTAGGGGACATTGGGTATTGTTAGCGGTCAATCCCAATGAAGACACAATCTACTACCTGGATCCATTGCATGTACCCTTTACACAGCGAAAAATGCTTATGACTATCTTTAACGAGTAAGAAAAATGATTTGTAATTTATATCTCATATATGTTGTGATTCAAATTGTACACTATAGCTAACGAATGTTTGTTTTTGCATTTCAGTGCTTTGACAATTCATCGTGGATGCAAAAGGGGAGCCAAGTCCCGATCTTCAAAATCATCAAAGACTAAATGGATCTTTGTAGAGGTATTAATGTGTTCACATCGTAATTATGCAATTATTTAAATTTAAAACCAATTAACTTATTATTTTTGTTTTGTAGTGCGCTCGCCAATACAACAGTATAGACTGTGGATATTACGTTCTAAGGTTTCTTAAGGATATCATCGCTCATAACCAAATTCAAATCCCATCATCGGTATGTAATTTCAGTTTAATTACACACTTACATTTGAACTATTTGAATATCTTTGATTCTAACTTAATTTACTTTTTCTATCGCACATGCAGTACTTTCCCGATAGTAAATATGACACATACACCGATGATCAAGTATTTGAAATTTTGGATGAGTGGTGTAACTATATTATTATGAATCAAGGTAAATAATTTTGTCTTTTTAGTGTTAATTATATATATTTAAGTTGTGCTTGTGTACACTAGTGAATACTTTAAGTTTCATGTAATAGTTTGATGATTTGTCTCCAATTTTGCAGGTTGCTGCTATGCAGGATGAAGACATTTTGAATTAGAATAACTAGCTAGTGCATGTGTATATTGTAATGTCCGGGAATATTGTATATATTGTACATGTTTTGAATTATAGTACTGTACTGTATATTGTAACATTAATGAATGAAATGAATTTATTTATACTGTGCCAATTATGTATACTGTACTGTTGTCTGGGTTTTGCTGAGTGCAGGGAAGGGTAGGAGAAAAATAGAGCACAATTTTTAAAAAAAAAAGGGAAATGATAGCGCTTCCTCAAGAAAGCGCTATCTAAATCATTATAGATAGTGCTTTCTTGAGGAAGCGCTATCTAATACTTAGTTTTAGATAGAGCTTATTCAAGAAAGCGCTATCTAATCCTGAATTTTAGTAAGGAAGCGCTGTCTATTCTTCTTTTGATAGCGCTTTTTTAAACGCCACTGTTTGTGTAAACCTTTAATAACGCACTATTTAATAGCGCTTAAAAGCGCTATTAAATACAAAAAATAAACGCAGTAAAAGCCTTTTCTGTTGTAGTGACTGCTTATGAGGTCCTAGAAAGGACCAAGAAGCTGAAGTCAGGAGATTGGGTCAATGATAAGGCCCGTGACATTTCTGTAAGTATAAAAAGATAGAAAATCTTACTTACAATATCACTTTTATCCGTAGCTTATTAATAGTTGATAATATGATATTCAATTTTATTTTGTAGGAAAGATAGAACCAGAGATTAGAGGAGGCTCATGCACGTGCCACACAGGAGGGTGCTTCTTCTAGTCAGGAGGAGAAGCGCTCCTCAGCCTCCGTCGACGATAACGCCATATATTTTATAGGTTGTTAGGTAAAAATAAGAAGGGGCACATGTATGGGCTAGGGTAGTTGGACGGTTATTTTGTGGCCTCGTCATCCCGTCAGGCAAGACCAATGGACGTGACTAGCGTTCCTCTAGAGGAGATAGAGCAGATGCGGGAGACTATCTCATGATTGTCTAACGAGCTCACCGAAAAGGATGCCAGATAGAGGATATTGGAGCCGACTATTGATGAGTTGAGAGGCACGACGCGGTACATCATGGAGCACTTGCATCTTTAGCCTCCAGTTGCACCATCGCATGCTGCAGAGGACGAGGAGGAGGACGACACTGAGACCCAGCAGAATGACCCACCTCCGTCATGATTTATTTTCTTTATTTTTTTATTTCTATCTTTATATTTTGGGTAATGAATAACAATGTTAACTTAATACGATGTTTGTTTCGTTTCTCTTTATTTGGGTTACAAATTTACATATATGCAATATTGATTATTGGTTGCTACTAGTAATAAATCTAAAAAGATATTTATAATATTAATATTAATATAATAATATTCTTAAAATGATTTTAATAATAATTAAAATAGTATTTAAAATAATTATAATAATTACAATAATAATAGTAATAAAAGCAAAATTCTATTTGGAATAAAAAAATAAAAAAAAGAATAGCGATCGAATTAGCAACTGCGGATTCTGTAACACCTCGATTTTTTTTTTTTTGTTTCAAGCTTTTAAGCCTTCTGTTTTAATTAAACAGTATTTATCCGTTTGTATTTTATTAGAGGGTCTAGAAAGTGAAATAAAATAATCCGAGACCATAGTCACGCTCGACGTTATCGTAGGAAGTTATGGTTAAATTTTGGTCAAAAACTCAGACGGAACCCGGTCTGCGTTTCGCACTGATAGTATGATTTTACTGCCCAGACGATCTAATTTTGACTCGTGAACAAAACCGTTAGGTTTTATATTTTATTTTCAACAATATTGGTTCTTTTGAAAATTTTCAAAATAAATAAGTCGTTATACGTTATTTGGAAGTAAAACCTAAATCGGGTGGACAAAGGAGCTGAATACATGTTTTTCTTGGACCTGCTAACGGATAAGATGACATCATCATGACATCATCACCATGCCACGTGTCAAATCCCTATGGAGGACACGTGTCAATTTCCTGTGGTCCCGAATAAAATATAATATACCGAAAAATATCTGGACGCGAAATTACCAAAATACCCTTGCACTTAACTACAAGTTTGCCATTGAGGTGAAATCCTTCTATTTCACCCCTCCCTCAAGGCCTCACGGCCAGCTCTCTCTTTCTCCCCAAACCCACCCATTTCTCACCATTTTTTATTTCTTCAAGCTTTTCTTCATAGATCTTCAAGTTTTGAGTGGATTTTGGTGATTCATTTACTAGGTTCATCATCTAGGAGGTATTATCCTCAACTTTCATCTCTTAATCTCTCTTTAATCTCCATGATTCATGATGGTTTAGTTTTGAACTTCGAACTTCAAAAAATCCATAAGAAATTGTAGAAAAATCCTTTTTACACCAAATCAATTTCTTTGATCCTAGTTCATGATGGTCTACCATGATCCAGGAGTTGGAAACCAAAAGAGCTCTCTAGCTCAATTGGAAAAAAAGGGGCCGAAAGCTCCATTGATGAGTGGAGGGAGTTTTGGTTCAAGTTTTGGTATAATAGACTTTGATCTAGTCTTACCACACCTGATAAGGATGGAACCCAAGAGATGCCAATTTTTTGAACTCCCTAGCCATATTTTCTTACCCATGGCCGAAGCTAGGAGGGGGAATTAGGAGAGAATTTTTGTGTTTTACAGTTGTTGTATTGATTGATTGATTGTGTGTAGTTGCCGACGAGTAATCGGACAAGGAATCGGGAGAGTTCGTGGACCGATCGGACAACTTTGTGCTTACCGGGAACATCAAGAGGTAAGGGGGAAATGCCTGAGGGATTCTCCCGATGACTATGTGTCATCATATTTGATCTATATATATGTAATTAAGTTGTGTGGTGATTGATTTATTTACTTTCGGCAATTATTTGAATTGTTGATAATTGTTTGTTAATATGCGTTATAGTAGTTGAATATGTGTTTTAGCATACAAGACGTCGGGATGCTAGTGTTCTGTAAAAATAGCACGAGAAGCCGTGCAACGGTGTTATGGATTGCGTGTCCTATGGACTAATTGTCCTCCTCTTATTATGAGGAAACTTGATTAAAAGTGAATGATATTTTCTATTATCACGAACCTTGGGCTGGTGCATCGGTCTAGGGATCCGCGATTGAGCACTCGGACGTTTCGTCCTGTGTTAACGGTGAAAGGTTTTAAAAACGGTGTAAACGATGAATAGTCGAGAGCCTTGAGCTACGACAACGAAAGAACGAACACAAAGAAAAGTGACAAGATTTGAAACGTTTTTTCATGCATTAAAATTCGGCAGACGTGCCAACGGTGTTTTTCTGGATATCTTGGTGGTCAGGATATTCAAACGGTGTATATGTCATTGTGCCTTGATGGACAATGAAAAACCATAAACGGTGATCGCCTGAGCCTTGTGTTGGATAGTGCGCAATGGTTTTAAAAACAGTGTGCCTTTTTGGCAATCGAGCTTGATCAACTCAATTTCTACAAAACGGTGTTGGTATCTCCGGAGATTAGGTAAGGAATTAGATGATGAATATCGAAGTGTCATGCATTTCTTTTGGAAAATGACGATGACTGCCGGGCATAAGACCCTATGATATACTACCTGTTTATCTAGTAGAACTTTATACATGGTAATTATACATGCTTATGTGTTGTTGATGTGTAATATATGTGTTTATCGTGTGTGAATCCATATATTGGTATCTCACCCTTACATCTTTAGATGAGTTCCAAGATGCCATCGGAACATTTGAGGATCCTTTCCCTGATGCTTGAGGGCACAGAAGGAGTGTGACGTACGAGAAGTCACCATGTTGTACTAGTACGACCAGCTATAGGATATGTCCTATTTTATTTTGAATAACAACTAGTTAATTGCTCTGGCTACTGAAAGCCATGACTGTTTTGAATGGCCGTATGTTTAAGGCCTATGCAGTATATTAAGACACCTTATTATGTATACTTTGTTTGATGGTTATTTACATGCGTGCTTACGTAACGTTGAGGTATGGTAAGCTAAGTTAGAAGAAAAATTTTATCACGGATTTTCATAAGAAGTTAAATACTTAGAAAATCTTATTTTCCGAAAGTAAACCAGCACAATTAATTAAAGTTTATTTTTCGCAACGGATAACCATGTGGTGCCCCCGAAGGGGGTGTCACATTAGTGGTATCAGAGCTGGTCGAGTCTTTCGGGAATCTTTGGGAAATAGGTCTATTGTGTTGCTGTTGTATGTTCTCTGATTGAGAATGGTTTGAATTACTTCTTAGAAGTATTGTGTGTTAACTAGTGATCACACGTTCCGTGTTTCTGGTTGCCATTTAACTGAGTTTGTCTTACAGGTCAGTTATGGAACCAGAAGGTGGACGAGGACGTGGACGCGGTCGTGGTAGGGGTCGTCAAGGTGGTCCTGTCGAAGGCCCTGAACATGCCGAGGAGTACTATGAGGGTGCAGTGGACCATAATGCACAAGTAATGGAGAATGTTTCTGCTGCTATTGCCCTACAGAGAGCTGCTATGGCTGCTCAGAACCAGCAAGCTGCTGAAGGTAGAGGTTTGACTGCATTTCGATGTCAAAATCCTCCACAGTCTCTTGGGGATGCTGAACATGAGAAAGCTGACCAGTGGATACAAGAACTGGAGAAGATATTTGAGCTTATCCTGAGTCCAGATGGTGTTAAAGTTCAATATGCTGCTTTCCTACTGATGGGAGATGCAGAGTATTGGTGGAAAGGCACCAAGCAACTGTTAGAAGCTGACAACCAGGAGGTTACTTGGGAGATGTTCCGGAGTACATTCTTGGACAAGTACTTTCCTGAGAGTGCTAGAGTCGAGAAGGAACGAGAATTTCCCTGTCTACTGCAAAGGGATCTTTCTGTCGGGGAGTATGCAGCGAAGTTTGAATCGCTCGCCAAATACTTCCATTTCTTTTAGACTCAACCAAATGAAAGCTGGAAATGTGAGAGATTCGAAGCAGGATTAAGGTTTGAGATCAAAGAATCTGTGTTGCCCTTACAGATTAGGAATTTTCAAACTCTAGTTGAGATGTGCCGCAAGGTGAAGCATATGAGGAAAGGAAGAGATAACAGAGGGAATGCTGGAGGACCCTCTCGGTTTAAGAGCCCGTTTCAAGCTCAGAGTCAAAGGGGGAATCAACAACAGAGGAAACCATATTTCCGACCTCAGGGGGGTAACCCAAGTCAACAACAACCATACCGTCCAAATGCTGCTGCATCAGGAAGTGGAGGCCAACAGGGCCAAGGCCAAGTTAGGAGATGCTTCAAATGTGGGAACCAAAACCATATGGCCGATACCTGTCCACTGAAAACAGCTAAGTGTTTCAACTGTAATCAAACGGGACACTTCGCCAAGGACTGTAATGCTCCAAAGCGTGGACCTGCTATCAATCACGCAAAGACCAATACACCAATGACGATGGGGAGAGTTTACACTATGAGCGGTGCTAAAGCTTCAAACTCTGACGATCTCGTATAAGGTGGTTGCGACATAGCGGGTAACCTCCTGAATGTACTTTTCGATTCGGGTGCGACCCATTCCTTTATTTCGATGGATTGTGTGAAACTGCTGAAATTACCTGTCTCTTCGTTATCTTATAATCTGATTGTTTCAACCCTAACTGCTAAGCCAGTTATTGCCAATTCTATATGCTTGAGCTGTCCTATACTTATTCAGGATAGACATTTCCTTGTTGATCTGATCTGTTTGCCTTTAATACAATTAAATGTAATTTTAGGCATGGATTGGTTATCTTCCAACCATATTCTCATAGATTGTGCTCGTAAAACTTTAGTTTTTCCTACGGATGAGATTTCTGGATTTTTGTCTACTAACCAAGTAAGGGCTTCTTTTAAAGAAGGAGCACAAGGATACATGTTACTGTTTTCCTTAGATGTAGAGAGTGAGTTAGATCTACAGTCCATACCAGTCGTCAATGAGTTTCCGGAGGTGTTTCCTGAAGATGTACCAGGGTTACCGCCTGCTCGGGACATTGAGTTCGCGATTGATCTGGTACCGGGCACTGGACCAATATCCATGGCACCATATCGTATGTTGCCATCAGAGCTGGAGGACTTGAAAAAGCAATTGGTGGAACTGATGGAAAAGGAACTTATTAGACCGAGTGTATCACCGTGGGGAGCTCCAGTTTTATTGGTGAAGAAGAAAGACGTGACTTCTCGCTTATGTGTCGATTTCCGTCAATTGAACAAAGTAACGATCAAGAACAAATATCCTCTTCCAAGGATCGACGATTTGATGGACCAGTTACGTGGAGCGGCCGTTTTCTCGAAGATAGATTTACGGTCGGGCTATCGTCAGATTCGTGTGAAGGCGGAGGATGTTCCGAAAACAGCGTTTCGAACACGCTACGGGCATTATGAATATCTTGTGATGCCGTTCGGAGTGACGAATGCTCCTGCTATATTCATGGATTACATGAATAGGATTTTTCGTCCCTATCTAGATAAGTTTGTCGTTGTCTTCATAGATGACATTCTAATCTATTCTCCCAATGAAGAAAAACATGCTGAACATCTCAGTATGGTTCTTCAAATCTTAAAGGAGAAACAGTTATACGCGAAACCTGAAAAGTGTGAATTTTGGTCAGACCAAGTTCAATTTTTGGGACATGTTTTCTCGAGCGAAGGAATCGCAGTGGATCCGTCGAAGGTTGAAGCTGTTGTGCAATGGGAGAGACCCAAGACGGTAACTAAGATCCGTAGTTTCGTGGGTTTAGCTGGATATTATAGGAGATTCATTGAGGGGTTCTCCAAGATAGTAGGACCTCTTACCCAACTAACTCGGAAGGATCAAGCGTTTATCTGGACAGAAACGTGCGAAGAAAGTTTCCAGAAATTAAAAAGGAGGTTGACTACTTCACCTATGTTGGTGCTACCTGATCCCAAGGAACCTTTTGAGGTATACTGTGATGCTTCACATCAAGGGTTAGGTTGCATGTTGATGCAGAACCGGAACGTAGTAGCTTATGCTTCCAGGCAATTGAAGACTCATGAGAGGAATTATCCTACGGATGACCTGGAACTAGTGGCAGTGGTTTTTGCACTAAAGATTTGGAGACATTATTTGTATGGAGCAACGTTCAATGTTTTCAGCGACCACAAAAGCCTGAAATACATGTTTGACCAGAAAGAGCTCAACATGCGACAAAGACGCTGGTTGGAATTTTTGAAGGATTACGATTTCCAATTGCAGTATCACCCTGGAAAAGCAAACGTGGTAGCGGATGGCTTAAATAGGAAATCGATACATGTATCTGCAATGATGGTCAAAGAGCAAGAATTGATAGAACAATTCCGAGATATGCAGTTGACAATCAAGACGTCGCCGGGAAAACTTTGCTTAGGTATGATTACTGTTTCCAATGGATTGATGGAACAAATAAAGGAAAAACAAGAAAGAGATCAATACCTGCAGGGAGAAAGAGAATTAGTGCGACGAGGAGCAGTATCGGAATTCAGAGAAGGAACAAATGGAATTTTAAGATTTGGTGAAAGGATTTGTATACCGAACGATTCAGAGCTTAAGAGGTTAATTTTGGAAGAAGCTCACAAGAGTAAACTGAGTTTACACCCAGGAGTCACAAAGATGTACCAAGATTTAAAGAAGTTATACTGGTGGTATGGGATGAAGAAAGACGTGATGGAATGCGTCGCCTCATGTATAGTTTGTCAAAAGGCCAAGATTGAACATCAAAGACTGGCATGAATGTTACATTCTTTAGATATCCCAGAATGGAAATAGGATGGTATCGTGATGGATTTCGTGACGAGTTTACCTCATAAGGGACATGATGCCATATGGGTAATAATTGATCGACTGACCAAGTCGGCTCACTTTTTTCCCATCAACATAAAGTACTCAATGGAAAGATTGACTCAGTTATACATTGGAGAAATTGTCAGATTACATGGAGTACCTGCGAGTATTATTTCGGATCGTGATCCGAGGTTTACATCGAGATTCTGGCAGAGTTTACATGAGTCACTAGGAACGAAACTCAGATTGAGTTCAGCATATCATCCACAAACAGATGGACAGTCCGAAAGGACGATTCAGTCTCTTGAAGACTTGCTGAGAGCTTGTGTGCTAGAACACCTCGGTGGTTGGGATGAATTTCTACCGTTGATAGAATTCACCTACAACAACAGTTTCCACTCGAGCATAGGAATGGCACCCTATGAAGTCTTGTATGGTCGACAGTGCAGAACCCCTCTATGTTGGTACCAGGATGGTGGAAGCCTGCTGTTGGGACCAGATATCGTGAAACAGACAACCGAGAAGGTGAAGATGATTCAGGAAAAGATGCGAACGACTCAAAGTCGGCAGAAGAGTTATGCGGACAAGAGAAGACGACCTCTCGAGTTTGAGGAAGGCGATCATGTGTTTTTGAGAGTCACGCCTACGACTGGGGTTGGTCGGGTAATTAAATCCAAAAACTCACTCTGAAATTCATTGGACCTTACCAAATTGTTCGTCGAGTAGGTCCAGTAGCCTATCAAATTGCTTTACCACCCTTTCTTTCCAATATTCATGACGTTTTCCATGTTTCACAACTAAGGAAGTATATTCCTGATCCATCTCATGTAATCGAACCCGATGTAGTACAGTTGAAAGAGAACTTGTCTTATGAGACTTCACCTGTGCGAATCTCGGATAAGACGACTAAGCAGCTCAGGGGTAAACACATTTTCCTAGTCAAGGTTATTTGGGACGATACAACGGGAGAAGCAACGTGGGAAGCAGAAGACAAAGTGAGGGTGCAATACCCCTATCTTTTCACAGGTACGTAATTTCGAGGACGAAATTATTTTTAGTGAGGTAGTAATGTAACACCCCGATTTTTTTTTTCTTTCAAGCTTTTGAGCCTTATGTTTTAATTAAACAATATTTATCCGTTTGTATTTTATTGGAGGGTCTAGAAAGTGAAATAAAATAATCCGAGACCATAGTTACGCTCTACGTTATCGTAGGAAGCTATGGTTAAATTTTGGTCGAAAACTCAGGTGGAGCCCGGTCTGCGTTTGACACTGACAGTATGATTTTAATGCCCAGACGACCTAATTTTGACTCGTGAACGAAACCGTTAGGTTTTATATTTTATTTCCAACAATATTAGTTCTTTTGAAAATTTTCAAAACAAATAGTCGTTATACGTTATTTGGAAGTAAAACCTAAATCGGATGGACAACGGAGCTGAATACATGTTTTTCTTGGACCTGCTAACGGATAAGATGACATCATCATGACATCATCACCATGCCACGTGTCAAATCCCTATGGAGGACACGTGTCAATTTCCTGTGGTCCCGAATAAAATATAATATATCGAAAAATATCTGGACGCGAAATTACCAAAATACCCTTGCACTTAACTACAAGTTTGCCATTGAGGTGAAAATCCTTCTATTTCACCCCTCCCACAAGGCCTCACGGCCAGCTCTCTCTTTCTCCCCTAACCCACCCATTTCTCACCATTTTTGATTTCTTCAAGCTTTTCTTCAAGTTTTCTTCATAGATCTTCAAGTTTTGAGTGGATTTTGGTGATTCATTCACTAGGTTCATCATCTAGGAGGTATTATCCTCAACTTTCATCTCTTAATCTCTCTTTAATCTCCATGATTCATGATGGTTTAGTTTTGAACTTAGAACTTCAAAAAATCCATAAGAAATTGTAGAAAAATCATTTTTACACCAAATCAATTTCTTTGATCCTAGTTCATGATGGTCTACCATAATCCAAAAGTTGGAAACCAAAAGAGCTCTCTAGCTCAATTGGAAAAAAAGGGGCCGAAACCTCCATTGATGAGTGGAGGGAGTTTTGGTTCAAGTTTTGGTATAATGGACTTTGATCTAGTCTTACTACACCTAATAAGGACGGAACCCAAGAGATGACAATTTTTGGCACTCCCTAGCCATATTTTCTTACCCATTGCCGAAGCTAGGAGGGGGAATTAGGAGAGAATTTTTGTGTTTTACAGTTGTTGTATTGATTGATTGATTGTTTGTAGTTGCCAACGAGTAATCGGACAAGGAATCGGGAGAGTTCGTGGACCGATCGGACAACTTTGTGCTTACCGGGAACATCAAGAGGTAAGGGGGAAATGCCTGAGGGATTCTCCCGATGACTATGTGTCATCATATTTGATCTGTATATATGTAATTAAGTTGTGTGGTGATTGATTTATTTACTTTCGGCAATTATTTGAATTGTTGATAATTGTTTGTTAATATGCGTTATAGTAGTTGAATATGTGTTTTAACTGTAATATCTGCTATAAACATATTATGATGTTGATTGTTGATTGGGAAGCCTGACAATGGTCAGTGCTCAATTAAGTAATGGGGATAAAAGCTTTAAAAAGCTTTGTATTAATAATACAGATTTATTTGTGGAAAACGTTGGGTATTTTCAACAACGCTGTTTTTCTAAAGAAAAAGTGGATCCAAAAGTAATTTATGAAGTTAGTAGGAAAAATTAGTTTTTAAGAATAAATTAATCTTTATGTGGAAAAAGTAAAACTAACAGGAAAAATTCAAGTTTTTGGAACTTAGGACGTTTTGACGCTAAAAACGATGTTTTAATTTCGAAAAGATTTATGAAAAACGTTTTCGAAAACAGAAATGCTGTTCTGGGACGACATTTTGGTCTCAGCTGTTTCCTTTCAAAAGCTGGTTTTTGGGAAAGGACTTTCAACCAAAATTAAGTTTTTATCAGAGTTCGTTGGTTTTCAAACCATTTTCAAACAGAAAAGTTTTTCTGTAAAACGAATTTTCCCAACGGTGTAAAATCCGACAACTGGGATGAGTTGCGGAGTTTTCGTTTTGGATTTGTGTTTCACAGAACGAAAAACGATGTATAAACGATGAAAACGTGAACCTAGCATACAAGACGTCGGGATGCTAGTGTTCTGTAAAAGTAGCACGAGAAGCCGTGCAACGGTGTTATGGATTGCGTGTCCTATGGACTAATTGTCCTCCTCTTATTATGAGGAAACATGATTAAAGGTGAATGATGTTTCTATTACCACGGACCTTGGGCTGGTGCATTGGTCTAGGGATCCGCGATTGAGCACTCGGACGTTTCGTCCCGTGTTAACGGTGAAAGGTTTTAAAAACGGTGTAAATGATAAATAGTCGAGAGCCTTGAGCTACAACAACGAAAGAACGAACACAAAGAAAAGTGACAAGACTTGAAACGTTTTTTCATGCATTAAAATTCGGCAGACGTGCCAACGGTGTTATTCTGGATATCTTGGTGGTCAGGATATTCAAACGGTGTATATATCATTGTGCCTTGATGAACAATGAAAAACCATAAACGGTGATCGCCTGTGCCTTGTGTTGGACAGTGCGCAATGGTTTTAACAACGGTGTGCCTTTTTGGCAATCGAGCTTGATCAACTCAATTTCTATAAAACGGTGTTGGTATCTCCGGAGATTAGGTAAGGAATTAGATGATGAATATCGAAGTGTCATGCATTTCTTTCGGAAAATGACGATGACTGCCGGGCATAAGACCCTATGATATACTACTAGTTTATCTAGTAGAACTTTATACATGGTAATTATACATGCTTATGTGCTGTTGATGTGTAATATATGTGGTTATCGTGTGTGAATCCATATATTGGTATCTCACCCTTACATCTTTAGATGAGTTCCAAGATGCCATCGGAACATTTGAGGATCCTTTCCCTGATGCTTGAGGGCACGGAAGGAGTGTGACGTACGAGAAGTCACCATGTTGTACTAGTACGACCACCTATAGGATATGTCTTATTTTATTTTGAATAACAACTAGTTAATTGCTCTGGCTACTGAAAGCCATGACTGTTTTGAATGGCCGTATGTTTAAGGCCTATGCAGTATATTAAGACACCTTATTATGTATACTTTGTTTGATGGTTATTTACATGCGTGCTTACGTAACGTTGAGGTATGGTAAGCTAAGTTAGAAGAAAAATTTTATCACGGATTTTCATAAGAAGTTAAATACTTAGAAAATCTTATTTTCCGAAAGTAAACCAACACAATTAATTAAAGTTTATTTTCCGCAACGGGTAACCATATGGTGCCCCCGAAGGGGGTGTCACAGATTCGGTCGCTAACCATGGTTATCTGTTCTAGCCTATAGCGACGGATTTAGTGGCCGAAATGGTGGTCTCTAAAACGTCTCCAAGAACAAAGCGACTGCCTCGTTAGTGACCACACTTTTATAAATAGCTACCGGAGTTTGCAGTCGCTATTAACGACCGTCTTTTGAATTCAATCGCTACGATTTAGCACTAGGCTTTTAGGGACGGCGTTGTGATGGCCGCAATTTCGGTCGCTAAACGATTTAGCGACTGAATATCCCTTGTTAGCGACCGATGAGTTCGGTCACGCCTGTTTTTTTGTAGTGCCCGTCGGTACGTATCGACAAGCTTTTGCGCTAGGTTGTCGGTATGCATTACCAAGGAGATTCTTTCCGACGGATTTTTGGTTGTCGGTCATCCGTCGGAAATGATCCATTACCGACGTCTTTAGGCCGTTATCGAGGGCTTTTGGACGTCGATAATACGCGATTTTCTTTTAGTGACACGATAACTTGCAGGGGAATGTGTATAACAACGAAAAAACACTAACTTAGGTACAACCAAATATAGTGTTTCTTAGAAGAACCACCGTCTTATTAGGTCCTTGACAACGCTTCCAATAGGGGACCTAAGATTGCGCTTCTTCTAGGAAGTACTATCGTAGGTATTACAAAGATAGTGCTTCAGAAATGTTATTTATGGTGGTTATCCCTTTAATAATGCGAAGATAGATTATACTTACAAGCGGTATATATTAAATGCAAAAAAAGATCTGCTATCGAAAGTCATTTCCGACATAGTGTTTATTTATTTTTGAAAACGAAAAGGCGTAAACCATTTTAATGATGGAGTATATAGATAAGAATGTTTGGTTAGAATTGGTTATTTCAAATCTACTTTCATAAACTATGTGCAGTCGTTATATATTACTCCTCCCATTACTATTTATAAACACCTTTAGACAAAATTACGCATATTAAGAAAAGTAGTTAGCTTCATTAAATTTGTCGGTAATGTACTTATTTTACCAAATTTACCCTTTATTTATAATGTGACTTGTACTCTCCCAAGATAAGTCTATTGAAGAGATAATTTCTTACACTAAAAAAATTGTAGTATTAAGTAGGGGTATTTGTGGAGAAAGATAATTAATGTATCATACCATTTGAAAAGGAGTTTATAAATTTTTACAATTTTTTTTCTAAAAGATGCTTATAAATAGTAACGGAGGGAGTATATTTTATGCAATGTTAGGTGTAACCTATCTTATGTACCTATACATTTACTAGGAAAGAAGCTTTTATTAATTAAACATGAATACCAACAAAACAAGGAGACTTATTTAATCAGCCACTAATGTAGAGCAAATACAACCCTAAGAAAATCTATTCTCTTTCTCTCGTCTCCCTCACACTCTCACAGACGGCAGCATGAATGGTTTTGAGCCATTTTGACCTAAAACCACTCATTTACTTCACTTTTTCTCTTCTTTTCTTTTCATAAGTGGGTTTTTCACATAGATCTGGTTCTTTTGTGTGGATTTTCCACATAGATCTGGATCTTTTTGTATTTTTTTCCTTGTTCTTCGTAATTTTAGTGTGGCTTTGTTTGGTTTCCCATCTTGGTGCGGAGCTGTTTGATTCTCATCTTGATGCGGTGTTTATTTGTTCCAGATTAACAGATCTGTTTCGATCCATCACAGATTTGATCAAGACTTGGGTCTCAATGCTACAGATCCAGAAGCATGGGTATTCCAGTGACTTTGATGGTATCACTTTTGTAGGCAATTTGACTTTATTGTATTATGCTTTTAACCTAGGTGTTGTAAGTTTGTTTGCAGTTTCATCCTTTTCAGTTTTTAGCAATTTTGGATCTGTATTATCATCGATGTACTCTATCAATTTGAATGAATGAATGTCTTTTCTTATCACAAGAAAAAAAGGAGACTTATTTAATTCCACTTATAAAAATTCATGGTATAGTATGTAATAATATATATATTTTTTTGTTAACAAGTATGTAATAATATTTAAGATTAAGACTATTGACGTAATAATTTATTGACAAATCTCGTTAATTAATGATAAATGTTACTTTTATAAAATAAAAAATTATAATAATAATTGTTTAGTAAAAAAGTGTGGATAAACAATTTAAAATGTTAACAGATGACTAAAGATGGCATGTCAGTCATCAATTATTTTGTTGGAATACTGGAAGCTTGGTCATAACGTTTTTTTTTTTTTTTTTGACTCATGTCATAGAACGTGATTGTTAAAATTAATTGTTAACGAATAAGTTAGCTGATAGTGGATAGTTTATAGCGAATTGTGGATGAGATAGTTGATAGCGAATTACGGATAAACTAATTTATTTTCTGTAAAAGTGTTTGGTAAAACTAACAGTTGAACTAGCTAAAAAATATAAAATGATATAAAAGGACATCTTCATTAATGATTTTACATAAAAGAAAGAGAAGAGAATAAAAGTAGAATTAAATGAAGATAATAAAGATAAAAGTGAAAAAAAAATAAAACGCTATAAACTATAAGCTCAAACGCTACTTTAAGTAGCTTCTGAAAAAAACTCTATAAGCTAATAAAAAAATACTATAAGCTTATAATAAAGACACTTACGAAATGAAATTATTTTTCCATTCATTATAAACTATCTATTATAAACTCGTAGGAATACTTTACTAAATTGGCTCATAACGTTTCGTACGCGTAGCAAATTGGAGAAATGCAAATTATCGTGTCTAGTCCCACTCCCACCAATCAAAATCATTCAAAGGCCGTGCACCTCATTTCTTTCTCAACTCTTCTACCCCAAGAAATAGGATAAAACAAATTAAAAATGCAACAACAACCAAAATCTCACCAATGATTGGTGATGAGGCTAATTATTGGCTTTGTTGGGTACTAACCCTTATCTGTTAGCCTTCCAACTTGGAGGCCATTAATGCTTTGGGGTTCTGACAAAGAAAAGTATGTCCAAAACATCCAAAATTGTCAGATAGAATGGATATACATAAGAAATTGATGGATCTAAATTTTTTCTATATATGTGGCTCGCGTGAAATTTGCATTGGGATCTTCCATCCATGGAGATAAATTTAAACCATTTTGTTCACCTATATCTGTTTGATCCAGTTTTACCCGAAACATCTCCCAACATCAATATGTACTGCCCGTATTTTATTATAGAATGAAGTGAATAATAAATTAGGTTGATTTCATTTCATTTCAGTAAAAAAAAAAAAAAAAAACTTAGGATCATTTCATTTTATTACACTTTATTCCATCTGTTTTTATAAATCGTGACATAATTTTAACATATATTATTTCTTTCATCCCATTATATATGTCACATTTATAAAAAAAATTTATCTCAAAATATGTGTTATTTTTTATTTTCAATGTAATATTAAATATTTTCTATCAATTGTATCATTAAATACTCCACTTTACATCCCATTAATAGTTATTACACCAATGATTAATAAGGTTAATTTATTAAAATTATCGCTCTTTTTCTTTTATTTATTGCTTTTTCTTAAACTATGTGATTTAGCCAAATATGACATATATATCGGGACGGAGGGAGTAACATTTAAATGAGATTTCATTCATATTTATATATAATATGTTTGTTTTAATTTTATATCTAATATATATTATCATTTAACTCCATTTAAATGTACAGTTGTTACACATAATCTCAAAATAAGATTTTTAAAACATTATTATATATTACCCTAGCGATGAATTCATTGGTAGTCATTAGGGGTAAGAATAGGCTAAGCCGAGTTAGGTCCTGACAAGCCTGAGCTTGGTCTCTGTTCCAATCTCAAGGCCTGAGCATGACCTATTAGCCTGATATAGGCCAAATTTTAAAGTCTGGTCTGATCTACTATAAAGTCTGACCTGACCTAGAAGCCTATTTAAAAACCTACTTTTTCAACAAGATTTTAAATATGTCTCCACCTATAAATAGGTCATAGACTTTCACTTATAAATAGGCTTATAAGCATCTAATGATAAAGAGGTTGATAAACCTATACTCTTACGTAGGTCGTTAGACATTCACAAATAAATATACAAATAAATCTCTATATTTAAATAAGACAATAAACATTTACTTTCAAATATTATAAATATTATAAACTCATAATCTCCTTATCAATTCAAATCCTATATTTCATAGATATCATATCTCATAACACATGTGACTGATTCCGTTGCTGACAAAATGATAAAGGCAAAAGTTTAGTCTCTGATGTCAATTGCAAGGCTCAAATCAATGTCGGACCTCCATGAAATGCCAACAATCCCTAATCAATTTCCTAGCCATTTTAAGATTATACCCCCTCTAGATAAAATTTGAGGTTGAGAGACTACCCAACTCCATAGTTATCTATGTCCAGTACTTCTCGTGCACAAGATTACTACGTCAATTTTCATTACTGGCCGAAAGGTATCGATCGCACACCACTTATTCAGTTCAACGCTCAAATCAAAGTGAGTGGTGAAAAGCTAATGTGAGCGCTGTAAGGTTCTGGACATCACCAGTTTGGGAGCTCGACATTAATCTAAATCACTATCAAAGAAATGAAACATGTGAACCTAAGGATACAGCTCTCCTTATTAGATTTTGGGCCTAATTTAATCTCAAAAGCTAATTTAAGAGATGAGGATTGTCCAAGTTTTATAAGCTTTTACGAGGCTCTATCTCTAGTCAATGTGGGACTTGAGTTTTTTTCAATACATCCCCTCACGCCCAGCACTATTGGGTTTGGTGCGTGGATAATATGATGGGCGGTCCTTTAATAGATCTAGGATAGGCTTTGATATCATATTAGATTTTGGGCCTAACTCAACCTCAAAAGCTAGCTCAAGAAGTAAGGATTGTCCAAGTTTTATAAGCTCTTATGAGACTCTATCTCTAATTAATATGAGATTTGAGTTTTTTTCCATACTTCTTGGGGGCAGCATACACCCAATGTCGCTCAACTAGGAGGAGGACCCAAAACCCCAATTAAAAATTAAAAACGAAGAAGGATAATCAATTAATCACAATGAAAATCATATTAGTAAATATGACAATGATAATAATAATTTTTACAATTATAATAGAAATCTTAAAGGCCGAAAGATTTTTAAGTAATGCAACTCTAATATATATGTGTGAGTGTGTGACCAGCTGTTTGATATTACTATAAGATTAACCCTGAGCAATGTTGCAATTATGAGATATAATAATTGTTTTTTTTTTTTTTTTTTTTTGAAATTTTCAAATTTAATATTCTCCCTAAAAATTTAACTCTTTTATCAATGTACTCAAGCTTTTGTAGCATCTAACGGAGAATATTATGAATCAGTTATTTCATTCTATGAATTCATGGAAAGTAGGCTCCATTAGATAATCCTATATTGTCACAACGATCCCATTCGAGCGCCGTCAAGAAAAAAAAAAAAAAAAAAGAAATTATTATCAATTTTTATTTGAAAAAAATATTGAAAAACCCATATACTTAAGAAAATAGGTCTTTTTAAAATAAAAACGAGATTTAGGCTCGGACATCGGTTACGAGTAGGGAGGGTGTTAGCACCCTACATCGTCCGTTCTAAGAACGGTACCTCAAATTAATTATGCATGTTTTTAATAACTTTGAAAATACTTATTTTACCCATTTTTAAAATAATGTGTGTGAAGCTCAGCTTCTTGCAGAGACGTCACTACGAAAATATATTTATATATTTTATATTTTTATATCACTTGACTCAATACCCAAAATTGATTTTACAAAAAAAAAAAAAAAAGAGAAGAAGGAAAAAGCCATTATGGCTAAACCAATTATGAGTGAAACTCAACGTCTTGCCAGAGACGTCACTCAAAATTTAACTCGCATATTTAAATCAAAGTGAAGAATTGGAAATTAAGAAATAATAAAAAGAAAGGAAACACATAACTTGTGACAATTTAATTTTCGCTTGACGAAATGATTAATTTCATTCCTATGTATTCCCCGATGTAATGGAAAACTTAAAGCCACGTAGTTCTTAATAGATAATGTTTGATTGGTTCATGGATTTTAATTTTTATGAAACTTTTTTAATTATTTGAAAAAAGGGATTTTATTTGAAGCATTTCAAATCATCAAGCCGTCTAGGCTAAAATAATTTGAAAAGAAAATATGATCAACGAGCCGTCTCGGCTAAATTAATTCTTTTATTTATTTTTAAAATGGATTTTGATTTTATTTGAAGTATTTCAAATCATCAGGTTGTCGCGGCTTAAATGGCCTGAAAAGAAATTGGGATCATCTAGCTGTCTCGACTAAATTGATTATAAGTGAAACTCAGCGTCTTTCCAGAGACGTCACTAAAATAATAACTTTTATATTATCTTAAAAATATATTTTTACTTTTTGCTATTTTTATTTTTTATTTGTAAGATATATTTAAAATAAAATAAAAACACAAAGACACTTATTATTTTTAGAAAGAGGAATAAAACCTATCATGAAGCTTCAGGATTCAGGCAATGACTTGTTGCGTGAGAATTTACAGCTGGACAGAGACTGGGCGTTGATGGCATCATGGTTCTAGCGGCCGGATCACGGAAGATATGGTACGGTGGTGACGGGTTCGCAGTGGAGCACGAGTTGATGACTCACAACGCGACAAGGATGGTGGCTTGCGGAGGTTCTGCAACGTCTTGTTGATGGCGTGATCTGCGAACTGACGCACTGAGAAGGCGGGCTGACTCGCAGTGGTGGTGTACGGTGTGTGTACTATATATGGTACAACTAGTAACAAGGATGGTTCAGGATTGGTCGGCGTGATGGTGGTGATGATGATTCTGATGGCTGAGGCGGTTCGTGGTGGAACATGACTGGTGGACTGGCTCACAGCTGCATGTGGGAGGTTGTACGTGGTCAAAGTCCAGTGACTTGTGTACGTAGGCTAAGCGCACAGAGCTGGGAGAAAACTGTGATGGTCGTTTGGCAATGCGTGATTATTGGTAGATGAAACTAAAGTTTGAATGATATGGTGAAGGTGATATGTAGTGGGGAGATTGGCAAAGGTTAATGATTTTGGAATTTTATGCTGGTCAGGGTGTTAACCTTGAGAAGAACATACAAATGAAATTGCAGAAACAGAAAGGAGAGAGTCATGATTGAGAATTTTCCGATCCCTTTTACTCTAGAGTAGGTTCCAATTTATAGAAAATTTCAGTAACTGAATTCCACTCAGATACCAAAACAAAACTGAAACCGTTATGAAGATAAGTGATAATCACACCACAAAGATAGAAAGTTAACACTAATCACCCTCTTTTGGTGCTGTTTAATATGCACCCGCCCAAAAGTGTGCATGCATGCACCATTTTTGTGGACCGTTGATCTGTCCAAATATGCATATGATGATAACCGGTGATTTGTTTAGCATGTTTGTGAACAAAATCTTAGATATTTTCAAATAAGACCCTTCCCGGTTCCCACCCCACCTTCACCTTTTCTCTCCGGTTGACACCTCCGGCCACTATGTCAGCAAGTGCAAATATAGAGGCCGTCGCCCGGCCACCGCCTGAAACCACACCAGATCAGCGGTGGATCTGATTAAGAGAACAACTGAGTGATGGTTCTAGTCTCTACCACTACACAGATCCAAATAGATCCAAATATTACAAATTTGATGTTGGACACTTTGCAAACCCACAGATTTATCAACGGAAAGATAATCTACTTTGTATCAACGGCGTCGCATTAACCATCTCCTTCCCAAGTAGGTATCATCGGTAGTTCGACGGACAATATAAGTCACAAAAGGGCTATCCCCAATTCCTCTTACAGTAAAAATAAGGATAACAAAGAAAGAATCTCAACGGTGCCGGGTGGTTCACCCGCCCGGACTGCACACCAGCCGCCGTCCATGCGCAACCGCACAGATCACACACCACCGCACAAATTTGACATCGATGGGGACGGAGGTGGAGTTGGCAGCGGATCTGCCAGATTTGGCTTTGTGTCTCCATTCCATATTTGATTTTGATGTTGATGTTAATTTGGCCTTCCTTTTTTCTTTTTGTTCTTTGGTTGTTCCTACTTCAAATCTGGTTATGTTGCCTAGATTTGTTTGAGGCTTCTTACTCTTGTTTTTTCTGTTGATTTGGTTGCACCGTCAAAAGAAAGACATCGAAAGAGAAAGGGTGGTGGGAATGAAAGGAGAGAGAAATTGGTGGTGGGGAATCTTGGTGACTGAGTGTGGTGGTGGGTGAGGGAGAAGGGTGGGGGCGCTGGTGGAGTGCCGGCGGCGTGTGGTGGTCCAATTATATCCACCGGTGTGGTTGCAACTGTAAACACAAATAATTTTTGTATAGGGACCTTATTCTAAATATTTAAAAATCAGGGCATCAAATTATAGGTTTCCATTAAATTCTTCTCTTCAACATCAACGGTCCTCCTTCACGGTGTAGCCTGCACCAAAGTCATGTCGGGTGCATGGTAGCACGCGCCCTCTCTTTTTGTTTTTCTTTTATCTTTACTATTTCATTATCTTTTATCTTTGAAAATTAAACCAACTGAATTTTATTCTTATTTTATATTTTTATATTTTTACTTTTTATTTTATTTTTATTTTAAAATGATGATGGGCCTAACTTCTAAAATTTGGGCTAAGATCTAACTCATTTTTTTTTGTTTTTGGTATTTATATTTTTTTTTACTTTTTATTAATTAGCCCAGACAAAATTGGGTGTTCACAGCTGCCCCTCTTTACTTGTTTCTTATTAGATAATAGGTGTAACCGTAGTTAACTTTTTATCGATATAAGATATGAGTAAAGACATGAACTTCCATTTTTTTTTTTTTCCGGGAATGTGAGATTTCTACGGGTTGGATTTCCCGTTGAAACTCAAAGACAAAAAACTTGTAGAGTGGATTGCCCTCGAACGCCGGATAAAAATGAGCTTATGTGGTATGGTACCTGCCAAAGCTTGACAAAAAAGAAAAAGAGCTTACTGGTATGGTAAAAAAGAGCTTACGGGGTATGGTACCGGTCGAAGCTTGACAAAAAGATAAAAGAACTTAGGGGTATGGTATCGGCTGAAGCTTGACAAAAAGGTAAAAGAACTTACGGGGTATGGTACCCGCCGAAGCTTGCAAAAAAAGAGAAAGAGCTTATGAGGTATGGTACCCCGTCGAAGCTTGATAAAAAGATAAAAAGAGCTTATTGGGTATGGTACCCGCCGAAGCTTGACAACAAGACAAAAGAGCTTACAGGGTATGGTACCCACCAAAGCTACAAAAAGAAAACAAAGCTTATGAGGCCTCGTGCCTACTAAAGCTAACAAAGACAACAACTTGTGGGCCATGTGCCTGTTAAAGCTTAATGAAAACAAAGCTTATGAGGCCCTGTACCTGCTAAAGCTAACAAAGATGATGCAATGATGTTGATTTTTTATGCATGTATGATGCAAAAGATACTTTTGAGAAGAACTTTGATATTTTTATTTGTATTTATCATTTTCAATGTATGATGCAGAAGATGCAAGAGATAATTTATTTTTTTTATGATTGATATTTTTCAAATGTATGATGCAAGAGATGCTTTCTATGATTGATGAAAACTATGATTTTTTTTATTTTTTTCAATGCATGATGCAAGAGATGATTTTATGATTGATGAAAACTATGATATATTTTTTTCAATGCATGATGCAAAACATGTTTTTGATGAAAACTTTTTGTTTTAATTATTTTTTTTCAACCCTTCTTCGGTCCTTGACTTCTAAAACAAGACTTGTTAACTTGGTTTGTCATTTGCAACTGATGCCTTGATTTTTGATAAAGATATGCTTCTTTCAAAATGATTGTCCCAATGGGTGAGATTGCCCCTGATAAAAAGACCACTATGCTTCTATGATCTTTTAAAGGGATTCACAAAAACACATGAAGAGATGGAGTTCACACTTCTTCAAGAGATACCCTTTAGGATGATCTTTATTAGTCTCTCATGCTTATGATTTCGGACACCACCTTAATCAGCTCCAAGGAAATGGCTTGCCCCCAGTCTTCATGTATTGGGGCATTCCATGATCAGTCCTCATAAACTTAAACCGCCCCAGTTTGTCAGTTTGAGGAGACTTTCTTAAACTTTGTTTGACCTTAACTTTTGCGTTGGTCGCTGTTTTCGAGTTTTCAACCTACCGGGTTGCTCTAATTTTTGCCTAGGGTGTCTTTTCAGGTTTTCAGCCTAGCGATCCATTTTTTTGCTTTTCTTTTTTCTTTTTTTTGTCTTGGAAGTGGACGATTTTTTGCCAACCTTTTTTGTAAGGATCAATGCTCTAGCTTGAATTGTCAATTGAGGAGTCCATTTTCCTCCTTGTATTCAGAATTCTTCTAACCATGACCAGAGTTGTTCATCAGAAGGATTACCATCAAATGGTTAAATTGTACGGTGAACTCATGTTTACCTTGCAAAAAGTAATGGGGGTCAAGTGGGTGTTGGCCTAGTTTGGATCTTTGAGAATTGAATTGCCCAAGTATAGGGCATCTGATACCAAAACTTGAGAATAGAGTTGTCCCCGTGTAGGACCTCTGGAAATGAAATTGGCTTCCCCTTAAGAACGAAATTTTCCAAAGAAGGACTTTTGATAATTGACTTGCCCCAATGTCGAGCATTGATAATGAAACTTGAGAATGAAGTTGTCCCAGGGTAGGGCTTGGCTTGCCCCAATGTATGACACCTGATAATGAAACTTGAGAATCAAGATGCCCTAGCAGAGGACCCTTAAGCAGAGTTTTGACCCAGTGAATGTCATGTCAATCATGCCCTATCTTTTGCTTAGACTACCCTTGCGGGTTTTTGGCCTAACGAGCTCCTTCTTATTTTATTTTTCTTTTTTTAGGAGGAATTAATTAAAAACTCAGACGAACTCAAATCATTTGGTCTCAAACTTAAGGTTGATGAAAAAAAAACAATTAATCATTGATCAGAATGGACTTTTTAAGGCTTGTAACGTGGCCAATGGTTGAGGGTCATGAAAGGAAGGATATAAGGCTCAAACAAGTGTTTTTGGGTTGAATAGAACCAAGGATCTATGCTCTGTTCTTACAAAAGTGGACTCGGTCAAATTATCTCTGTATTTCCAATAACACTTGCTTTTTGCTTTTGTCCTTTGTCTTTGTCATGAACTTTTCATCCTCATTCTTTCTTTCTTTCTTTTTTATTTTTTCTTATTCCACCTTCTTACTTTATTACCATTTCTTTCATGTTTGCCCCTGTTTTGGGGTGATCCTTGTCCAAGGTTCTTTGAAGAGAATTTTCAAGCTCAAAAAGGGTAACAAGGGATAATGATGATATTTTGTGAAGGATAGATAAAAACGGCCAAACTTCATCTCAAATCATGATTGCTCCTTTTTACTTTTTGTTTGCTTTTCTTTTTGGCAAAGGGTACTTGGACATCTGGGCTTCACTAATGTCCCACAAAGGATTTCCAAGAGAATGAGCAACCATGAATCAAATCAAGGAAGGTACTTTGATGCTTCAAGAGAGTAAGCATAGTTCAAGAATCAAATGATTCATCATTGAATAGCTTGTGGGGTTTACAATATAACCATCTTTCATGATAAGCACTAACTTTTGACTTCTGAGAAACGACTTTGAAAGTCTCTTTGGCATTGACATCTGATCTTCCAAGATTGTGCATATGGTTGTGATTCACATTTTTTCGAGTCTTGTTTCTAGAAGGGGACATAGAAGCACAATGCACGAGATGCATGAGATGAATTGTTTTTTTATTTATTTTTATGCATGAGGTTGATGAAATAACAAAAAAAAGTTATATGTGCATGATATGCATGAAAAATAATTTTTTTTTATTTTTGTATTGCCACAAATTATTAATGCATGAAAAATGATTTTTTTTTTTATAATATCAATGCACGAGATGAATGAATTTTTTTATTCTTATTTTTCAAAAATATGAATGCCTGACATGCATAAAATCAATATGTGAGATTCATGAAAAAAATGATTTTTTTTTTCAAGAAAAAGTAGAGGGATAAACCCCTTTTTTAATGGTTTTTTTTTTTCATATCATGAAACAGATGGGTAAAGAAGAAACATGCCCCTTGTGTCCTAGATCTAGAATGGGTCACCTTATTGAATTCTACCCTAAGGGTCTATGGACTTTCTAATTTCTGAACTCTCAACAGGGCGGTCCTACAATTCCAAAAGTTTTTTGGCCTCTAGAGCTATGATTCCAATTCAAAATGTTGGCCACAACAGTAGGTGATCTACTAGATGTGGGACATCATAAAAAGGTCACACTCTAGATGAGGTTTTCATGAAACCCAAAGAGGACGTACATCCAAAGTGGCTATCATTACACAACCTCTCTCTTAATCTTAGGGTTTACTAGGACCCAAGTATAGGGTCTCACTCATAAGTGTGTGCGCAATGTGTAAGTGCGGTGTGTGAAGGGGCATACAAACCTTTACAACCCTAAAACTTCTCAAGTTTACTTTCAAAAGAGAGCATGCAAAGTCAAACAAGAAAGTCGTCCACCCTATGGTTACAAGAATTTGTACAAAAGCATATTAATGAAAGAAAAAACTATTTACAAAAATATTTGAACAATCAACTATGATAGGCCTGACTCTCAAAAGTCTCTAGTGAAGTCGCCAGCTATCGCAACAGTCCCGTTCGGGCGCCGCGAAAAAAGAAAGAAAGAGGGAGTCGCCGTCAATTTTTATTTGGGAAAAACATTGGAAAATCCATAAACTTGAGGAAACTGATCTTTTTAAAATAAAAAGGATATTTGGGCTCGGGAGTCGGTTACGAGTAGAGAAAATGTTAGCATCCTACATCCCCCTTCTAAGAAGGGTACCTCAAGTTAATTGTGCCTGTTTTTAATAACTTTGAAAATACTTATTTTACCCATTTTTAAAACAATATGTGTGAAGTTCAGCGTTCGCAGAGACGTCACTATGAAAACATATTTATATATTTTATATTTTTATATCACTTGACTCAAAATGCCCAAATTTGATTTTACAAAAAAAAAAAAAAGGAAAAAACTATTACGACTAAACCAATTATGAGTGAAATTCGGCGTCTTGCCACAGACGTCACTCAAAATTTAACTCGCATATTTGAATTAAAGTGAAGAATTGGAAATTTAGAAATAATAAAAAGAAAGGAAACATATAAATTGCGAAAATTTAATTTTGGCTTAACGAAATGATTAATTTCGCTCCTACGTATTCCCCGATGCAATAGAAAATTCAAAGCAACGTAGTTCTTAATAGATAATGTTTGATTGGTTGATGAATTTTAATTTTTATGAATTTTTTTTAATTATTTGGAAAAAGGGATTTTATTTGATGCAATTCAAATCATCAAGCCGTCTAGACTAAAATAACTTGAAGAGAAAATGGGATCAACAAGCCATCTCGGCTAAATTAATCCTTTTATTTATTTTTAAAATGGATTTTGATTTTATTTGAAGTATTTCAAATCTTGAAGCCATCGCGGCTAAAATGACTTGAAAAGAAAATGGGATCAACAAGTCGTCTCGGCTAAATTGATTATGAGTGAAGCTCAGCGTCATGCTAGAGACGTCACTAAAATAATAACTTTTATATTGTCTTAAAAATATATTTTTACTTTTTGCTATTTTTTATTTTTTATTTTTAAGATATATATTTAAGATAAAATAAAAACACAAAGACACTTATTATTTTTAGAAAGAGGAATAAAACCTATCATGAAGCTTCAGGATTCAGGCAATGACTTGTTGCGTGAAAGTTTACGGCTTGACAAAGGCTAGGCGTTGATGGCATCATGGTTCTGGCGGCCGGATCACGGAAGAGATGGCACGGTGGTGACAAGTTCGTAGTGGAGCATGAGATGACTCACAGCATGACAAGGACGGCAGCTTGTGGAGGTTCTGCAACGTCTTTGTTGGTGACATGATTTGCGAAGTGGCGCACTGCGGAGGCGGGCTGACTCGTGGTGGTGGTGTACGGTGTGTGTACTGTATATGGTACAACTAGTAACAAGGATGGTGCAGGGTTGGTCGGCGTGATGGTGGTGATGATGATTCTGATGGCTGAGGCGGTTCGCGGTGGAACACAACCGGTGGACTGGCTCACAGTTGCATGTGGGAGGTTGTACTCGGTCAAAGTCCAATGACTGGTGTACGTAGGCTAAGCGCACAGAGCTGGGAGAAAACTGTGATGGTTGTTTGGCAATGGGTGATTATTGGTAGATGAAACTAAAGTTTGAATGATATGGTGAAGGTGACATGTAGTGGGGAGATTGGCAAAGGTTAATGATTTTGGAATTTTATGCTGGTCAGGGTGTTGACCTTGAGAAGAACATACAAATGAAATTGCAGAAACAGAAAGGAGAGAGTCATAATTGATATAATAATTAAATATTTGAACGCTTTAGATTTACCCAAAATTTTCACCTGATACTTGTTCCGCCAGTTTTTTTTTTTTTTTTTTTTTTTTTTTTTTTTACATTTGGAATTGGACCACTCCTTCAACCTTTCCACTTTGCCCCTTCCCCCTCAGCTTCCACCTGCCCCTTTCATCATCTATAACCTCCAACCCCTCATCTCTACAAGGTTACCGTCAAAGCCCGCCGACATCCTCGCCGCGATGGTCATCCATGTCAAGCTCTCCGACCTAGAATCCCTAATCAAATCCGTCGCCACCTCGCTCAACAGCAAGTTGGTTAGCCAATACTCGAAGCTGCTGGCAAATGCGAATGGAAAATGTGAAAATTGCTATTATTCAGTTTCAGATTTCGCGTCCAAAAACTAATGTTAAATAGAGCATTGTGGTGATTGATTACTCTCAGATGGATAGAATTTTGAAGGAAGAGAGGAATGATATTCTTAGCATTATTAAGAAGATTAAGGCAACTGGTTGTGATGTTTTGTTGATTCAAAAAAGAATGTTGTTACTGATTTACTTTGCATTATCTTACTGAGAAGTTGGGTTATACAGATCTTGTGGAGGAGTTTTCTCTTGTTAAGCTTGCACTGTCGCTGCTTCTTCAGCCATGGTTTTGGAGTAACCATGTCGGAAATAGACGGTAGACGACGGACGGTTACTAGATCTTATTGGAGGCAGTGAAGGGAGAAGGTGGGGGAGGAAGGGAAGAGGTGGATGGGACAAAAATTTTGACGGATAAAAAAAAATAAAAAAAATAAATATAGTAACCTGATAATCGATTATAGTAGGTTTTCCTCTATGGAGGATGAATGCCCAACTCTTAAGAGGGAGGATTAAAGATTTGTCTGGTGCATGGACAGGGGTATAGCGCAGCTGGACCGTGCAGTGGTACTCGTGCTACTGAAAACAAGAGCATTAGACAAGGGTAGTTGGGGTAGTTAGTTTGTTGGAAGAGTGTGGATGTGTGGAGTGGATTCTCTGTTTTGTGTTGTTTGCATAAGAAGAAGAAACAAAATGCTAAAACTTTTTTCTTTTTTGGCCTATTGCTTATAACGTACAACAAAGATTAGGTTACTTTTTATTTATTTTAAATTTAATATTATAATTATAATTATATATGGGTGTGTACCCCGCACCGATCCCCGATAAATTTTGTGGATAATTACTCGTACTCATACTCATACCCATTAAACGATAATTACCCTACTCATCATGGATAATTTTTGTGAGTAACCATCCCTATTTATAAGTATAATTGATAATACAAACAATTGCATATCTTTTACATATTAAGCTTTGCTAGATTGCATCTCTATTATGCCTAATTGCAATAAGTTGAATAGGTTTTGTGCAAACATGGTTGTATAAGCATCGGTGCTTTTATAAACACCATACAAAATTGGATGTTTGACAAGAACCCCACTTCATGGTTGCTTCTTAATAAGAACTGTGCTTAACAAGCAAAAGTGGCATAAGCACCTCTCGTTGGAGGTGGCCTTCAAGTTATCGTAGTTATCTTAAAATTCTTCACATACATGTTTACACGTCTTTCTACCGTCGCATATATGCTAGTAAACCCGTCGTGGATGCATCATGCATAATGCACGCATTAGGCTTCTATAAAGTGAGCAAAAGAGTAAAGTGTAAAAGTAAGAGTATATTCATCCTTGATTAGTTAAAGTGGGTTGAAATCTCAATATACTTTAATTAATCAAAGATGAATACTTTCTTACTTTCTGAATTTACACTTTGACTCAGCTTAGAGGACCTTTATATTATCCTTTTGTAAGCAAACATTATAGTAGTTAGAATGACTATCATCAAACATAAGTTTTTAAACCAGATTCTTTTTTCTTTTTTTATCAAAGGAAAATCACATATCAATATCATTAATAATCAAATGCTCAATACATTGGGGAACATCCATACAGTCATGAGGGCTAACCATTAATGTTGCCACCTTAGCTAAGGAATGAGCAACTACATTGGTTTCCCTCCTAGAGAACTCTATCAAAGAGTTTAAAGAGAAAAAACTAAACAAACTCCTACAATCTAAAATGATAGCTCCAAAGTCAGAGAGGTCCTCCTTTGGAGTATTGAAGCTATCCACAATGGTCTTAGCATCAAGCTCAAAGATTATGTTGTGAAAGTCCAACTCAATCATCCATTTGATAGCATAGAGTAAACCCAAGGCCTCTCCTTCGTGAGTCTGCACTTTTGGGGAGAAATGAAGAGTTCTAGCCTCGATAAAACCTCCCTGCTCACCACGAACAATGATCCCAATACCAACTCTATCCATATGGGAGAAAGATGCATCAATGTTGCATTTGTAAAAACTAGTAGGAGGGCACAACCATCTGTCATGTGTTCGAAGGGGCACATCAACATTATTAACAGAACCTGAGACGACCCGCCGTCCCATTAAAGAACCTAAAATATTAACTAACCTTAATTGCATTATAATCGTTAGCGCCCCTTATTAATACAAAGCGAAACGGAAAATTGAGCGCGAAAGCAAACAAATATACGGCACGCAACGCTGCAAAGTACACGACTTTAAAATATAAAGAAATATATCACATACATCACTTGCCCCATCAGTGGGGCTACAATATTAAAGTAATACATATAGAGTATATTAATACAACCCAAAATGAAAGTACAAAAATAGGCCGAGAGACAACTCTCCGGCTAACCATGATCATTGTTCGACCTCTCGAGGCTAGGGTCCGTGGCACGTCCTCCGGCGTCAGGCTCGTAAGGAATGTCGTCCAGCTCCTCAGCAATTGGTTCCTCATCGGGGTCTTCCCATAAAATAAAATTAACACATACAAAAAAATACGGGAGATAAGAAACTATATCATCAATATGGGAGAGGGGCATCAGTACAATATATATATATATATATATATATATATATATACATGCATCACACAACACCTTTAAAATGTACAACACAACATCACCCATCTCTTAAGTCATACATCACAACCATCTCAAAGTCATTCTCTCAGATAATCCTATAAGAGGGATACTAGTCCCTATGTATATGCTGACTTCCCTATATGCATGACGGCCGATACATCACGTCCCCAATTGGACACCCCCGTCGGGATACATCACATCACGTCCCCCATTGTACATTTCGCCTCGGGATTAAAAACATCACGTCCCCAATTGGACATCCCCCTTTGGGGGAAAAATGCTGTGGTATGAAATGATATGCTATGCAACAAACATCCATCGTAGGTTGATACTGGAACCTCACACCTAAACACTTGGCCACGACCAAGATGCACCGCATCCACATCAACATCAACATCAACATCATCAACAACATCAACATCAACATCAACATCAACATCACGATGCCTTGCGTCTATGAACCACAGTTCCATGGTCTGAACCACGACAATATCACCCGAACAACATCAACACTCACCATACTCTCATCAACACTCAACCAGTCAAATCACAATAGAATATTACAACAGTAATTTCACCAGTACAGATATCATCATAAAGCCAAATAATAGTAAATCACACAAACTGTTCAACAAAATAAACCAACAGATAATCAAATAAACAGATCAACACGTCAACCTCAATCAATCACATCATCCACAATATCAACTTAGTGGTGATAGCCCAAGAGTACCTATACCTAGGGTCCAGACACTTTATCCAGCGCTCAACCTCTAGTAGGGTTTAAGGGTTCACGCATGCACACAGACATATATATATATATATATATATATATATATATATATATATATATATATATATATATATATATATATATATATATATATATATGTATCCTACCTTCCCGACGATAAAGGTCTTTCTCCCCACCTTTGTGATTCTCACATGCAGCTCCGGCTACGACCCAGCAGCTGTTAATCGGTGCACGGTCGAACGTCCGAGTCCTGTCCGATTCTATACCACAAAACACAACCAGAAATCAATACAGTTCAATCAAAAACCCCCCTAACCTTAGGACTAGGCTGCTGCCCCTATTTAATTAAATAGGCTAGGGATGTTGAAATCCTACCAACTCTTGGATCAATGATCCTTAAGCATACCTAAGACATAATCCATGATCAATTATCAAATATTTGAACCAAAACCCCTTAAACAACAAAATAGGGTTTCGGCCCTCACCATGAGACATAGGTGAGAGTTTGATTGGGCTTCCTAATCACTTGGATTACATGATTAAGGAATGAAATATGTGAAATCAAGAATCATTTCATAAAAATTTAACCAAAACCCATTTCCCCCAAAAGCAATAGGTTTGGCCCTTTAAAGATAATTAGGCGAGGAAGATTATTTGATTTCATGCTCTTGGATTATGATAGTAGAGGATGAAACTAGATTATAGAAATTGGTTTGGCATTAAAATGATTTTTCTACCATTTTCTAGAGATTTTTGAAGTTTGGATCTTAAAACTTGAAACCATAGATTTCAATGCTCAAGAGTGAAATCTATACCTCTTAGATGATAGAGGAGGATGAGAGGATCAACTTTGCTTCACAAACTTTCTTGAAAAACCTTGTGGAAGTTGAGTGAAAATGGAGGAAAAGAAATGACGAAAAGAAGAAATGGAGGAGAAGAAAAAAAAGGAAGGAAGAAGAAGGTGGAGGGGGAGAGAAGAAAGAGAGGCTGCCGAGTGAGTGGGTGGGGTGAGGGGTGAGTCGTCAAATTTTTTTTTAGATATTTTAGGGACAAAATTGTCCTTTAGGAAAAAAACAAGGGGCATTTTGATCTTTTCGCATTCAGATATTTTCGTTTGTCATTATGACAGTGTCGAGTCATGGCACGCTTCCCGAGATGACGTGATATCAAGTTTATTCGATAGCGGGTCCCGATAAATCCCTTTTATAACTTCAATCGCCTCCCGGTTTAAGTTATCGCCCGAATATTTTATATTATTTTCATTTTCGAACGTCAGGACGGATTTTTTCGAAAATGTGGGAAACGTGATTCTAAGACTAACTATCTCGCTCACGAGTCCAAATTAGGTCTCGATAGTAGTAAAACACTTCTGTCAATGAAAAACGCAGACTGGGCTCCGTTTGAGATTTTGACCCAAAATTTAACCATAGCTTCCTACGATAGCGTAGAGCTTGACTATGGCCTCAGATTAATTTATTTCACTCTTTAGACCCTCTAATAAAATACAAACACCAAAATACTGATTAAATTAATATTAGAAAGCTTTTTAAGAAAAACGGGATGTTATAGAACCTGTAGCCAGTTGCGCCCATTGACATTGATATTGTGAGGTGATTACCCGAGAAGTAACGTGGAAGAGAGCTTCATTTTTACCTTCCCAAAGCTCGATGTTCCTACTCCTCCAAAGGCTCCATAGAAGCATACACCAAAGGTTCCTACCCATCTCATTAAGTGATTGGAGCATAAGCCAAACGAGCTCATCAAGGGACTCCACCTGCTGCATTAAATTTATCATCTCCACATAAAATCGATGCTGGGTCCAGACTTCCGTAGCTTTCTCACAGGAGCAGAAGAGATGGAAGGAGCTTTCCAACTCATGTTCACAAAGAACACATGTGCTAGGGCAAGAAACTCCTCTAGTTTGAAGCTTAGTTTTGACAGGTGCCATAAAAAGGTCTTGATCCTAGGAGGAATTTTCAGCTTCCATATAGAGCTCCATTCACCCTCTCGTTGAAGATGACTATTATCAAGGAGAGAATTGATGCACAAGTGGTATGCTGTTTTTACAGAGTAGACACCCAGTTTATTTGGCCACCAAGTCAAGGTATCTTCACGCACTGAGTGGAAAATGGGAACCCTTAGATAGTTTGCATTGTTTGGGCAGGAAGAATATTATGGAGAAGGTCTTCATTCCAGCAATTTGTCTCATGAAGAAATAAATCCTTAACATAGCAATTGGAGTAACTTGGATTTGTATATGGGATGGACAGTGTCGCGGGTCCATGGGTCATGCCATGCTCTAATTTTATCTCCCTTGCCAATGCACCATCTATAACCTTGTTTCAAAAGAGCTATAGAGTTCCAAATACTCCTCCATGTAAAACTAGGATTGTTGCCAAGTTGTGCATCCATAAAATTACTTCTAGGAAAATATTTGGCTTTGAGAAGCCTGGAAGTAAGATTATCCGGGTTGGTCATAAGTCGCCAACCTTGCTTACCAAGCATAGATAAATTAAAAGCGTACAAATTGCGAAAGCCCATACCACCTTGATTCTTGTTCATGGACAATTTATCACATGATAGCCATTTGATTCCTTTTCTTCCTTCACCACCGGAACCCCACCAAAAGGAATTCATCATTTTTTGGATCTCATCACCAAGGGATTCTGGAATAAGGAAAATGCTCATTATGTAGGACGGGATTGCTTGGAGAACCGGTTTAATAAGAACCTCTCTACCAGCTCCAGAGAGACAACGACCACTCCAAGAGTTAATTTTCTTCTAGATACGATCTTTGATGAATTTGAAAGCAACCTTTTTGCTCCTTCCAATCATGGATGGTAGACCTAGATATTTTTCGGTACCTAGACAAGCATGGACATTTAAAATAGATGTAGTGGCAGTTTTAAAATCATCAGAAATATTCCTGCTAAAAAACATTTCAGACTTTTGAAAATTGATCATTTGACCAGAAGCTGCCTCATAGGTACTAAGAATATTCTTTATCACCTGTGCTTCACACTTTCTAGATTTAAAAAATAGAAAACTATCATTTGCAAATAGGAGGTGTGTTATAGAAGGAGCACCTTGACAAATAGTAGTACCATGAAGATCCCCTCTTCTAATTGCTTGGTCAATCAGAGCTGTAAGGCCTTCAGCACAGATAATAAAAAAGGTAAGGAGATAGAGGGTCTCCTTGTCTAAGACCTCGACCAGGCTGAATAGGTCCCACCTGCTCTTTATTCACCAACACTATATAAGTCATAGATTCAACACACATCATAATCCAGTCAATCCATCTATCAGCAAAACCCATTTTTTTTCATAACCTCCCTCAAATAACCCCAATCAATACGGCCATATGCCTTGCTCATGTGAATTTTCAAAGCAACATCACCCACTTTACCCTTGGATTTATTTTTCATATAGTGAATAATCTCAAAGGCAATAAGAGCATTATCTAAGATAGATCTACCTTGAACAAAAGCTGATTGGGATTCTGAGACACAAATAGGGATCACACACTTCAATCTGTTGGCAAGAACCTTGGACAACAGATTATAGACCACATTGCAAAGTGAGATCGGTCGTCATAGATAAAGGGTTTTCATTCTTAGGGATCAGGACAATATGAGTATTATTAATAGAAGGGGAGAGAGCCCCATTTTCCAGCCAAACCAAACAAGAAGTCAAGATAAGAGGACCATATAACTCCCAGAACCTTGCAAAGAACGCCGAGTTCATCCCAGCTTGAGTTCTTCGATTGAGATGGGAGCAACCACCGCTTCATTATCAACTGGGGAAATACAAGGGTTGAGCATCAACCACAGGACCATATATGCTTTGTTAGGGGTGGAAAAGGTCACAAAAACAGTCTTTGGCCACCTCTTTTATGCCATCAATGCTTTCAATAACCACATCGTTAGAGTCTTGGATTTTGGAAATATTATTGCTTCCCTGTCTAGATGTTGCTGCAGCATGAAAAAACCTGTGTTTTGATCCCCTTCTTTGAGCCAGTGAACTTTTGCTCTTTGGCTCCAATATTGCTCCTCCTGAATAAGCAGGTTAATAAATTGTGCTTTGATAGATTCATATTGTAAATAGTCATCATTACAGCCCATTGATCTAGCCTCCTCCAACTTCTTTCTGCACATTCGGATATCCCTGAAAAAATTTGGTCGAAGCTTAAAGTCAAGAGTATGGGGGAATGATCCGAAATAGGAGCAACGAGATTCTCAAGCTTTGCATCAGGGAATAAAGTAAGCCATTGGGAATTAGCCATAGCACAGTCCAGTCTCTCTTCAACTTCACGTGCAATGCCTCTACACCTCCACCATGTAAAAGGATAACCCTCAAGGGGTAGATCAGTAAGACCAGAGTCCATAATAGCCTCCCTGACACCTTGGATGCACCACTGAGGATGAGCATGGATACCTTTCTTGTCCACTGAGGACATAAGATCATTAAAGTCCCCTATAATGCACCATGGGTCATCAGAAAAATTTGCCAGCCTTCGAATCAAATTCCAAGAGTCTTTGTGTCTACCATTATCCGGGTAACCATAAAAACCTATTAAGCGCCACTTGCCTCTCCTCACATCGTTGATCTCCACGTTGATAAAATTCAAAGAGAAATTTGAGATGACACACTTGAAAGAAGATTTCCATAATAGGGCCACACCACCACCCCTACCTTTTCTGTCAACGGAAAAACACTGATCAAAACCAAGTAATCTTTTAAAGTCCTCTACTCTATTTGCATGAACTAAAGTTTCAAAAAGAAAAAGCGCATCCGGCTTATATAGCATCGAATGAGGTCTTTTAAAGCTTGAACTGCTCGCAGGTTACCTAGGCTTCGGCAGTTCCAACTGATGATATTCATTGCTTCTGGCAGGCCTAAGCACCAGGACCTGCCGATAAAAAATGCTGATCATGTTGGGAGGATGTAAAAAGACCAGAACTGGTAGCCATGTTACATGCACCATTTTCATGCAGCGCCAGACCCAGTGCACTATCGTGGCCATCGCTTTCCAAAACATTAGGAATATTCTCTCTCCTACGCTTGGTTCTGGCTTGCGGATTACAGTCACCATTTATTAGCAGACTAGTTGGAGATACCTCATTATTGCTTGGAATCAGAGCATTCGCATGGGATATTTGTTGGTGTGAGAAAAACGAATTCTCATGCAAAATAATCATGTTGTTATTAACTGCATCCATATTTTGTGGAGAAACAGATTGCCTCACATTTGAATTCGAATTTTGAGCGTGATTTGCGGCTGAATTATCTCCTGGTCCAGCAGCACCTTGTGGCCTATCCCTCCTTGGCTCAACCCTAGCACCACCTTCCCCTTTTAACCACCGATTACCGCCGCCCCTTCCAGTACCATTGCGGCGGGGTTCCACTTTCAGAAAGGCTTCCCATCCCCTTTCACCATCGTCTTCCTCCAGAGCAAATAGCTGCTCACAATACTGATCAGTATGGCCTAAAAGGCCTCACATATAGTAGAAAACTCCCAAGCGTTCATATTTGAAAACGATCACACTCCAATTACCCCCAGCCATGCAAACCTTCCATTCTTTCTCTAATGGCGCCTCAACATTAATACTGACCTTTATCCTCATATAAGATCTCCATGGGCCGAAGTTATTGTTGTCATCATACTCAACAAAGCGCCCTATATAGTTTCTCAGCTGCTCACCTATTTTCTCATTCATAAAGCCAACTGGTAAGTTGTGAACTTGCACCCAAATATCCAGGGTTTGCAGTGTTATAGCAGCCAACGAATCTCCTAGCCTCACCCTCTCCAGAATAAGCATAAAATTATGAAAAGACCAAGGTCCCCCCTTCACAACCCTCTCCAAATAGAACTGGAACAAGAAGCGCCCTTGTTCAAGTTCTTTGATCATCACGCCTCTCCCTGGCCTCCATATACTGGACATACAATCCTCATGATGTGGGATCGAATCGGTTAATCTGCAAGAAAGCTCCCCACCAAACACAAGTGAGTCTCCATTGTTGCCGCTTGGTCTTGTGGAACATCATACGTAAGCCCCTCATTCTACAACGATAAACCCTCCATCTCATTCTCCATACTGACTAGATAGATACAAGAATCAAAGAAAGGAAAGAATAAATGGGACCGGTCTCAGAGAAAAAGAGAGAAGAAACAAAAGGCAAAACTCTCAGAGAAAACGAGAGAAAAAAAAATTCACATCTTCAAGTCGAACTTTTAAACTAGACTCTTAAATCGTTACTTTTTATGTTATGTTGACTTGTGGTGGCAACAACTGTGTGGCTCATGCACTGTCACCTTGAATGGGCCAAGGTTGAACCAGAAGTTACAACCCCCACCTTCTGATCTTCCACAATGCTGACTTTGACAGACCTTTTGGGTAAGGGTTAAACTGGCTTTGCTTCCTTTCCATATTTACCTTCCAACTGTTTGTCTGCTTCTTTTCAGTAAAGACCTAATAGCGAATTTCTTTTGATGTTCTAAGGGTCAGTCGATAAATTGTAACATTATTATGGGGTTTGTTCAGGTAAGCAGTTCGTTTTAATGTTGTTGTCATGTTTAGTTGGATGGTTTGTTTGAAGGTTTGATCAGTTCATGAGTACATAACAAATGTCAAAAACTATTCTTCACTTCATACGCTTTCAAGAATGAACATTAACCCCATAAATCATCAATTATTTCTTCAAGAAACTTTCCCATTTAATTTTAAGAAAAGTATCGAAGATCAAGATGCTATTATCTGAACAAAAAATTGAACCTAAAATTTCATTCTCATTTAACACCGGGGAACGAAAGACAATTTCTTTTTAGTTTACCTTGAACAGATATTTACAACAACAGGCAAGCAAGTAAAGTCAGGCGAAAGTAATAACACTATTGATAGGGAACTGCTATCTGAAAACTAGCTGCTGCACAACTCTCTGTCCTATTTTGTCGCCTTCGGTTATTTTTTTCTTCCCGTTTATTAGATATTTTCTAAATGGGACAAAAAAAATCATGTGTGAAGTGTGAGAGTGGTATGCAAATAGGATCACTCATATTGATATCAACTATCAAGTTATGCAGCAAAACGATGAAAAATGTACTAAGAATCTGGAGAATAATTGTGAAACTGAAATAATGAAATGAAAACTATTTAATCTGATTACAAATTACTTTTTAGAAAACAAGATTTGCTACACTAGGCATAGGAAAAATTTCCCAAGGTCTGTCTGTTTTATTGAGCAATGCCACATGCAACATCAGATTGATTTAGTCTTTTACAGTTTAAAAGTTTCAGCATCTGGGTTCCAGCAGGCTAGGCCTCCCTTACCTACAATCTGTGGTGTGAGGGGAAAAGTGAGGATGAGAAATAAACAGAAGGAAGAAAACCATAAAAAGCAATCTCACACTTCCTTCGGAAGATGTTATAAAGTCATCAGAATAATTAGTTATGCAAATATTCGTACAAGCAATGCATACAACAACCATTTTCAGAATTATATACATCCACCTCCTTTGTCAGTAATATCTGCTAGAGCATAAGCATGGAAAAGTGTTGCTCAAATTCTTGATCAATTGTTGGAGGTCTTGTGCTTGATTGAGCCTCTGCAACCAAAACATTAGTATATGTCAACCTAGGAATTATGAACTGAAATTTGTGTCTGAAATACATGTATTCTAACAACTAATTTCACATGAATGCTAACATGCATCATCATCATGAATAGTAACTTAGAGAGTGCTGTATACCTTGGTTTACATTCCATCTTCCAGATGAAAGAACATATGTGTTAGGATTTTCCACTTCAGAATAAAGAATATCTTCAAATTCCTTATCTACATGTTCTTCAATGCTGTCTTTAGCATATTCTGAGTACATGTGATCTGTGCGGCTTCCTAATCCCAGAAAGTGCTCCTCAAGATTCTTCAAAGCATGTAAATCAGCATAATGATAAGATGGATTATATTCGTTGTCAACAAATGTGTCCTCTTCACTAGAGCTTACCTTCTCAACTGTTGATACAAATAAAGAACTGTGGTTACCCTTAGCATTATAGCCATCCCAATCAACAGAGGAAGAGGAAGGCCTCTCATAAAGGTACATCTTTGCAGAATCTGCCTCATGTTTGCCTTCTTCATTTACAGACATGTAAGCATTAGAATCTTCAGTAAAACTATTACTGTCTTTAGCAGATTCAGGTTCTGAACTATCATCAAGTAATGCTGCATCTGTTCTACCCTTGACAACATTAATGTGCATGCTCTCTAACACTGGATCTTCATCACACATTAAAGCATGTTCCGAAGAGGAGTGCCCAACCCAGCATTTATGCTTTGGTCTAAGCAAATCCAATTGATCACCCTTTGATTTTCTTTTCTTGTTCCATTCGATAATGTTTGTCTTGTGCACTCCATCCATATGGAATCTGGACAGAACACTCAAATGTCATATGCCAAATAAAAAAAAAAGACAAAGAAATCATTCAAAGGCAAAAAAATGTGGAACCTTCACAAATAATAAAGAAAGAAAGACAACATCGGGTCCAACACATGAAGAAGCATGAGCATTCAACAAACTTTTTGCTCAGTTTGTTCCCTGTAGGATAATACCCGCTGCTAAAGTCAAATATTTAAGAGTCTACAGTGACACCAATCCATACAATCTAAAACCCCATTGGCTTCTTCTGCAACTTAGTGATCTGAAAAGGAATATAGTACTAAAGACTAGAAACTTCAATTTTCAACAGGAACATACTGTAATGGAATCTCCATACGTTGGACATATCTTGAGTCCTGATGATATGTCAGATAATATTCATACCCTATATATCATATACAAGTTGTGTAATGCAAAAGGTCAAATTTTCTCAGTGTTAACAAGGGAAAAGCTGACTAGCAAAGAATTGCAAGCACAATGATACAGCGCTGAGAATATTAACATGTATGACACAAATATAATCAGTTGACAGAAATTAAATGTCATTCAACTGTTCTACATATGTTCAGGCACCTTCAATGGTGCAGAAATATCCATGAACAGAAAATAGTTGCAAACAAAACGGTATATAAGGAATTTACAAGCAACCGGCCAGATTACTATTCCATGTACCTGCTTTTGAAAAGGTTCCAACTTCCAACCCTACAATGTGAGGAATTCTTGAACTAAACCAACAATATTTTGTAATTACGTCCATGAAATGGTGTGACAATCTAAGACAGTCTGGACAGAAAAAAACAAGAATATTCATACCCTATATATCATATACAAGTTGTGTATTGCAAAAGGTCAAATTTTCTCAGTGTTAACAAGGGAAAAGCTGACTAGCAAAGAATTGCAAGCACATGATACAGCACTGAGAATATTAACATGTATGACACAAATATATTCAGTTGACAGAAATTAAATGTCATTCAACTGTTCTACATATGTTCAGGCCCCTTCAATGGTTCAGAATTATCCATGAACAGAAAAAAGTTGCAAACAGAACGGCATATAAGGAATTTACAAGCAACCGGCCAGATTACTATTCCATGTAACTGCTTTTTAAAAGGTTCCATCTTCCAACCCTACAATGTGAGGAATTCTTGAACTAAACCAACAATATTTTGTAATTATGTCCATGAAATGGTGTTACAATCTAAAGACAGTCTGAACAGAAAAAAGCAAGAAAGCACAATTAAGAGTGGAGGAAATCATTTGTGAATCCAATTTCATATTTTCCATAAATCAAACGCACAAATTATCTTTAGTTTAGAACTTCCCAACATAGCTGTTACCATTTGGGGAATGAAATATTCTCAGCTAAACAAAAGAATCCCACAGAGAAAAGTGCATTTGTTTCCCCAAATATCTAAAAATTTCTGTAATTTACTTTATAAGTTACTTAGTGAATGTGTTCACATAATAGAAACTGAATCATATCTATTATGCCACAAAATTCAAATACTTCCATCTATAATCTACTAAATCACTCTCCAAATATGCACATAACTGTAAATATCACTGCTTTATACTTTACTGAAACGTATGAATTAAAGCAAATATATTTATTTAGTTTATTTGACCAAGCCAAATCCCCTACTCTTAAGTCAATTTTTAAGATTTCACTACTGACATAAGCATCTAAGTATTAAGATTTAAGACACACAATAACAATATCAGTGATCAAAAAGGGCACCAACAAGAACAAGAGAAGAAAACATGGAAGAAGCAGATACCCAAACCTGTTCAATTGAGATGGGTTCTCAATATCTGCCTCCATCTCGCTGTAGAACATCGAAACATATCATTATTGTCATTTTCCTCTTATCCATGCATTTTTTAACAGAGTTAAGGAGAGTCTCTAGCATCTATGTAGCGCGTGCTGATCACCAAGTTTACACGTGGCCCTACCATCGGTGGGTGTTATAAAGTGACGCGTGAGTTGATGGGAATTGGGAACAGAGGACAAGCCAGTAATTTTTAGAGGAGGATCTAATCGAAGTGATAAGGGGTTCGGATAGCTTAAGTAAATTGTTAGGATTTTGAATCCTGACTCTTATATATCGAAAAAATCTGATTGAAAGATAAAAACTCATCTTATATGTCCAACAAATTTCCTGACAAAAATTAGTCACTACTAATAATATTGGATATATCATACCTAAAATATTTAATTTTTATCAACGTCATATCCGTCCGAACAAACTGAAAATCTAACCCGAGCTAAGGACGAAATAGCGATCATTTAAATTGCAAATAATCTAACTCTATTAAATATTTACATTCAATAGAATATGATCAACAACTTTTCTGCGGTTTAAGATAGAAATTGAATCCGGAATTCTCATTTTTTATCATCAATTAATCCATTCCAGGCTTAGATTCTATTTTATCATCATTTATATATTTCTTTTTCTTTGATAATATATCACTTTATTTGTATGACTTAAATAACTTGTATTATGATACTTATAAGATTAGCGTGATTTAAATATTTCTTTTTAGAATGATATTTATTATTAAATATTATATTCAATTTTATATTATATTTATTTTATACGATAATATAATATTTAATTTTTATTATTAACATCATTATATATTAGTTAATACAAATTTATTTGATAACACGAAGGCCGAAGCATCTTAAAATAATACCAAGACCAAAAAATTCATAAACCAAGATTATAAAGCTGAAGTCTCACCTCGATCATCAATAGATTTATCCAATGCATTTATAACAGAATCTATCACTTTCTGAGCAATTCTTCGTATTGCTTTTACCACACTTCTCTCTAGCTTGTGTTATAAAACGATCACATATTAATACAACACCAAATCTTTCGAAACTCTTTCATTTATCTATTATTATAATTATAATTATAATTAAAGTATAAATAATAGCATTTATATTATCTATGGATGTGGAATAACCACCCTTTTTAGAGCATTTAGAAACTACAATGATTGTTCCCTTTAGAAATAGAGTTTAATTATTATATACTGACAGTATAAAACCTTTTTACACAGACATCAAATCATAAATTGACATGTCACTAAAAAACTAGACTTTTATCCTAACTATCTTAATAGTCACTTATACAATGATTGATGATTGGTTGACAATGTAAAAAAATTTACACTATCAGTGCATAATAATTAAACTCTTAGAAATATCCCTAACATTAGGTTGTTTTTAAATTGTTCCAATATAGAAATAGAATTCTAGTCCCATGGAAAAAAGACACTTACTAGAGCAATATAATAAGTAGTGTTATCGGGACCCAAAAATAATCGATTGCAAGAAACTTGTGTCTTGAAATATCAATAAATTGATTGTTCAGCTCCAATATCTTCCAAAAGAGAATACTCGAGTTTTCCCAATTACTACAAAGTATATCACACCTGAATCTAACTAGTGTTTACAATGTCTCCTCATACCTTTTTACCTATGTGAGATACTCATGGGCAACTTATCTCTAATTGGATTTTCTTTTCTAAATAGATTTTATACCAAAGATATGATATCAACCTCAACTTAATGTTTTGAACATTGTTATCAATAGAGCGTGATAGCAGTGCTATCGCATCGGAGCGTGGTGGAGCGACCGATGGCCACTAACCTGGAGGTGTCGTGGAATGTTTCAGTGTCGAAGCGGTTGCAACCACTAACGTGGCGAAAATCACGGCATTTCTCGTGCTCCTTGGCCGCGATTCTATGTTGATGACGGCTCTATGTTTCTTCTCCATGATGCGTTAAGGTGGTTCCTTGTTTTTTCCAAAACAAGGGCTAACCCTAAGCCTCTCCCTCTTCTGAAACAAAGGGGCCTAAACTAAAGCCCAAAGAAAGAAAAAATAATGTTATGAAATAATGGGCCTACCTCTAAGCCCAAAGAAAAATATAACTATATATTTAAAAAGCTTTATTTACCCTCACTTAAACATAGTAAATCCTCAGTTTATCTTGACTTTTACATACTATTTGGTTGGAGGGGAATGAAGGGGAGGGGGAGATTATTTTAAGGATTAAATATATTTTTAGTCCCTGTAAATTACTGAGAATTCGTTTTTAGTCCCTCATTTTTAAAAAGTCTCTTTTTGGTACCTCAATTTTCAAAATAACTCACTTTTGATTCCTAACGTTATCTCAAATTTCAAAATAGGGACCAAATGTGAGCTATTTAGATAATTAACGGACGAAAAAAAGGAAATTTTGAAAAATAGGGACTAAAAAAGGACGTTTTAAAAATGAGATAATAAAAACGAATTTTCAATATTTTACAGGACCAAAAACATATTTAAATAGGTGAGAACTATTTGATAGGTGAGCAAAATTTATTTATAACATTATCTTTTACAAGTTTATTTGTAAATTTTTCATCCTTAATAAAATATATTTTTAATATTAATTTAAATTATTAAATGAATAATTGACAATGATAATTTAAAAAACAAAAATAAGACACCGAGGTGAGAAATCATTTTTTATAATAGTATGGATGAATAATATCAATTTACTCTATTGTGTTAAATTTTATTGCTTTGGTTTATGGCACATTGAATTAAAAGAAATATACCATTATAATTAGGATGTTATTTTTATATTAAAAATAATTATTATAATTTTTAATTATAAATTGAGGTAGGTAGGAATAATATATAATAGGTAATTAATTTAAATAAATTATTTAATAAATGGCATTTCTAAAAAATAAGAAAATAGTTATATGAAAAAGAATGATAATAAACATTCCAAAAAAGAATACAATTATCCTAATCAAGCAAAGGATAAAAAAAAGTAATAATTTTGACTTATTACAATATATTTATTATTTTCAAATTAATTTTTTTATTAGTAAAAATTTAAAAAATATGGTTATATAATTTAAAACCCAAACTATATAATAATTGTATTATATGATAATTTGCTATTCGCATAGAACAATTATGAGTTGTATATCCTTTTGATTAAATTTGACAAAAAAAGTATTGATGAAGAATATTATATGGGTTAAATATATTTTGTCCTTATAAATAGCAAAAATTCGTTTTTAATTCCTAATTTTAAAAATGTCCTTTTTTTGTCCCTCAATTTTCAAAATAGCTTATATTTGGTCCCTATTTTGAAAATTGAGCTAACGTTAGGGACCAAAAGTGAGTTATTTTGACAACCGAGGGACCAAAAAAACATTTTTAAAAAACGAGGGAGTAAAAATGAATTTTCGCTATTTTACAGGGACCAAAAAAATATTTAACCCTTATTTTAAATATTTCCTATTTGGTTCATTTTTTTGGAGGAGAGGTAAGCAAAATCCCTCATGGGTCAATATTGTCTGGGGGATTTGGAAGGGAGGGGAATGGATTTAAATATTTTAAAATGATTGCCTAAAATATCCACACTTATATGTTTTGAATTCTAAATTTATAAGGATTTTAAAGTAAATTAGTTTTAAAATCTCTTCTCTCCCCTCATGAACCAAACATGAAAAGTGTTATTTCCCCTCCCCTCCATTAAAATCCCTCCCCTCCCCTCCTATCAACCAAACACAATATCTAATTAAAATTTCTTTCCTCTCTTCCTCTCCCCTTCATTAAAATCCCTCCCCTCCCCTCCCCCTCATTTGAACCAAACACACTCTTTGGGTTTTTTTATTTTTTCTTTTTAAAAACCACAGTCAATCCCCACCCAGACCACATTCTCCTTTTTTCTGATATGTTCCTTTTCTTCTTGGCTTAATTGCATTTTTAGTTCCCCAGGTATCACGATTATGTAATTTTAGTCCCTTCGGATTTTAATTGCTCCTATTGGGTCCCTTAACTATCACGATTGTTCAATTTTGGTCCCCCAAGTTTCAGTTGCATCAATTTGGTTCTCCAAGTATCATGATTATGCAATTTTGATCCCTCAAATATCATAATAGTGCACTTTTAAACGTTGTTAGATCAAGTGGGACTGATTTGTCACTTAGTGATGTCAACTTGACAGCTCACGGGACATTCTTATGTGACATCATTGACATCTCACACACTTTATGATCAAATGCACATCACTAAGTGTCACATAAGAATGGCACGTAATCTGCCAAATTGACCCCACTAAGTGCCAAATCAATCCCACATGAGCTTCATAGGCTATTGACGTTAAAAATTGCACAATCGTGATACTTGAAGGACCAAAATTGCACAATCGTGATACCTGGAGGACCCAATTGACGCAATTGAAACCTGAGAGACCAAAATTGCACAATCGTGATACTTGAGGGGCCCAATTGACGCAATTAGAACACAATGGACTGAAATTACACAATCATAATACCTGAGAGACCAAAAGTACAATTAAGCCTTTCTTCTTTTGCCTCTTCCTCCTCTTTTTCTTCTTCCCCCTCTTTGCAATAACGGCCATCCCGCTCCTGCTATCCGGCTATGACGGTTTTGGGGTTGACCGATATCCGGGATTGATAACTATGGTTTTGAATGCTAATCGTAGTCAATGGGAGGTAACAGTGACCAAAGAACTGACGACACATGCTTAATGCCTTTGTGTAAGAACATTGTCTTACACCAGATATACCTAGATAGGTTGGTATTTGTGCATTTCTTGTCTCCCAGAAAATTGCCATGTGGAATTTGAACCCATTAGAATTACGAACTTGTCTTATACCAGGTTGTATCCTTGAATGTAACCAACCCTGAGAATCCAGGGATTAAAGAAAGTCCATCTCCTCCCCAAAGGTGATACAAACTTGCTGATATCAATTACGAAGAAAATTTGCATTACTATTAAAAAAAGTAGAATACAAATATGTTACTATTTCATTCAAGATACAAAAAATTACAGTTCTAGATTACAGAAGTACAACATTTTCACAGTTGAGCAATCCCTTCACAACACCTCCATGGTGAGTTGGTTTCAGAACTTCTCTTTGTACATTAGGTTTATCCGCAGACCTCTATAACTGTAACCCCACATCATCCAAAAACCTAACAAGACTGGAAGAAGCGGAAAGCAAGAAAGGAAGCCTATTCTGTGTCTAACAAAAGGACAAAAAGTGGGAAGAAGAAAAGGGGGGGGGGGATGTGTCTATTATCAATATCCATATGGTTACACGTATTACATTCTCAATTCCTTCAGGTAAACTATATGCAGCAAAATCTCCTTGAACACCTACACTTCAGCAATTGTGGGAAACTGACATTAAAAGAACTATACATCGGACTAGAGATAGCACATTACCAGTCATTCAGCATTGTCATCAATCAACCATTCTTCACAAGTGTTAGATGCGGAACCACATTACCAATGACCACTACGAAGCAACATCAAAACTTCATTTAGATGTTGATGCACCTTGAGTGAGATCGTAGACCGTGCGGAACCGAAGTCCAGAACCTATATGGTTTGATGTGGGCCACAGCCAGCTAAGGATATTTGGCCCCAGAACCTGCAGCAATATGAAACAAAGCTCAAACCCATACTCAGTACATGGAGCTTGCAAATTTTGTTTCAGTGAATTGGAAAACAGGAACAAAAAAAAAAAAAAAAACAAAACATAAAGAGAGTGAGAGAGAGAGAGAGGCATTGCAAATTCAAATAAACTCGCCCACATAGACATGCCAATATATTTATTCACGTGTACACACAAATTGTAATATCTATGATTTTCAACTCTGATTAGTATCAGTAAAAGTCTAAATATATAGTTTCACATTATCCGTTGCAATAAATGGTTTAAAATTTATTAATGTTAGAGATACAATGCCATCTATGAGTTTTCTTAGCTTTTGGGAGAGTTGGTTATTGACATGGTATCAGGGCCTCTACGATCAAGTGATGATCCTTGCCAGCCCTATCATAATCAAAGTTGAATTTCAGCATAAGGTAAAATGGGTCTGAGCATTATTCAGGTTTCAAGCCCAAAGGGCTCTTGCATTATGCTGCATTTTAGAGATACAAAGCCATTCATGAGTATTCTCCTAACAGTCTAAGCTTTTGGGAGAGCAGGTCATTGACAACTATTTTTACAAGTCACATATTCATAGCTTCAAAGATCTTAACTAAAAGTATTAAGTAGCTAACAGAAGACCAAAGAATTGTGATTATTATATCCATGGCAGTTAGAATCGTAACAATCATGAGATTCAGATCGCGAAACGTCACGATTCGGCAGGCCACCGATACAGAGCGCATGCTGAATCGAAAATGAGACCGAATCGTGCAATTAGTTTTCGTATCACAGACGAACAGCATGACGCGTGATTCAGATTCGTGACACACAAAAAGCAGGAGCTCGTTTACATAACCAGGTCGCGCTCAAACCGGGTCAGGTGCGAGCCGGATTTGGAAAGACTAATTTTTTGCCCTTTTTTATTCGGTTTTTTTAAGGGGAGGGGGGAAGTGACGATATTGTCCTCCCATTTTTTATACCCCAAACACATCATTACATCAAAAGACATTGGGTTCAAGCATAGATAAGGCTCAACGTTACACTCACTTTTTTAATTTTTTAATGTAAGGATTGGGATGATGAGAAATAACACACGGACCATTTTAGTCAAGCGCACTTTGATGACATACCAAAGTATAATCTTAACTTGTTAGGACAGGTTAATAATCTGAATTCCATGAAGAATAAATAAACCATAAACAAAAGAAGAGACTCAATAGATTCTATATTTCAGAAACCCGTTGAGATCCCACATCGACTAGAGATATGACCAAAGTAGTCCTTATAAGACTTGGGCAATCTTCACCTCTCGAGCTAGCTTTTGGGGATGAGTTGGACCTAAAGGCCAAATTCTAAGATAGTATAAGAGCTTATCCTAGATCTGTTATTGGGTCATTTATTCCACCTGCATTTATCCACGCTCCAGATGTCCAATCCTGAGCGTGAGGGGGGGTGCTGAGATCCTACATCGACTAGAGATATGACCAAAGTAGTTCTTATACGGCTTGGACAATCTTCACCTCTTGAGCTAGCCTTTAGGATTGAGTTAGACCTAAAGCCAAAATTCTAAGAAAACCATTAGCTAACTGTTGTGAGAAAGGAAAATTTTAAACCATAATGAATTCAGGCTACCAATGCTAGAATTTTAAATGACCTATATAGAAATAAAATGACCTAGATTCCTTAACAGTAAACAATATATAAGGTAATATTTAATATATACCTTTCTTAGTAACCCGAAAGAGATATATAGCGATAGTTGGAAGGAAATATCTTATCACATGCTTCTTTATACCAACAGAAATAACATACTATACAGAATAATTATGAGTTAAACTAAATTCAATCTACCACTAAAGCCATCTCAGATTATCAAGATCAAGCACATGGAGAAAGAAAATTGACCAAATGAACAAAGTGCACAGAGAAAAAACAAGTAAAGACACCCAAGAAAAAATGGAAGCAGCAGATAATCTTCAGTTCTTACAGATGTCAAATTCTCATATGGGCCAAGGTCATATGGATGCTTATATATACTCCCACCTTTCTCGGCAAGCCATAAAGCTCTCACTCCTTCATGATACTGCCAAAACAATCACCCAATTGACAAAGTTGGTATCAGTCTGGTCAAGTAAAATAATAGCTTTGAACTAAAAACATCTAATAACCTCTATTGTAGTCTTGTTATGCACGATGAGATAGACATGCCATCCTAAAAGCACACATAGTGCTATAGATAAGGGGACCAGCAAGAGCCCAGAAACAACCTGCAACAAAATTGATTTCACGAGAAAATAAATTGTTAAGTTTAATTAAGAAAATTATATATTCATTTTTAACAGAACTTACATAAACAGTTCTGAAGGAGCCCCCATTTTTCTCTTCATCCTGTATACCATCATAAGCTAGACTGCCCACAAGTAAGACCTACAAAGTTAAGTGATACAGAAAACAAAAAGATCGTCAGCACCCCCATTATTTCAAAATGCAGAAAGGAAAAGGAAGTTAAATCAGACCCAAGATTTCATTCCTGTAAAAAAACAGCTTAACAAGGAACTCATAATAATCATAATAAAAAGGGGGAAATGCATTTTAGCACCCTGAACTTCGGGTCATATGTGATTTAGTCCCTAGCGTTTCTAAAGTGTGCAAAAAAACCCCTTTATAAATTTTTCTATTAAAGTCTGACGGAATAGGTCATGTGCATGGCACGTGATCATTGTTTTTCCCCAAAATCACCCCTCGAACTCACATTTATCCCCCCTCTCTCTCTCTCTCTCTCTCTCGCAAGAACTTTTCTCCAAAATCACTCACTCAAAGTCACTCAAACTCAGCAATCCAAGACAGGAAATCAAAGCTGCAAATTCGCTCAAACCCTAATCACTCACCTCTCACTCAAACTCGCATTCTGCTGCAAATTCACGTTTTGCTGCAAGAATTGCTTCTGCAACTGCATTCGTTTTCTCATCACCTTGCTGAGAATATCAAATTGCACTTTTTAAGTTGGATATCTTTAGTGCTAAATGAATAAACAAATGCTTTCCACTTTCCATAACTGCCAACACAAAACTAAGAATCCAGTTTGTTAAAAGAGTATTTAAATATGCAGATAAAAGGAGGTATGCATACTGGTTTGAGTTTATGCATGTCATGGAAATTTTAGGGGTTGATGGGGTATATAGTGGTTTTATTGGGTTAGCTTCATGAGCAAGTAGGATGATTTGCACAATGCCTTATTTTGGATTAGTGATTGTGGCTAATTGGTGATCCTGGGGGCTGCATTCCATACAATCTTATATTTCCTTAAAAATGGGTACTTCAATGCATCCGAGTGAGAAGAGCAATAAATCCCCATCTCCATGCTAACTTTGAGTATTCTGGTTCTGCAACTTGACAAAACATGTGCCTCATTGTCAAGGAGAAAGGTTTGTCGAAAATCGAAGGTTGCTATGTAACTTAAGGAAAAACAGAAGTACACATTAAGTCAGTAATTGACACACTTGAGATAGAACAAGCAACTAACAATGTAATATTTTGATTGAGGAAACAGAATTCCAATCTCATTTATAAATATTTTTTCTGGTAGTTTTGGTCATTGCCTTGGTGATGACATGGTAAGAATCCCAATAGGGCAAAAGAAAAAGCAAAAAGAATCTGAATGCCAAGTCACAATCTGATTCTCTAGTCCATCGTGAAAAAACTGATGCAGAAGCAGGACCATGCAGCAAATAGATCAATAACCAGGCAGAGGCTAAAGTCATTTCACTGGAGAACATTATTCCTATACTAGTCAGCTGCACATGTATAAAAGAAAATACCACAGTTAGGGATTTTGCATTCGTTTTCCTGCCTTGGATTGCTGAGTTAGGGTTAGTGACTTTGGGGATTTTGGAGAAGAGTTTGAGTACGGGAGAGGGGGGACAAGTGTGAGTCAGAGGGGTAATTTTGGAAAAAAGCGATCATGACATGATTTACGATAGAACATTATGATACTGTTTGATCCATGTAACCAACCGATCCCACCTAATGGGAAAAGGCTTGGTTGTTGTATGTGCCATGCACATGACCATTTCCGTCAGATTTTAACAGAAAAACTAACATAGGGTTGTTTCGCACACTTTAGAAACGTTGGGGATTGAAATACACGTTTTTAAACATTAAGGATTAGATCACTCATGAACCAAACTTCAGAGTGATAAAATGCATTTTTCCCTAACAAAAACCAGCTCAGGCGGATAATAAAATATTCAAACATACCAGGGAGTAGATGCAAGCAATTACAGCATACATGACAAAAATGAAGAAGAACTTATAGTTTGCATGGCCAACGCAGTTATTTATCCAAATGCAATGGTGATCCTTACAACCAAGAGACAACACTTTTTGTCATTATCCAGAAAATTCGTGATAAACCTTGAATGATAATTTAGATCATGCATACCATTCGTAGAACACATCTTTTACAAACCCGGCAATGATGTGCACGGGGAGGTTTATATTGAGAACACTTTTGGCAATATCGCAAATCTCCACCCTGCTTGCAGTTCCAAAGAAACATGACATGAAAGTTACAGTTCATGGTGCTCAACATTAATATACAACCACATGTTAATGAGAATTATTGGAAGATCGTAAATAGTGGGAGCTAGTGGGAGTGGAGAAAGTGAAGAGGGGAGCGGTTACAACTAGTGGAAAGTAATTACAACTTGTGGGCAGTAAATGGGAAAATGAATAGGCTAAGGTGCAACATAAATAGGGAAGTGAGGAGGGATAATGGGGATTATTTTGGAACTTGGAAAAGCTTTGGGATGGCTTCGGCAATTGGGCAGAGACAGCACTTAGCTTCTCTGATTTTCTTCTTTAATCTTAATTCTGTCATTACAGTTTCCAACTCCTATCTCTGTAATTGGAGCTTGGCTCCTGGGTGTTCTTGCTGTTTTTTACTGTTGTCTGTTAAATATCAGTTATTGCACCATGCAAAAGATTAGATTTTTGTTTTCCTCTTATTGTAGATCAGGACATTAAATCAGTACATGAAAAATATGAGAGATAAGGCAATAAATGCCTAATTGTGGACAAGTAAATTGCTTTCAATGAGCATATTCTCCAATGATAATGCAACATTGTCAAATAAACGGGATCCAAGATGATGAGAAGGCATTATAACTTATGCATTTAACCACTTGGGTATTAAATTCTAAAATAGAAAAACAATTCTTAGCCTGCAAAAAAAAACAGCTTAAGCTTATAGGAGAATAACCACAAATTTTAATGCCTAGCCAAACCAACCATATTGAAATCATTTATGTTCCACCTTAACAGTCATAGCTGATAACGAAGATCATTAATTCCAGCCAACAAAGACTGATCTTACAAAGCTTTCCATATGGAAAACATCACCACTATGAAAAAACACCAATCTTTCTTGGACTATAAACTCAACAATAGGAAGATTAAACCAACCTTTCTATAGCTCATATTTTCGAGCCATAACAACCAAAAACATAACCTTGAACAGATAACCCATTGCCTTAATTGCAAATTGCAATGACCATAATCGCAACAGAAGTGACACTTTCGGAATACCAGTTAACTATCCAACTAACGGTGAAGTGCTCCACCAAAAAAATTTGAGTCATTTGAATGTCATATAGCCCTAGTCTGTAATAGACTAATAGTATTTCATAATAGCATGTCTAAACTGAATGATGCTTCAAAATGAAAGGACAGTAAACAGCAACAAATACAAAATGACACTTTCTTCCAGCTGCAGATCATGAAATCAAGATAGCAACATATCCATCATGAAATTCAGCTAGTTTTCTCCACAAGTACCCAAAATGCAGCATAGATATAAGCATAAACCAACATTATAAATAAATAAATAAATAAATAAGTAAATCAACAATGAGGAGAGGAATTTTATGGAGGAGGGGGAAATAACGCATTTCATGTTTGGTTCACGGGGAGAGATTTTAAAATTATCTTACTTTTATATTCTTATAATTTTAAATTTCAAAATATATAAATAAGTATATTTTGAACCTATCATCTCCCCTCCAAATCCCCTAATATCAAAGTGGAGCCAAAATTGATTAAGGAGGAATTTTGCTCCCTTCCATTCCCCTCCAAAAAAAAAAAATTAAACCAATTCAAGAAATATTTATGAAAATCCCTCCTCTCTCTTCCCTCCCATATTCCCCCAACCAAACACAATGGAAGAAAAAGAATATAACATAAAAATAAAAAACCGGGTTTTCATAAAAATATAATTTTGTTGCAGAATTAAAATGAAAACTGAGACTGTGTTGTTACCTTGCGCTTGATCTCGTGGATTGGGCTTTGGAAGTCTTCGACGTCGGGCATGTATGTGGAGGGAACCCGACCCGGATCCGTGGAAATGGCGGAGCGGTAGGTGAAGGTGCACATGGCGGCGAGGGAGGTAAAAACGACGGCGTTTATGATCCCTGGGGAGGAGAAGAGGCCGAACCACTGATCAATGAAAACGAATATCGTAGAGAGGTAAATGTAGGCGATGCCCAAAGCGACGACGCTAACGGGCAGCGAGAACTTGAAACGACGCTGCTTCGTTTTCTCGGACATGGCGGAGGCACCGGCGTTTGAAGAAAAACGACGGCGTCTCCGTGAATGCGCGAGAAAGAGAGCTTCAAATTGGAAGGTTAGCGATGATGAGCTGTGCTAGACTGCGCCTTTGTCTTTAATTTTACTCTATGATGATGAAAGAAAGGACCTGATATGTTTTTTGCTATTTTATTGGTTAGTTATGTGTATTTTATTTCAGTTTAATTTTGATAACATAAAACCCATGTGTATATGACTTTTAAATTAATTATTTGAAAATGTGAGTTCTTAAATATCATCCAGTATTTCGGAGGATTAGTCTTCGCAGTTTCATATAAAGGATATTTTGAAAAACTAAAAAAAAGAAAAAAAACTTAATTATTGTATGCATTTGGTTATAGACAACATTTAAGCTGCAGAAGCGATGAAAACAGTGTATCGATTTAAGTGGCGCCATCGCCATCCCCTTCCTTTTTATGTTGCTTGTGTCTATTTAGCATATTCAAGTTCTTAATTTTGCTTTTGCCTTCCACTTTCAGCATATCAACCGTTTGTTAGGGTTTAGGATTTTCGATTGGGAAAGGTTGAAGACTCTCATGACATCCTTTTGGATATTTTTCCTTCTTTTGGCATCATTTTGAAGCAGGAAAAGGATTTCTTTTAATGATTTTCTACACTGAAAATTCGAGTTATGCCAATGTTGAGCTCAAGATATAATTTTTGTCTGACAAATCGGAGCTCGAATGAGACGTTAGAAGTGTGGGAGGAAAGTCAACAATTGGCCAATGGGTTGCCAATAAAAGTCTGAAAATAAAGTCAATTTCGATTAGAGCTGTCAAATGGGCCGACCCTAGTCTACATAGCCTTAGCCCAGATCGGTTAGGACCAAAAAGCCCACCATACTAAAAGCCCATAGGTCCAACAAGCCCACAAGGCCAAGTTGGCTAGGCTGCCCCATGGGCCAGCCCATTATGAGATTTTAATTTTTTTTTTGGAAATCTTCTCAACTCACATTTTGGCTTACATGCCAATATACCCACACTGCAACCTTATAAGGCATCAATGTAGGAAAAGTATTGTCGCATAATACACACTGTAGCATATATATTGGCTAATCCTTATAACAACATTCACAAAATATTGTCAATGATGCTTCCAACAAATAGCCGAAACACATTATCCTTACAAAATAACTATGATTATCTTAATAGTTTAATTGTTATGCACTGTCACTATAAAGTTTTTTATACTGCTAACCAATCAGAAATCATGGTATAAGTGACTTTTAAGATAGTTAGGATAACAGTCAAACATTTTAACTTATGAAAAGCATCGAGAAAGAGGAGTGGAAAAACTACCTTCCCAGTCTATCGGGACCCTATCTATATTCCCTTAATCGGCAATCCTTTCCTTCAAAGCAAATCCTCAGGAAACGATCTCGCGGACTTCAACCCCCACTCCGGAACCCAACTCTTAGCTTGACAAAAAAGAGTGTTTAACACCCGAAAGCCCTTTATCGGATTCGAACCGATAACTTAAGCCGACTTTCTCTCTTCCTAAACTGGAAATACTGGAGATAGATCTAGATAGAGATCTATCTCTTTCAGTTTAGATATTGTACCTTTAGGTGCGTGCAGGAGCAAGGACGGTAGATGGGAATCCAACTCCGACATCGGGTCTAGTTTTCCGGACAATCACTCTTCAGGGATCGAGAGGCGATGCCTACTCTACTCGTTACCACTAAACGACGAAGCCAAGAGCGGAAGGAGGCACTCACTCATCCAATAATGAGTTAAAAAAGACTGTCTCATGAAACTCCTTTGCTAGAAAGGTTTGAAATATCGTAAGATGAGTCTTCGAAATCACCTCTGCGCGAATTCGCCATTCTAACCTCTCCCCAGGGAACCGTCTTTCGTAGCTCAACAGGTCGCTCTCCCAGGCTTTCCATCTTAAGAAATCCACACTCAAATTATGACACCTAAAACGCTTTGAAAATTCGGGAGAGGTTAAAATAGCGAATCTGCGCAGAGGTGATTTCGAAGACTCATCTTACGATATTTCAGAAGATTTTACTAGACAATAGTATATGCATATATGCACAGGACTCATGAATTGGACTCCTTTTTTCTGGGTGGGTCAAACGCAGGAGTAGGACATTCCATAAAAATCTTTCTAATTATCTAGCTATCACCGCCAAGCAAGACCGCCCTTGTCCTTTCTCCATTTCGCCTCCTTCTTTGCTTAATAGAGTCTAAGGCAAAGCAAAAGTGGGTTCTTATGCCTACTTTACCTACTTGACGAAAGGGAACGAACTTTGTTTCGTTTTCGGGTTTATGGATTGGATTCAGTCAGGCTTGGTGGAGAAGAAGCGAACAAAGGTACGGGCATTCTGTCATGAGGGAGAGCCTATTTTTTTGTAGGCCCTATTTTGTAGGCATGGAACTCACTCGCTCTACTAGGCTTTGAGCATCATAAGGAGGACCTCCCTTTCAGGGTAACGTAAAGAAAGGGTACTGTACATAGGAGGCTGGTCTTTCTCAACGTGGTGTATAGCACGAAAAACCTTTCGATAAAAGATAGGGTCGTTCACATGAAATAAGATAATCAACCCTTTCTTCTCTTCTTTATCTTTCTCGAGTCGTTCAATCTCTAAGGTGGGTTGATGCTGAGAACGGAAGAGTGTTCATGTCCAAAGGTGAACAACGCCCTAGCTTCTAGAGTTCGCTGCTTTTCCCAGGCCGGAGAAGGGCTATGCTTGGAGCATCTACGATCGGTTTATTAATGCCTGCATAAACAATATCAATCACAAAGATGAAAGCAAAGACTTCTTTTTTTCTATATCAGCAGCCTTAGGCCTAATACGATCGGGAATGCTTCTCCAACCTCAAAGATTAGTCCTTCCCTTCATTACACAAACTACTCAAGCAAAAGCAAATTCAACCTTCAAATAGGCCGATTGGACTAGATCGAAAGCCTGGAACTGGCCAGCTCCCATAGTGTGACGAGCGGTGTGTAAAAGGCCCAGGAATGAATTCACCGCCGTATGGCTGACCGGCGATTACTAGCGATTCCGGCTTCATGCAGGCGAGTTGCATGATCCCTGGCTTGGATAGTTGAGGGCCATCATCTTATATAGATTATAAAGATAATTATAATAAGATTCAAACATTTTCAATGAGGTGACAATTCATAATTGACAGATGAAGTAAAAAATCTTTATCAACAATAATATCAATTGAATTCTTTTAAAAAAAATTTTTGACAAAATTCTTTAAAAATTTTAAGGAGTAAAAAGTTTTGTATGTAATTTTTTAATTAATATATAAATTATTTAATTTAAATTTTTAAATAAAATATTATTTTTCTTTACATATCCTATCCTTTGTCGATTCACTTTCACATGTAATATTTCATCATTATTATAACAATAGCTATCGAATCGAGCAGTAATTTATCAACAAAAGAAAGTCGAGTAGTAGAGAAAACATTATTGCTATAATTATAGGCAGAAGCAGTTAAGCACTAGAAGCTCAGCCAAAAGTTACAACTTACACAAACTTTAAACGTTGTGTTGCGTTGAAGGGTGGTACTTTATCTCGCATTTGCTTTGCTTCTCGTACAAGGAAAATCACCCTCACCTGAAGAAGAAAGTCTCTGGTATGTTTCTACTTTCTATGGTGAGGCACACTTTATGGGCTGATCCACGAGATAGCCCTATCCGAACCCCCTAAACATTTTGGGCTTTATGGGTTAGGGCCAAAAAGCCCTAACCGTGTGTGGGCTGATAAAATGATGGCCCTGATGTAGGGCTGAGTGGTGAGACAACCCCTTCCTTGGAGGTCTCATTGGTAACCCCACTTATAATATTAGCATTACAGCGTAACGTGATAGTACAAAATTGTGGAAATATTTAAAACATACAATCTACTAATACCATGATAGTTTAGGGTATTAACTCCTTCAGTAGAGCCTACAACAACTGATACTAAATATAGAAGATTTCAGAGTACGCAACAAATAAAAACTAAAAGCGTAGCAGCAGAATTAAAAATACAAATGACTTCCTCTCCTGGCCCCAAAAATACATTCGCTCAACCCATGTACTGGCCATAACGAAACTAAGACTGTCTACCCAATCACGACTCTAACGTATACGACAGTCAGGCCCGCATACACTACTCTTCACTGAGAGTAGTCAGCCTCCCAGAGATGGTCGTCCTCTGCATAGGGCAACTCAAGGTCCCCCAACATTGGGATCCCAGGCTTTCCCGCCATCATTAGGTTCAACCGGGATGCCATCAATCTCCTCTGGAAATTCTTCGTCCGGGTTTTCTCGTATAGTCGAGAATAAAGAAAATACGACATAGAAAATATAGGGGGATAAGAAATAGTAATATGTCATAACTGGGAAAAACAGCGATATAAAATAATGTATATAGATAGCAACACTCAGAATCACAATAGTGACAATCAAACAACTCTCGAATAATTTTGTCTTAACTACTGTCAGTCATCACTATGCCACCCCCATAAGGTAGGGTTCGGTCAAAAGCCCGTAGGCTCAACTCATCTCATGGGTACGACATATTCCCCCCGCAGGCCAGGTCGGAATATTCGCCCGTCAACAACGCAACTTACGGTAACGACATGTTCCCCCGCCCGCAGGCTAGGTCGGAGCATTCGCCCCTCCGTTAACAACTCAACTTTCAGTAACGACGTATCCCCCTGCCCGCAGGCTAGGTCGAGACATTCGCCCGTCCGTCTACAATTCCACTGATGGGTATGATCATCCCCTCGCAAGTAAGATTGGAATCGTCCCTACGCCAAACAAATCGGTATGATCATCTCCCCACAAGTAAGATCAGACTCGCCCCTATGCCAACACAGTGATGAATCATCTCAGGATCAACACTTAATGCTCAACCACGACTTATAAGCAACTACAACCAACTTTCATCCGGCTTAACCGGGTATCGACTTTATACCACAACATCAACAGATCAACTGTATCTCTAGGTTGAGTACTACAACATATATATATATATATATATATATATATATATATATATATATATATATATATATATATATATATATATATATATATATATATATCCTCGACTTTCTCACCACACAATCATCTCCCAACTTATTAGAAATCACTGCCTAGCTCTACTCAGACATCAACAGTCACAACAGTACATAATTAATAACCAGCAACAGATTCAACAGTAAAATCAACTTGTAGATAATTCATATTTAATCAATCATAAGCATATAATAAGCATAACATATATCACATATATCATATTAAATATCCAATCACAGCACAAACAACCTCGATATACAGTAAAATCATCCTATCGGTCAAACGACCTCTAGTAGGGCTTGGGTCGCCCTACGCATATCAATATATATTATTTAAAGCTTGCCTCCTCGACGATATTGTGGTTCTTTCCCCCACCTTAGTGATATTCTCGGGTGACTCCGGATGCGGCTCCGCAACAATCAAACGGGTCCGCGATCGAACGTCCGAGTCCTATCCGATTCTATCCCATAAAACACAACCAGAAATTAATACAGTTAAATCGCAAACCCCCTAATCCTTAGGACTAGCTAATGCCCCTATTTAATTAAATAGGCTAGGGATGTTGAAATTCTACTAACTCTTGGATCAATGATCCTTAAGCATACCCAAGACATAATCCATGATCAATTATCAAAGATTTGAACCAAAACCCCTTAAACCCAAAATTTAGGGTTTCGGCCATCACCATGAAAAATAGGTGAGAGTTTGATTTGGATTCCTAATCACTTGGATTACATGATTAAGGAATGAAATAGGTGAAATCAAGAATCATATCACAAAAATTGAAGAAAAACCCATTTACCCCAAAATCAATAGGTTCGGCCCCTTTTAGTTAATTAGTCTAGGAAGATTATTTGATTTCAATCTCTTGGATTATGATAGTAGGGGATGAAACTAGATCATAGAAATTGGTTTGACATTAAAATGATTTTTCTACAATTTTCTAGAGATTTTTGAAGTTTGGATCTTAAAACTTGAACTCATGAATTTTAATGGAGAAAATGAAGATTGAGAGCTCAAGGATGAATTCTATACCTCTTAGGTGATAGAGGAGGATGAGAGGATCAACTTTGCTTCACAAATCTCCTAGAAAATCCTTGTGGAAGTTGAGTGAAAATGGAGATGAAGATTGAAGGAAATGGAGGAAAATGGAGAAAGGAAGAAAGAAAGGAAGAAGAAGAAGAAGATGGAGGTGAGAAGGAGAGAGAGAGAGAGCTCGAAAATGAGGAGAGAGAGTGAGTGGGTGAGGTTGCTTTTAAGATATTTTAGGGACAAAATTGTTCTTTAGGAAAAATACCAGGGGCTTTTCGGTCTTCTCGTGTCCAGATATTTTCGTTTGTCATTATGACAGTGTCGAGTCATGCCACGCTTCCCGAGGTGATGTGACTTGATGTGGCATCAAGTTTATTCGTTAGCGGGTCCCGTTAAATCCCTATGCGGCTCCATTTGTCTCCTGGTTCGAGTTATCGTCCGAATATTTTATATTATTTTTATTTTCGAATGTCAGGACCCATTTTTTTTTGAAAATGTAAGAAACGTTATTCTAAGACTAACTATCTCGTTCACCAGTCCGAATTAGGTCTTGATAGTAGTAAAACACTACTGTCAATGAAAAACGCAGACCGGGCTCCGTCTGAGTTTTCGACCCAAACTTTAACTATAGCCTCCTAAGATATCGTAGAGCTTGACTATGGTCTTAGTTTATTTTATTTCGCTTTCTAGACCCTCCAATAAAATACAAATACGTAAATACCAATTAATTAAAAGAAATTAGAAAATCGGGGTGTTACATTACTACCTCCTTAAAAGAATTTCGTCCCGAAATTTGATATACCTTTTTAAAATAGGCTTGGATATTGCTGCTGCATGTCCTCTTCGCTTTCCCAGGTAGCATCTCCGGTAATTTCATCCCATATGATCTTGACCAACGGAATATTTTTACCTCGGAGTTCCTTTATCCTTCTATCCGCGATCCTTACAGGTAGAGCTTCATACTCAAAGTTATCTCTCAATTGTATTGACTCTGGTTCTAGGATATGTGATGGATCAGGGTAATATTTTCTCAAGAAACATGAAAGACATCATGAAGGTTGGATAGGTTTGGGGGTAAAGCGATGTGATAGGCTACAGGACCAATTCGGCGAAGAATTTGAAATGGTCCAATGAACCTAGGAGTAAGCTTTCTAGATTTTATTGCTCTGCCGATTCCAGTTCTCGGAGTCACTCTCAGAAAAACATGGTCTCCTTCCTGGAATTCTAAAGGCCTTCTCCTCTTATCGCTGTAACTCTTCTGTCTATGCTGTGCGATTTTCATCTTTTCTCTTATCATCTTGATTTGTTCCGTTATTTGCTGTACTACATCCGGTTCTAACACTTGACTTTTTCCCGTCTCATACCAACACAATGGTGTTCTACACTTTCTGCCGTACAACGCTTCGTAAGGTGCCATACCTATACTTGAATGAAAACTATTGTTATAGGTGAACTCAAACAACGGCAAGAACTCCTCCCAACTTCCTGTGTGCTCCAAAACACAAGCTCTTAAGAGGTCTTGCAATGACTGAATCGTTCGATCAGACTGACTATCCGTCTGAGGATGATAAGCAGAACTCAACCTTAACTTAGTTCCCAAAGCCTCATGTAACTGTTTCCAGAATCTCGATGTAAATCTAGCATCTCTGTCGAAAACAATACTAGAAGGCACTCCGTGCAACCTTACTACTTCCTTGATGTAGATTTGGGTTAACATCTCTAACGTATAACTTTCGCCAATAGGTAAGAAGTGAGCACACTTCGCAAATTGCATCATGCCTCTTGTTAGTCCTTGGCAGACCAACCACGAAATCCATAGATATACCATCCCATTTCCATTCTGGGATATCTAAAGATTATAGCAGTCCCGCTGGCTTTTGGTGTTCTATCTTCGCCTTCTGACACACCAAGCAAGCCAACACATACTCAGCTACCTCCTTCTTCATTCCGGGCCACCAAAACATTTTCTTTAGGTCCTGGTACATCTTGGTAGATCCTGGATGAAAACTCAACCTACTCTTGTGCGCTTCCTCTAGGATCAATCTTCTTAGCTCTATATCCATTAGCACACAAATTCTATCAACATACCTCAAGACTCTATCTTGATTCATCCTAAACTCAGAAGTTATGCCTTCCGTTACTTGTTCCTTTACTTTTTGAAGATACTGATCAACCTCCTGCTTCTCCTTGATCGTCTTCAAAAAGTCGCTCGTTACTGTGACCATTCCTAGGTGTATTTTATCCCTAGATAATTCCATACCTAGATTCAAATCTCTAAACTGTTCAACCAGTTCTACCTCTTTCACCATCATGGCAGATACGTGTAAGGATTTCCTACTTTAGGCATTGGCTACTACGTTCGCCTTTCCTGGATGGTATTGTAGATTGAATTCATGATCCTTTATGAATTCCATCCATCTCCCTTGTCTCATATTTAACTCCTTCTGATCAAATAGATACCTTAAGCTATTATGGTCACTGTACACTATAAACTTAGCTCCATATAAATAGTGTCGCCATACCTTTAAGGCAAACACTATAGCTGCTAATTCTAAATCATGAGTCGGATAATTCCTCTCATGAACTCTTCGTTGCCACGAAGTATACGCTACGACTCTCCTTTCTTGCATCAGGACACTACCCAACCCTTGGTATGACGCATCAAAGTATAAGTCAAACTGTCCTGAAGAATCCGGTAACGTCAATACTGGTGACGTAGTCAACCTCCTTTTCAGCTCCTGAAAACTCTTCTCACATTCATCCGTTCATTCAAAGGATATTCCCTTCCTAGTCAGCTGCGTCATTGGCAACGCGATCTTCGACAATCCTTCGATGAACCTTCGGTAATATCTAGCTAAGCCCAGAAAACTCCGTATTTCACTCCCCAACTTAGGGCTGTCCCATTGCACTACAGCTTCAACCTTTGCTGGATCTACTGCTATTCCATCACGATTAATCACATGACCTAAGAATTGTACTTCTTCTAACCAGAATTCACAATTGGACAGCTTTGCATAAAGTTGTCGGTCCTTTAACACTTGAAGCACAATCCTAAGATGTTCCTGATGTTTTTCCCGATTAAGGGAATAAATAAGAATGTCATCGATAAACACAACAACAAACTTATCTAAGAACGGTCAAAAAATCTGGTTCATGTAATCCATGAACACTGCTGAAGCATTAGTTACACCAAAGGCCATAACTAGATACTCATAGTGTCCATACCGACTCCTAAATGCCGTCTTCGATATATCCTCCTTCTTGACTCGAATCTGATGATAACCAGATCTTAAGTCAATCTTCGAAAATACTACTGCTCCTTTCAACTGGTCCATCAAATCGTCAATCCTAGGCAACGGATACTCATTCTTGATTGTCGCCTTGTTCAGCTGTCGATAATCCACGCACAGCCTTGAACTCCCGTCCTTCTTCTTGACGAACAGCACCGGCGCTCCCTGCGGTGAAGCACTCGGCCTTATAAATTCCTTATCCAACATGTCATCCAACTGCTTTTCAGCTCCGCTAACTCCACTGGAGCCATTCGATAAGGTGCTATCGAAATCGGTCTAGTTCCCGGCACGAGATCTATAGCGAATTCTATTTCTCTCTTCGATGGTAAACCCGAAACGTCATCAGGGAAAATTTCCAAGAACTCCCGCACTATAGGCAACGAATCCAACATAGGAGATTCCTTAGCTTCCATAGAGAGTAGCAACACGTGTTTCTGAGATTTACTACCTAGCTTACTATCCTTGGCAGGCATTAATCTAGATTGCTCAGGGAAAGATAAGATCTTTTTAGAACAGTCTAACATTAAATGGTTAGCCGAAAGCCAATCCATGCTTAAAATTATATCAAGTTGATGCATAGGTAAGCAAATGAGATCAACAGAAAAAGTTCAATTCTCAATGACAATAAGTCAATTTAAACAAACAGTTGTGGTTGTCAAAGAATTACTGGTAGGAGTAGAAATAATTAAGTCATGGGGAAGTGAAGATACAGACAATTTCAAATGATCCACACACTCTTGGGATAAGAAGGAATGAGTAGCTCCCGAGTCAAATAATACTGATAAGAGTTTACCTGATACTAGGCACATAATTTGTATAAGATCAGGGGATTGACAGGATTCAGCTCCTCGTATGGTAATACCCTTCTGGTGGCTTGTGGTCTTGTTGCTTGTTGTCCAGTTCCTTGGGTCCTGGTCACTGGGCCCTGCCCGCCTGTGTTGTACCTTGCTCCTTGTGTACATTCTAGCGCTATGTGACCTACTTGGCCACATCGGAACCACTAGCGAGTCTCTCTTATCGGACAACCTCGAATTGAATGTGACCCTCCACACCTAAAGCACCCACTTGGTTGGAGTTGTCCTTCAGTCTGTCTTGGTGTCTGACGCTCATAAGGCCTTCTTCCCGTTTGGAATCTCCCCTTTCCTCCTCGACCCCTCTAGTCAAACCTCCGAGTAGGTCCTCCAGTTCTGCCTTGCTGCAGCTCTCTCTTCTTGTCGATGTTCTCAATGAATGAACATCTCTCCAACATTTCAGGCAGTCGGGTGATGTTCAGTGGTGCAATCACCCTTTGCAATTCGTATTTCAGGCCGTCCTCAAAGCGCCTGCAAACCCATTCTTCATTGGGGAATCTCTGATAAAATTCAGAAAATTTGAGCAGTGCTTCGAATCTTGCAGAGTACTCCCCAACAGACATGGTCCCATGCTTCAGACCCATAAACTCCTTCTCTTTTTCCTTTCTCATCATCCTGGGGAAATACTTCTCCATAATGCATTCCCGAAACAATCCCCAGTTGATGAGTCTGTCTTCTGATTCAAGCATCCTCTGCTTGCCTTTCCACCACAGTTCTGCACTTCCTATCAGTATGAAGGATGCATAGGTTACCTTTATGTCCTCACGGCAGTGCATTGCCGCAAAGATTTTCTCCAGCTCTTGTATCCAGGGTTCAGCTCCCTCTGGGTTGAAGTCGCCATTGAATTGCGGCGGCTTCCCTTTCAGAAAAGTATTCAGTCTGTTGTCTTCCCTCACGACTTCACCTTGCTGATTTTATCTCTGCTATTGTTGCATGGTCAATTGTAGTAGTTGAGCATAGTCAATACCCAATGCGGGTTCAACTAGACACGGCTAGAAATCACAACTTAACCCAAGCAGTCCTTGATTAAGAATCAAACTGCTCTGATACCACAAAATGAGACATCCTCTTCCTTGGAGGTCCCATTGGTAACCCCATTTATAATTATTAGCATTACAACGAATATTTAAAACATACAACACACTAATACCATGATAGTTTATACAGACATAAGGGTATTAACTCCTTCAGTAGAGCTTACAACAACTGATACCAAATATAGAAGATTTCAGAGTACGCAACAAATAAAAACTAAAAGCGTAGCAGCGGAATTAAAAATACAGACGACTTCCTCTCCTGGCCCCAAAAATACATTTCGCTCAACCCATGTACTGGCCGCAACGAAACTAAGACTGTCTACCCAATCACGACTCTAACGTATACGACAGTCAGGCTCGCATACACTACTCTTCGCTGAGAGTAGTCAGTCTCCCAGAGATGGTCGTCCTCGGCATAGGGCAGCTTAAGGTCCCCCACATTGGGATCCGAGGCTCTCCTGCCAGCATCAGGTTCAACCGGGATGCCATCAATTTCCTTTGAAAATTCCTCGTCCTGGTCTTCTCGTACAATCGAGAATAAAGAAAATATAACATAGGAAATATAGGGGATAAGAAACCGTAATATGTCAAAACTGGGAAAAACAGCTATATAAAATAATGTATATAGATAGCAACACTCAGAATCACAACAGTGACAACCAAACAACTCCCGAATAATTTTCTTTCAACTACTGTCTCTCATACTCGTTCAACTAACGACTATATGGACGCGATCACGACGCGACATCCTCGACAGATCAAGGTGTCTCAGTCATAACTATGCCACCCCCCATAAGGCAGGGTTTGGTCAAAAGCACGCAGGCTCAACTCGTCTCATGAGTACGACATATTCCCCGGCCCGCAGGCCAGGTGGGAATATTCGCCCGTCAACAACGCAACTTACGGTAACGACATGTTCCCCCGCCCGCAGGCTAGGTCAGAGAATTTGCTCGTTCGTTAACAACTCAACTTTCGATAACGACACATCCCTCGTCCGCAGGCTAGGTCGAGATATTCGCCCGTCCGTTTACAATTCAACTGATGGGTACGATCATCCCCCCGCAGATAAGATCGGAATCGCCCCTACGCCAAATTAATCGGTACGATCATCTACCCGCAGGTAAGATACAACAACTATGCAACATGAATCTCACTGACTCATCTCAGAATCACGACTTATAAGCAACCACAACCAACTTTCATCCGGCTTAACCAGGTATCGACTTTATATCACAACATCAGCAGATCAACTGTATCTATAGGTTGAGCACTACGACATATATATATATATATATATATATATATATATATATATATATATATATATATATATATATCCTCGACTTTCTCACCACACAATCATCTCCCAACTAATTAGAAATCACTGCCTAGCTCTACTCAGACATCAGCAGTCACAACAGTACATAATTAACAACCAGCAACAGATTCAACAGTAAAATCAACTTATAGATAATTCATATTTAATCAATCATAAACATATAATAAGCATAACATATATCACATATATCATATTAAATATCCAATCACAGCACAAATAACCTCGATATACAGTAAAATCATCCTATCGATCAAACGACCTCTAGTAGGGTTTGGGTCGCCCTACGCATATCAATATATATTATTTAAAGCTTGTCTCCTCAACGATATTGTGGCTCTTTCCGCCACCTTAGTGATGTTCTCGGGTGACTCCGGATGGGGCTCCGCAACAGTCAAACGGTTGTGCGATCGAACGTCCAAGTCCTGTCCGATTCTATACCACAAAACACAACCAGAAATTAATAAAGTTAAATCACAAACCCCCTAATCCTTAGGACTAGCTACTGCCCCTATTTAATTAAATAGGCTAAGGATGTTGAAATTCTACTAACTCTTGGATCAATGATCCTTAAGCATACCCAAGACATAATCCATGATCAATTATCAAAGATTTGAACCAAAATCCCTTAAACCCAAAAATTAGGGTTTCGGCCATCACCATGAAAAATAGGTGAGAGTTTTATTTGGCTTCCTAATCACTTGGATTACATGATTAAGGAATGAAATAGGTAAAATCAAGAATCATATCACAAAAATTGAAGAAAAACCCGTTTCCCCCAAAATCAATAGGTTCGGCCCCTTTTAGTTAATTAGGCTAGGAAGATTATTTGATTTAAATTTCTTGGATTATGATAGTAGGTGATGAAACCAGATCATAAAAATAGGTTTGACATTAAAATGATTTTTCTATAATTTTCTAGAGATTTTTGAAGTTTGGATCTTAAAACTTGAACTCATGAATTTTAATGGAGAAAATGAAGATTGAGAGCTCAAGGATGAAGTCTATACCTCTTAGGTGATAGAGGAGAATGAGAAGATCAACTTTGCTTAACAAATCTCCTTGAAAATCCTTGTGGAAGTTGAGTGAAAATGGAGATGAAGCTTGAAGGAAATGGAGGAAAATGGAGAAAGGTAGAAGAAGAAGAAGATGGAGGTAAGAAGGAGAGAGAGAGAGATCAAAAATGAGGAGAGAGAGTGAGTGGGTGAGGTTGCTTTTAAGATATTTTGGGGACAAAATTGCCCTTTAGGAAAAAGACCAGGGGCATTTCGATCTTTTCGCATCCAGATATTTTCGTTTGTCATTATGACAGTGTCGAGTGATGGCACGCTTCCCGAGGTGATGTGACTTGATGTGACATCAATTTTATCCGTTAGCGGGTCTCGGTAAATCCCTACGCAACTCCGTTTGTCTCCCGGTTCGAGTTATCGTCCGAATATTTTATATTTTTTTCATTTTCGAACTTAAGGACCCATTTTTTTTGAAAATGTAGGAAACGTGATTCTAAGACTAACAGTCTCGTTTCCGAGTCCAAATTAGGTCTCGATAGTAGGAAAACACTACTGTCAATGAAAAACGCAGACCGGACTCCGTCTAAGTTTTCGACCCAAACTTTAACTATAACCTCCTAAGATATCGTAGAGCTTAACTATGGTCTTAGTTTATTTTATTTCGTTTTCTAGACCCTCCAATAAAATATAAATACGTAAATACTGATTAATTAAAAGAAACTAGAAAATCGGGGTGTTACAAGTGGGGTTGCCCCATGGGCTGTGGCCCTATTTGACAGCTCTAATTTCGATAGAAGGAAAACTTATGTTATCAAAGAGAAATCAAGCCTACTGTCGGAAAGGTCAAGTCAGAAAAGCAACTCAAAGTTGATATGGACATCATCAAACCATTACGTGGCAAGAAGAAATGACCAAGGTCAATCTTCGACAGACAAGAAGTATTTGGAATGAATATCCGACACAAAACTAGGACAAAAGAGTGATATGCTATTACACGATTGCCACTCGGGGCAGTTACACTAAAGTGGCCCCCAACTAAGAAGAAATGTGGGCGCGTGGGATATGGAGCAGTTAAGTATGGAAGCCTGAAAGTCACGATTCAGTTAGTGAAGTAGTGAGCTTGATTGTCAATTGTAGGATAATAAGATGCATTTGTCACAAAGACAGCAGTAGATTAGCAATTAGGAAGTTATTTTATTTGCCTATAAAAAGTTCTCAATCCAATGTACAAACAATCAAATACTTTGATCACATTCCCACACATTTTTCAGTCTATGACAGGATCAATGGAGGAACATTATGTATGCCTTCCATATTTAATTTCCAGGAAGTTTAAATTAATGCAATGTTCTTCTTCTCTTCTATGTTCTTCTTCCTCCCTCAGCTTCATGCTCATTTACTTTTTCAGCATATTTAAAGTTTCCAACACCTTTTTAAAAGCTTTTCATTTTACGTTTCTAGCCGATTTAATTTTCCAACACCTCTTTAAAAGCTTTCCATTTAATTTACAGCACTTTAAATTCACACACCCTTTAATTTATGCCCTTTTAACTTAATGGCCATTTACATTTTCTAGCACCTTTAATTTCAAAGCACCATTTACCTTTTCTACACTTTAAATTTCAAAGCATTTTTAAACTTATGTACTTTAATATTCATCCAAATTTATTTACATAGCACCTTTTAATTTTCCCTGCATTGCATTCATATTACATTTCAATTTTCTATCTAATTAACAATTTTCCCATGCTTTACTATTTTACGAAACATCTAATTTTCGGTTGAATCACTATCGAAAGTTCATTTTGACAAATTTCACACAAGATTATTGTAGAAACTTGAGAGCCCACAATCATCTAAAAACAATCATTTGTTGACCATTTATCAGAAAAGAGAATATCAAATTTCACCATAAACAGCCAAATAAGAAAGTTAACATGCTATGTAGGAAGAAACGTTAACTCAAATGGAACCTAACGGGATGACAAAGTACTAACATGTCTCACGTTTATGAATTTGATGAATAAAATTCTAGGTACTAAAAGTGTCCCCATGTTTTTTTTTTTTCCAGGGATTGCTATGTAGCTTTTTTCGTTTATATGTGTGTATGTGTGTGTGTGTGTATGGGATTATCAAGTCAGAGTGTCATTTTTATGTGAGAGGCGAGAGCATCATATTACAACCGTTAGATCCAATATAACAGCAGACATTAAAATATGAAATTAAAAACCTTATATGTTGTTTGCATCTCTCTTTCTCTGCCAATTTCTTCCTTCGGTTTATTCTTCCTAGTTTCCTTCCCCTCATACATAAACCCTGTTTTTTTTTTTTTTTTTTGCTTTCAACTTTTTCTTCTATTGCCTTTTGTTTGGACCTGTTCATCCCTCTTTCTCACCCCATTTTTTTCATTCTTTCCTATGTTTCTTCTTCCTTGTATCAGGCTATACGTACCTCTGTTTCTTCTCTCGACTTGCACCGTAAATGTCGTATACCTTATTAGGAAATTGGTATCAACCATTGATCTTGAAGTGTGTTTGAGTTTGGAGAATACGAGATAATACTCTAACATTTTTTAAATTTTTGTTATTGTCTATAAGTGCCTTAACTGGTATGGTGAAGGATACAAACTGCACACCACCTGTTCGAGGAATATATATATATATATATATATATATATATATATATATATATATATATATATATATATATATATATATATATATATAACTCCTAAATGACTGCTGATATATGGTATGTTTATATAATTTGTAACAATCCATTCTGATGTCAATTGATGACAATGAAGTTTACATTCATATTTTCTCATGGCATCTGTTAGCACACTATTTTAATGGTGACATAAGAGTTGAGCCATTGCTTTGCACAAATTTGTTGTCCAATAGCTGCAGTGCACACATAATATGGTTGTTCTAAATTTGTATGTTTCAACTTAACTACTTTTATGAGACGATCTTCATTACAATAAGCTTTGGATATATGGATTTGAATTATTTTTTAGCATTGATCATGTATTTGATAGCTTCATGGAAATGACAGATTTTGTCTTCAAAGTAGACTACAAGAACGCGTGGTAACACATGAAAACAACAATAGGAGCAGATGTTGGTATGACTCCAAATAATTCTTCTTGTACTCAAATGTTGGTATAACTCTAAATAATGATGGAGAAATGATGATTATATATGTCTTCAGGCATCTGGCTATGGCTGAAAATATTGTGAGCAGTCACAGAGAAGCATCCACGGCTACTGAAACATTGATGTGATGGTTATGGCATCACTAGAATTTAATCTTCAATTGGACTCCGATGTTGGTATGACATTGCCTATTATCCCGGTATCAGTCATAGAGAAGCATGCACAACTGCTGAAACATTGTTGCAATGGGTGGAAAACTTTGGGACACTGATTTCTACGAGTTTAGATGCTAGATTTTTTTTTGAAATTGTAAATTTTGCTAAATTTTAGTACTTCGAAGATGCAACCTCATTTAGAAAAAGCTTATCAAAGGTTGAAGAGTATCTTTTGATGTTTGCAATTTGCTTCAATATAACTTGTACATGAACTAAGAATATCAATAGAAGATGAATTTTAAAAAGTACTTTCTTCATTATCAACCTCATAGTCAAAGTAAAATGAATGGTCCATCTCATGATTTCTCCTGAAATTATCAACAAACATATGTGCATCAAAGTCTTTGATCAAGTCTTTCAAATCTGTTGAATAATTTAGTACATTGCGTTGTGTATGTAACACCCTGCTTTTCGTTAAGTATTTTTATATAAGCTTGTTTGAATGTTTATGTTTGTTGGTTAAGGGCTAAGTGGAATTTTTGGCTTAAAAGTCCCTTTCTGGAACATTGGCACGCCCGTGCTGTTTTCGTGTGTCTTGTGATCAACTAAGTCACAAGCACGGCTGTACCGTTAGTTAGCACGGTCGTGCCGTCATGGGAACCGCGTCTCCCTGACGCTAAGTTTGGCACGTCCGTGCCGAATTAGTGCACGGCCGTGTCCGTGTCATGTGCGTAGCTTATATAATTGCACAGAAACCGAGGGTTTGCGATTTTAACCCTCTTTTGGTGGCTGCTACTACTCTAGTACGGTCAGACCTACCTCGTTTCCTATCTCCATCAAGCTTGGTGTGTTTTTGGAGTTTTGGAGACCTTTGGTAAGTTTTTGGTACACCTGTGCCAGTTGTGTAGGTAACGTTTCTCCCATTTTCTTAGTTCCTTTCATGTTATTTGATTGGAAACTGATTTGGCTAATGTTTTAGTTGACCAAGGCTTGGATTCGGACTGAGCCGCTTGGGAGGACGTGACTAGTTCGTTGTTTGGGGCTACCATTGTTGCAACCTTCAAACCAGGTATGGGGAGAAGGATAGTATAACCACTAGGCAGTGGGGGTAGTGTAAGATGAGGGGTTCCCATGACCCCGAGGCTAATTATATGCTGTTTGTTTAACATGTCTGTTGCTATATATGTTTGTTACTACATGCCAATATTATATGCATTGCTGTTATGTTGATTGTAACACCCCGATTTTCAAGTTTTTTTTTTTAATTAACAGTATTTATGAATTTGTATTTTATTGGAGGGTCTAGAGAGTAAAATAAAATAAATTGAGACCATAGTCAAGCTCCACGCTATCGTAGGGTGTTATGGTTAAATTTTGGTCGAAAACTCAGACGGAGCCCGGTCTGCGTTTTTACATTGACAGTATGATTTTACTGCTCCGACTACCTAATTTTGACTCGTGAACGAAACAGTTAGGTTTTAAATAAAATTGCGAACAATATCGGCGATTTTGAAAAATTTCAAAATAAATAAGTTCTCACGACTTCCTTCGACGAAAACCCTAAATCGGAAAATCGACGGAATCGAGAACGGATGCGCGGGAACAAAACCGGACACCAGAGGAGGGACACGAGTCACCTGAGCAGGTTAAGTCACCACCATGACTCACCGCGTCATCATTGCGTTTCTACAAAATATCTGAGATATTTAGGGTGATAAAAGACCGTCTTGCCCTTAGGAACTGATAGAATTACGCTCGTGCCATATGACTTATCACCATCACCATTACCTCTCCAAAATATCTAGATATTTTGGTTACGTTAAGGATAAAATGACTATGCTCTTGGTCTTTTGTTGAAATTACAATTTTGTCCCTAAGAGAAATTACTATTTTGTCCTTAAAATATCCAAAAATTGGGCATTGGGCCAAAAAGCCCACCAAGGGGACGGCTACCTTAGACTATAAATACCCCATCACCCTCCTTTTGTTTTCCTACACATTCCTTCACATCTCTTCTTAATCATCTTCTTCAAACCTCCATTGTTGTCTTCAAATGTAAGCTTTCTTCTTCACTTTCCTTCAAGCTTCAAGAGGTAAAATCTCTAATACTTACTCTCTTTGATCCATAAGTTTCATTGTTCTTCACTTAGTTCTTGTTTTAAAGCCATGATCACTTAAGTTTCAACTTCTAACTTCCATCTTCAAAAATCTCTAGAAAATCATAGAAAAATCCTTTTAATGTGAAATCAATTTCTATGATCTAGTTTCATTATTCCCTATCACTATCCAAGAGCATGTAATCAAATAACATGTCTAGCTATATTTTTAAGGAGGTGGCTGAAACCTATACTTTGAGAAATCATGGGTTTTGTTTCAAAGTTTTAAACATGTTCTAGTATTATGTATGCTTAAGGATCATTGATCCACGAGTTAGTAAAGTTTTAACACGTCTAGCCTATTTTTCTGAAAAGCTGCAGAACCTTAGTTCATAGGAACTAAGTGGGTTTTGTTTGATTGTATTAAAATTTTGGTTGTGATTTGTTGTGAAGGATCAGACAGTGTTTTATTATTCTGAAGCGTGTACGGTTGCCGGTTGGAGGAGCGAGGCTGCGGCTGTGAGGCTGTACAGAGGAGCAAGAAGTGCTCGTGAGTTCGTGATCATAGAGCAATAGGTAAACCAAGATTTTCTTCGGGAAGGTCCGTGATAGTGTTTGCTGTCAGGTGGGGGAAAAGAATCACGATATCGTCGGGGAGGCAAGCTTTGAAATAATATATATTTATATGTGTACGGCGAGCCAAACCCTACTAGAGGTCGTTTGGCCGATAGGTTGATAATTGCTATATATTGAGGATGTACGATCTGTGATTGGATGTTTAATATAATTTATGTGATATTTATGTTATGCCTATTATATGCTTATGATTAATTAAATATTATTTATCTGTGAGTTGATATTGTTGTTGAATCTGTTTCTGGTTGTTATTGATGCTCTGTTGTGACTGTTGATGCCTGAGTAGAGATAGACAGTAAATTCTAATGATTTAAGAGATGAATGTGTGGTGAGAGAGTCGAGGATATATATATATTGTAGTGCTCAACCTAGAGATATAGTTGATCTGTTGATGTTGTGATATAAAGTCGATACTCGGTTAAGCCGGAGGAAAGTTGGTCGTGGTTGTTTATAGTCATGGTTGAGGTACTAAGTGTTGATCCCGAGATGAGTCGGTGAGATTCATGTTGCATAATTGTTGTTCATCACTGTGTTGGCACACGGGAGATTCCGATCTTGCCTGCGGGGAGATGATCGTTCCGATTAGTTGTTAATGGATGGGCGAATGTCTCGACCTGGCCTGCGGGTGGGGGGATATGTCGTTACAGTAAGTTGTGATATTGACGAGCGAACATTCCGACCTAGCCTGCGGGAGGGGGAATATGTCGTATCCATGAGACGAGTTGAGCCTGCAGGCTGTTGGCCGAACCTTGGATTACGGGGGGTGGCACAGAGATGAACGAAACATCTTGATCTGTTAGGGATGTCGCGTTGTGATCGCGTCCAAATAGTCGTTAGTTGCATGAGTGTAAGAGACAGTAGTTAAGAGGGAATTATCTGGGAGTTGGTTGGTTGACTCTGTTGTGTTGTTGAGTGTTGCTATCTATATAAATTATTTTATATAGCTGTTTTCCCATATATAATGAATTGATGTTTCTTATCCCCTCTATTTTCTATGTCGTATTTTATTTATTCTCGACCGCACGAGAAGATCCTGTTGAGGAATTGTCAGAGGAGATTGATGGCATACCTGTTGAGCCTGATGCTGGCAGGAGAGCCCCGGATCCCAATGCTGGGGGATCTTGAGCTGCTCTATGCAGAGGACGACCGTCTCCGGGAGACTGACTACTCTCAGCAAAGAGTAGTGTATACGGGCCCGACTACTGTATACGTTAGAGTCGTGGTGGTGTAGACAGTCTTAGTTTTATTATGGCCAGTGTATGGGACAGAGTGAAATGCATTTTGGGGCCAGGAGAGGAAGTCAAATGCATTTTTATTTCTACTGCTATGCTTTCATTTTATTTTATTAATTGTGTACTCTGAGGTTGTATATTTACTATCAATTGTTGTAGGCTCTACTGAGGGAGCCAATATTCTTATTTCCGTATGAGTTGTTACGGTATCGGTGTATTAAATGTTTTAATATTTCCGCAATTTTGTACTATCACGTTACGATGCGACATTAAGAAATCGAGTTGGGTTACCAATGGGACGTCCGATGAAGGGGTTGTCTCATTGATATTTGGTGGTATGTTTATAGCATAATTGTTGGCTGAGTTGATGTATATGATGATTGATGGCTGAATGGTTGTGTTGTGATGAACCTGCTAATATATCCCTAAATTGGTTAATTAGGATTTTAATTGGCCAAATAACAAAGGGACTGTTGTTTCTCCAAAATACTCATAAGACATGAATCAATAAAAGATGAGGTTTTTATGCTGATAGTTTAGTCATGAACCTAGGGATGATTTTTGAGAGTGTTAGGGTCTTTTTGGTTAAATTATTTAACCTGTTAATCACTGCCCAGAACAGTGCTGAACAGGGAGCACGCCCGTGCTCCCAGTTGAATTCTAGGAATAGCCGCGCTTTGAGCACGACTGTGCAGCATAGGAGCACGCATCATGCAGATATGCACGACCGTGCCTAATAGGGAGCACGCTCGTGCTGATGAGAACGGCCGTGCCATACATGAAGCAAGCCCGTGCTACACGTAAGTGGCAGCACGCCCGTGCCGGGGTTAAGCATGCCCGTGCCACCCCTCTGGTCAGAATCTAAGGCTTAAAATTTAATGGGGTTTTAATCCCAATGTTCCCAATAATGATAGAATAATACACCAAACAAATGATGAAGTTAGATAACTTAATTATATAATAATTAAGACGTTGAGGAACGATGAGTTGGTTAAGTCGGTGTCCGAGGGGTTAAAGCACGATGATATAATTGGATGCCTTTAGTGGTCCAATGTTGCGATGATATAATTGGGTGCCTTTAGTGGTCCAATGTTGCGATGATATAATTGGGTGCCTTTAGTGGCCTAATGATGAAGATGATATTCTTGGGTGCCTTTAGTGGCCCAAGCAGAGGTGGCGGTTGCCCGTTGTTTGTTGTCGTGTTCATGCATCACATTGGAGATGTTAATTGGGGGAAGTTCAACATAGGGGAGGTCTTCTTAGAGTACGGCGATCTGGCCATTCACGGTTGGTTCACCCAAGGTTTAGTGAACCGTGGCCCCCCGTGATGAGGCATTCATGGTTTGATGCGTTGGCTATTCAAGGGTTAATCCATGGTTTGGTGAACTGTCAGCGTTGGTGCCTATAGTGGCCAATGTGGATATGTAACTCCAAAGTTGTTCTTACTGAGTTAGTTGGATCCACATGCATTGATGGAGTAGTGGAGTGGTGTTGCATTGCATCATATGGCATATTGGTTGATTGATTATGTTGAGATAATGTTTATATGTGTAAGTGTATGCTTATGACTGTTGTTATGCTATGATATATGATCATCTTATTCCTATCTCCATGCCGTTGTGTTTACATGTTTCCTTACTCCCCTTTCTTTGTTTTTCTTGTTTGGCATGTATGGTTTATTCAGAGGATGACAAGCATCCCGGAGAGGAGTGACTCTGAGGAGCCACCACTCATAGTTAGGGCCTTCGGCTTAGTTGTTCATTTCTTTTAGGTTTACAGTTGTCTTCCGAACATGTTTCCGAAACGGTTGTACCAGCTCTGAATTGTGACACCGGGGATGGGTTTTATTTATGTTGATGTTTCTTTTTCTTTCAAAACTTTGGTTTAATATTTTTCGTATTGTTGAGAACTAGTTCACGTGGTACCTTTTCTACTCGTGAACCTTTTTAATAAAATGTTGCATATTTTATTTCTATTTGTATATTGTTATTATATTTATTTATTTATACTTGCGGGGTAGAAGGGTGTCACAGTGTACATGCTATATTACCATAACCTCCAGCCTGCTCTTTCAAAAACTTTTGAGGGCCCCACATTAGCTCTATTATAAGAAAACAATAAATTCTTGTGAACATTGTTTACACTCCTCAAAGATCTTAGGAATTGCTTCTTTCTAGGAGTGGCTAATGCATGTGTATGACTTTCATGGAATTGTTCAACTTCGTATTTTTGTTCCACCGTCCTCTTGAAAACAGTCATAGCATTACATCCTTCCCTTGTTAGTTTTCTTCTTCTATTTTTAGGCAAACTTTCTTTGTCAAGAAGCAATTCAACTAGCTCTATTTCCTTCTCCGCTTTGAAACCTTCTTTTGAGCAAAGAAAATACTTCCACTTCACACCATTTTTATCTTTTGTCTTACACGAATTGCGTACACTAAAACCACTGACATGTGCATATCTTTTATAAAAGTGTCCTCCTTCTTCTAAGGTATCAAATACCATGTCAATTATTGGTTTCAATTCATCATCGCATACAGGAACCCATTCCTCTAACATGCTGATCACCAGATTATTTAAGCCTTTTGATGGTGTAGCTGAATGAACTTCATTATCACTAGTCTCCATAATAATATTTCTAAAAAATAAAAATTATATATTAAAAAATAATTAGGCATAATACTATATATGCTTTGAGGTCAATCACAAGGGAAACAGATGCTCACCTGTATAGAGACGTCGAAAGTGAAACACATAGAGATGTTGTTGTTGGCTTGGGCGACATAGAAATAGTTGATGTTGTCATTGTGAAAAGAAGAGTCGACGCATAACTTGTGAGGAGTGGTGTAGCGGTTTGAAGAAGAAGGACACCAGTCTTGCTTTGGAATACTATGGCCTGAGAGGAGAGAAGAAACAAAGGCATGAGATTTCTTGTGGCCTTAATAAAGAAAACCTAATTATCTAACCTTAATTACTTATCATGCATGCAAGAAATTTTAAAACTTAAAGCTATACAACAGGCATATATGAAACACACACACATATATATACATACACAGGGTCAAGTATGAGACAACCCTTGCTCGGAGGTCCCATTTAGTAACCTAAATTGATATTCTTAACGTTACGGCGTAACGTGGTTATATAAAAATGCGGAAAATTAAAACAACCAAGCAACACTGATACCACAACCACATATACATATATAAGAGTATTGACTTCATCAGTAGAGCCTACGACCAACATAAACTATCTCAGAGTACGTAACTAACAACATATACATAAACCGAAGGATGATAACAAAAGAAAATACATAAGACTTCATCTCCTAGCCCCAAAATACATTTTTTTCAAACCCATGTATTGGCCATAACAAAACTAAGACTAGCTACCCTACCATGACCCTAACGAGGATAGCGAGAACTCCCAATTGAAGCTCGCTGCCTTCGACGGTAGGTCTGCAGCGACTCGTACTCCGTCTCGCTCTCTGACATCACGATCCGACAATGACGGTACTCCCTCATCCTCCTCTCAGAACGGCGATGTTGGCCTCGAGCCATAAAACCAGTCCTAGAAGATGTGTGAGATCTCCAAGCAATATCTGAGTCTTGATGGTAGTTCCACAGTCTGTTCCACAACCTCTCCAACGGCAACCTCTGTGCGATACAGAAGTCTCCTACTAGATAGCTCCTCGTAGATCCCCAAGCTTTGAAGTATACGGTGGTCGGGCCCGTATACAACACTCGACGCTAGGAGTAGTTAATCTCCCAGAATGATCGTCCTCCTCGTAGAGCAGCTCAAAATCTCCCAACACTGGGATCCGGGGCTCTTCCGCCAACATCAGGCTCAGTAGGTGTGCCATCTATCTCCTCAAGCAGCTCCTCAACAGGGTCTTCTCGTGCGATCGAGAATAAAATACAACACAAGGAAATTACGGGAGATAAGAAACAACAATACATCATAGATAGGGAGTCTATAAAATAAGATATACAAATAGCAACACTTAACAGCACCACGTGTCAAGCAATCATCTCCCAAGTCATTCTCTCTTAGCCACCGTCTCTCACACTCATGCATCTAACAACTATATGGATGCGGCCACGATGCGACATCCCTAACAGATCAAGATGTCCCATCCATCACTGTGCCACCCCCCGTAATGCAGGGTTCGGCCAACAACCCTCTTGGCTCAACTCAACTCATGGGTACGACATATTCCCCCGCCCGCGGGTCAGGTCAGAATATTTGCCTGTCAACAACTCAACTTACAGCAACGACATATTCCCCCACCCATAGGCCAGGTCGGGACATTCGCCCATTAACAACTCAACTTGTGGGTACGATCATCTCCCCGTAGGCAAGATCGATCGCCCGTACACCAACACAGTGATGAACAACAACGATGCAACATAAACCTTACCGACTCATCTCAAGATCAACCGCTTAGTGTCTCAACCGCAACTTGTACACAATTACGACCAACATTCGCCGGCATAATCGGGTACCAACTTTATATCTCAACATAAATATGTCAACAAGATCTCTAGGTTGAGCACTACCACATATATGTCCTCAAATCCCTTACCACATGCTCATCTCCCAATTTAACATAATTAAGACTTATCTCGACTCATGCCACAATAATCACAACGAACATGCCACAAACATCCATAATCATATTAAATACTCATGTAAGCATATAACTCATAAGTAAATATTAAAGTAACCCTAAACATGTTACTAGGCACAACATACCTATATATATATATATATATATATATATATATATATATATCATGTTAAGCATACCAGCACACAAGCATACAACCTCGACATATCATAAAATCAACCTATCGGTGATAAACCTATAATGCCTAAAACTAAATTGGTACCATAGACTAGTAGTCGCCAATGTGAGTTAGGTATTGTCAGTTACTCGGCCACTAGTAGGGTTTAGGTCGCCCTACGCATATCAATATATTTTATTTTATTCGTGCCTCGCCAACGATATTGTGGTTCTTTCTCCCACCTGATAGTGAACGTAGCAATAATCACGAGCACACAAACTCTTCAAGAGCTTTACCCAGCTTGCCCTAATCACGGAAACAACACGTAGATTATAGCATTAACCATAATACGAAGCTAAAACCGTGAATAGAAGCTTAAACAATAGAAGAACATTGTATAACTACAATGTAGGTAGATACGGAAACCCTTCTTACCCTCGTCGGATCAAAGAAGTAAATTGGTAGAATTGTAGTAGAAGTCAAGCTGATCACGAATACACCAACGGAATCGAAATCGGATCAATGAACTGAGCGCAACTTGAATCAAAGCCCATAAACTTGTATCTGGTCTCTCTTAAGCTCTCTAGAATGGTTGAGTGTTTCTAAAACTCGTGCATGGTGAAAATGAATAAGTACTTGTAGAGGTAAAACTCTACTGACAATGCTTTAGCATTGGGATTCTCCATGCTTTAACGTTGCAACGCTTGAGCGTTGGCGTTTCCTCACCGCCAAGGCATCGCCCTTCACGTGCCAGCTGTGACGCGTAATTGACACTTGTCACTTTATGTCCCATCACTTCCAGTCAATAGGTCAGAATGGCCACGTTTGAGCGTCCACCTTGCTCCACGCTAGAGTGTTAGCACGCTTGAGCATTCTCCTGGTCCATTCTTGAGCGTTCTGCTTTGGATCACTTGTTCTTTATCCTTTTCTTATCTAACTCAACCCTAATTCTTGACATACCTTCTAAGCATATCGCCAAGTATAAAACACTTATCCCACAAAGCACATCTACATCCATATGATAATTAAGGTGATGAAAATGAGGATATTACAAAGTATGAAACATCGATACAGTACTCCTCTAGAAAGATACGCAATAGAAGTAACAAAAGTACAACCAACCAGGACCTTCCTCTCTCATTCTATCCCATTTCACCAAAGTACATCAAAATATCAAAACACTAAAAAAACACTCATCACCACTTCATAGGATGCACTGGCAAGCCATTACTATCAATATGGATATGGTGGCCGAGAACTACCCAATCCATCCCCATGTCTACGCCTATAGACACGTAGAGGCTCCCACTCCAAAGAGGTTGCGAGACAACAACATGCGCCTACGGCGACACATCTGTCGATAGCGCTTGCTCCGAGCGCGTGAACCTCAATATACCAAACCTTGTCTGCTACTAGCATGTAAATCGTGGGGAGTGTCCCACGTAGTGTGATGACTCTGAGGTGGATACCACATCTGCTCGAAGGGAAGTCACTGAAGGATCCTGAATGGGCCAACTAAACTGGCTATGGGTGAATCATAAAAACGAAAATATATTGTAATGATCTTTGTATAGACCGTGGTGACGGTAGATAGATCTATCTGGCACCCTCTACTATCCTCAACGTGGTACACCAACTCAATATCTCCCAACACTAGGTTCCTCAATGGTTGTTTGATTCATAGATGAAGGTATTCCATTGTCCTGTGCTACCACGGAGTTTCTCGGAATTCCGAAGAGAATAAACATACACAGAAAGAGTATGAAGATAAGAATCTACATCAATACATCATAAAATAGGAAGGTAATCATAGAACAAACTACAATAATAATCATACAACATACAAGCACACACAAGCACCTCCCGAATCATATCCAACAACCATCTCCAAATCATACCACCTCTAATGATCAACGCCTATATTGGATGTATCTAACCCTACATGCAAGTTGGTCGTTATCTCAACAATCACTTTCATACTCTGAAAATAAGATTTAGTTGTTCAGATAACCCTTTCGCTTGCCATGACCAATAAAAGTGTGTCACCATCCACTATTCTAGTTAGGGATGGCTATCTTGGTCATATCAAAACGTCCACCTGTAACGTCGATTACTCAGGGTCCAGTCGGGATAAAAATGCTTGATCGGACTCCCACGACATCAAATAGAAGCTACCTACTGGTCACTTGGTATGAGTCGAGCACGGTTACATCCTTAAGATCTCTCAGATCATCCCTTCTGTAATCTGTACCTGCACTCAGGTGCACTAACCTCATGTGACTACTGTCATACTGTTATGAATATTTTGAACCTTATGAACATTGTTAATGAGCTATTTTAAGTGTGTGGAAGATTGATTTGATCAAGTAATCTCAATATAAGTAAAAATTTACTTATATACGTCTAAGTTAGTTTTAACCAAGTCAGGATAAATTCTAAGACACTCGTCTTATAGCTTCAATACTCAGCACTAATGATGAAGGAGTCATCATGTCATCATATTTAAGACTCAGCACTCGTCTCCTTAAGTCACTCGTCTTACCGGATGAAGAGATTTCACTCTTTCACACATCTGAAGAATAAAGCATCTGTTTGAAGATTCTCAACAAAAATTATCATATGTCAAAATAGAATACCTCCGAAGATTCTGACTTTGCTGAAACGTCTGATGAATGCAAATAGTCAGAGCAAAAATTAGTATCGTCTGAAGATTTTATGGGTCAACGCTCAAAGACGCGTCTCAATGAATATTAGAGAAGATTATTACTTAAAATAGTAATATATTGAAGTCTCTAGACAAGTATCTGATCTAAGTAAACAAGATAGTCAAGTACAACACTTTCAACACATCGTCTTATCCAAAGAAGTGTACAAGACAAGTTACGGGTATACGCCAAGCATTTTTAAGAATACTCTAAAGAACTTTTAAGTGGCAACGTGTCTAAATTCTGAGTGACCACATTATTTGAAGAAAGCAGGCTACGTGAAAGTCAAAGTTTGATAAAGCAAACTGGCATCTCGAAGATTGAAATATCTCTTTGGATATTACAAAAAGACTTTTCTCTGCACTATCTACATCTTGCACCAAAATAGTAAAAGAGTCTACTGCCATAGTGAAAGTCTTTATTCCCTTCTGATAAAAGAAGACCAACAGAACTCTTCATCAAAAGTTATCGAAATGAATCTATTTTGTACGAGAATACGGAAGCCACTTCAACTTAACGACTATTTCTCAATGGTCTCAATTCTTGAGAAAAATATATATAGCAGATTGTAAAAGAAGAAAGGCAGAGAGTAATGTAGCAACATATGCTGCAAGAATGTGTAAGCATATTCTAATGTTCATAATGAATACATGAAGAAAAAGCAAGAGGAAAAGAAAAATAGTAAAAGAGCAAAGTTTTGAGAATGAAGTGTCTTGACGAAGACTAGTATTATCTCAACAAGTGAAAGGAAGAGGATTCTGTTTCAGATATCCTCAGAAGCTATGAGAATGAACACTCAAGAAAAAATCACTTCATCATTGCTGAAGGAGATTACTCGTCTCATCTTAAAGAAGGACATCTACTCAACATTTTCAGCACACAAACATTCAATAGAATGCTTTGAGTGAGATCCTTATCAGTTCTTATGTACCTCACTATACATCCACTTCTGTGAAGTGATAGGAAGATCACTATCTCAGTATCTTATTGTAAACATACTCTATGAGTGATTGAGATATTATTTACAATGTAATCGTCAAGCAAAATTTATGAGAGCCTAAAGAGGCTAATAAAAAAGAATACTGTCAACAGTTTGGAGAGGATAGTTAAGAATAATACTCGTCTGGAGCCTGGAGAAGCTATGAGAAAAGAATACTCAACGACCTGGAAAGGTCGGTTAATAACAATGCTTGTTGAGCCTGGAGATGCTATGTGTGCAAAGAATACTCAACTGCCTGGAGAGGTCGATGAAGAACAATACTTGTTGATCGAGCCTGGAGAGGCTAGGTGTACAAACAATACTTGAGCCTAAAGAGGCAAGGTGTGTAGAGAATACTCGTCTGTAATCTGATCATTTATAGTAAAATCTTGGTGAAGCCAAGGAATGGATGTAACCACATCAAATTGGTATTGGTGAACCAGGATACATTAGTGTGTAATTCTCTCTACTCCCTTATCTCCTTATGCTTAAGTTATATATATATATATTTGTTATACTAACTGGGAATTGAGTTTGATTAAACCAAAACAAGCTTTACATTGCTTCATATTTTGTTTCTGTCTTAGACTACTCATGCTCTGATCATTTCATAAGTATAATGCCGCTTATATTTATAAAATGATTTTCTGTTTTGCTAAAGGACTTAGGTAATCACTATTCAACCCCTCTTTCTAGTGTTTATCTTATTGACCTTCACATACGACTCGCCACTTGGCATATTCAATGCATGACAACCATCATTGTACCATTATCAATCTCACCTCAATAGTCATATCACCTCATCATTGATACCGCAATATCTCACAACCTCTTATCTCAATAGACCATATTACCCTCAATCGTTATTAACACGAGTAACTAAAGCAAGTGAGTACATCATCAAATATCACAATATATCAACTTAAGCACGTAAACATGGAATCCACAGAACACATACATGACATCAAGCACATTAATCATCCATCAAGAAATAGTCGTCTAGCCTAGGGTACATCATCCTAGTGGTGATAAACTTACAATGCCTAAACCCTAGTTAGTACCTACTTCACAGTAATCGCCAATGCAGGTTAGGTGTTGTTGGTTACTCAACCTGTAACGCCCTTCGTTACATTAGTAACCTAAGATATTAATTTAAATAAAACAAGGTAATTAAAAATTTTCTTAATAAATACTGAATAAGTTCATAATATAATATTAATTCAAAATAATTGTTTATACCAATCCAATAAACAAAATACATAATAAGTTTTAAACCACAAAACTGGGCGTCTATTACAACTCGCATAAATAAATAAATAAATGATAATAATAGTCCTCCTGGCATATGTCATGCCACACTAATCCAAGCTACTACTAGAACAAAATCCTCAAGCGTCTGACTGCTCAACCGGGTCGTCCTCAGTCTCTGAAAACAACACTACTAATGAGATTTGTAATCCCAATGAATAGAAATACATTTATAAAAGTTTTTCACAAAAAGCGTTGTTCTCAGCCGGCGCGGTAATCGGAAAAAATAACCATGGCAACCGTTATTTTCAAAATAATTAAATAATAATTATATACTCAAATAATGACCATAAACATTGAGCAACACATCATAAACAAACACATCATAATTTCATATACATATCAAATATTCTCAAGATCCTCATATGTCATATGACCATCAATCTGCACATAACAATGGCGTCTTATTGCCTTCCTTACTTATGAAGGTATTTCGATGTCACCTTCTCTTCAGTGACATTACTCATTTTGATACCAACCATTGTACACTGGTGGTATTACTCATTTCGACATCCCAACGTGTGGCGATGTTACTTTCGATATCCCATCATGGCGGTATTTCATATTTCGACACCCCAAATCATTGACAGTGTTACTTTCGATACCCCTATCATAGGCGGTATTGCAGCAAACAACATTCAACATATTAACAGTTATTGCATCATGCCAATATCACAAATATCATCAAATAGTACATATATAGCATGTCAATTCAACCAAATCACGTATGTATCATATATATCATGGCACCAATCTCAATAATAAACATTTAATTGGTAGCAGAAACACCTTAGAAGTAAGACTCCCAAATTTGTAAACTTAGGATTTAACCAAATCAGGATTATTTTCCCAAAAACGTATTTTGAAAGCATAACCCAAACCCTAAGACAATTTGCACCATGGAAAGGGCGAGAAAGAGTATTTCTACTCACCTCTTGAAGACCTCTAAGAAGCTCCAAGCGTTTGGTCACGAACGCACCAAGAAGCTCCTCAAGAATCTCCCCCTTTCTTCCTCCTCTAGGCTCCTTCTTCTCTAGAATCGTCTCCTCCATGCTCTTCAATCCTCAAGAGCAAGCAAAATTGTGTTTTAGGTTGAAATATATATATATATATATATATATATATATATATATATATATATATATATATATATATAATGTTGCATTGTTCTCTGTTTAAAATCCTATTTTTTTTAACGCATTTGACAGAGAGCACAGGCGTGCTCTCGATTGGTACGGCCATGCCAATTAGCGTCAAAGTTTGTGAGGTTTCCGACACTGGCGTGCTAATCGGTAGCACGGTGCGGCTCAGACCGTGCTCCCTCTTGGCACGGGCGTGCCAACATTAGCACGAGTGTGCCAAACAGCGTCAAATTTGTCCATTTCCCGACACGTTCGTGCTAACAAGCAGCATGGCGCGGCTCAGACCGTGCTCTATTCAGCACGGGCGTGCCGAATGTGAGCACGTGAGCATGCCAATGCTACTGTGACAGATTTCAACGTAAAACTTCTCTTTTTTTTCTTTTGGTCAACTAACTACCCCTTAAAGTTCAAAGTCAACTATTCTAGGCCTTCCTAACACTTAATTAAGTTTTATTTGCTAAGGTTTAAGTCTCTTACACATTTATTTAATTCTTGGGATGTTACATTTTCTCCCCTCCTTTAAGAATTTCGTCTCCGAAATTAATTCCATACTTAAGCACTCCCCAAAAATTATTACATCAACAAGACGGAAAAGTTATGTACCTCGATTAATAAGATCTGGATACTGGCGCATTATATCCTCTGCGAGTTTCCAAGTAGCTTCCTCAAGAGTTAATCCTTCCCGAATCACCTTTACCAAAGGAATTGTCTTGTTTCGCAGAGTCTTAGTGCTCTTGTCGACAATCTGACTAGGCTTGGGCTTAAAGACCAAGTTATCTCTTAATTGTATTGACTCAGGAGCTATTATATGAGACTCATCATGTACTTATTTTCTGAGTTGCGATATATGGAAAACATCATGAAGGTTGGACAACAAAGGTGGAAGAGCCAACTAGTAAGCAACAGGCCCAGCTCTTTTTAGAATTTGAAAAGGACCAATGAATCGCGGATTTAGCTTTTTGACTTTTATGAATCTTTCCACCCCAGTCTTAGGAGTGACTCTAAAAAATACATGCTCACCTTCTTGGAATTCTAAAGTCTTTCTCCTTTTATTGGCATAGTTCTTCTGCCTGCTCTGCGCAATGCACATCCTCTCCCTAATCAACTCAATCTTATCTGTGGTTCCTCACACCAACACAAAAGGGATCTATACTTTCTTCCATAAAGAGCTTCATAGGGTGCCATGCCTATGCTAGCATGATAACTATTGTTATGCGCAAACTCTATGAGAGGTAAAAACTTATCCCAACATCCACCGTCATCTAAAACACATGCTTTAAGCATGTTCTCAAGGGCCTGAATGGTCCTTTCTGACGGTCCATCCGTCTGGGGGTGATAGGTTGTGCTAAAACTCAACTTGGAACCAAAGGCTTGCTGAAAAGCTCTCCAAATTCTAGAGGTAAACCTCGGGTCTCTATCTGACACTATAGAGGTGGGTATACCGTGAAGCTTGACTATCTCCCTGATGTATAAGTCTGCCAACTTATCCTAGCTATATGTTGCCTTAATTGGCAAGAAGTGAGCAGACTTGATCAACCTATTCACTATTACCCATATGGCATCTAAACCCAGACGAGTCCTAGGTAACCCCATCACAAAATCCATGGATATTCTCTCCCAATTCCACTCAGGAATTTCTAAAGGTTTCAATTGGCCTAGAGGTTTTTGGTGTTCTATCTTAACCTTTTGGCATACTAAACACTTAGACACAAAAATGGCCACATCCTTTTTCATCCCTGACCACCAATACATCTTTTTAAGGTCCTGGTACATCTTAGTTATCCCTGGATGTATGGTGAATCTTCCCTTATGTGCTTCCTCTAACACTTTTTATCTGAGGCTCCCCTCCTTAGGAACAACGATCCTACCCTTAAACTTTACTAAGCCATCAGCAGACAACTCATAACTCTCTTGTCCTAACAAGGATAATAATTCTTGATTTAAAAGTTGTTCACGCTTAATCTCTTCCCTAAGGTTGTTCACTATGAATTTCCAATCTATTCAACCTCAAACTCAAAGCACTTAAGGACACATCAAGATTCAAGTCTCTAAACTCCTCTAACAGATTCATCTCTTGCACCATTAAACTAGACATGCATATGGTTTCCTACTAAGAGCATTGGCTAACTCAAAATCATAGTCCTTAAGGAACTCCATCCACCTCCTCTGCCTCATATTCAATTCCTTTTGGTCAAACAGGTACCTGAAGCTCTTATGGTCACTAAAAACCTTAAACTTAGCACCATACAAATAGTACCTCCAAATTTTAAGAGCAAAAACTACTGCTGCCAACTTAAGGTCATGTGTAGGATAATTCACCTCATGGGTTCTAAGCTGCCTAGATACGTAAGCTATAACCTTGCCCTCTTGCATCAAAACACATCCTAAACCATTCTTAGACGTATCGCAATAAACCACAAAAATCACTAAAGGGTTTGGTATGGTCAAGACAGGCGCTGTCACTAATCTCTTCTTAAGCTCTAGGGATTTTTCCTCACATTCCTGGTCCCACACAAAAGATTTTCCTTCCTAGTCAACTGGGTTAAAGGTAATGCTAGCCTAGAAAAACCTTCTATAAACTTCCTATAGTAACCAACTAATCCTAGAAAACTCCTAACTTCAATTACCGTCTTAGGTGGTTCCCACTCTAGCACCGCATCCACTTTAGAAGAATCGACTGCTACACCACTCTTAGAAATGGTGTGTCCGAGAAACTTCACCTCAACTAACCAAAACTTACACTTCTCTGGCTTAGCGTACAAACGCTCATCCTTTAAGATTTGTAACACTACCCTCAGATGCTCTTTATGCTCCATAGGTGTTCTAGAGTATATCAGGATATAATCTATGAACACCACCACAAACTTATCTAAGAAAGGTCTAAAGATCCAATTCATGTAGTCCATGAAAACGGCTGAAGTGTTCGTCACTCCGAAAGGCATCATTACGTACTCATAGTGCCCATACCTTGTTCTAAAGGCTGTCTTAGAGATGTCCTCACTCCTCACTCTAATCTGGTGGTACCCCGATCTTAAATCTATTTTGGAAAACACTGCCGCTCCCCTCAACTGAAGGGTACTTAGTCTTTATGGTCACTTTGTTTAGCTGCCTATAGTCAACGCACAACCTCATACTTCCATCTTTCTTCTTCACCAAAGGAACCGGCGCTCCCCAAGGTGACACACTCGGCCTAATGAATCCCTTATTTAGCAACTCCTCTAACTGTTTCTTAAGCTCACTCAACTCTAGAGCTGCCATTCTATAGGGTGTTACTGAAACAGGTCCACTATCGGGCATAAGATCTATGTTAAACTCGACCTCCCTACTTGGTGGTAAACTAGAGACCTCTTTAGGAAACACATCTAAAAACTCGCATACTACAGGCAATGCCGCAACCTCTATCTTAGTAGAAAAGAGAAGTATGTATCCCTGAGCCCTCTCAACTATGTTCTTGTGGCAAGATACAGCAGACAGAAAGCAATCCGACACAAAAGGGTTTGACATTGGTTGTGGAAGAAAAGAAATGGTTCGAGAAGAACAATTGATAACAACATTATTATGTGACAACCAATCCATGCCAAGTATGACATCTAGACCCGACATAGGTAAGCATATCAAATCAATATCATAAGATAAATCTTGGTATATCAAAGAACATTTCAAACAGGCAATAGAAGTTACCAATTTATCTTTGACAGGAGTAGAAACACACAAATCAAAAGGTAGTTTAGAAACAGGCAACTCTAAATTTTTAACACAACTAAGAGATATGAAAGAATGGGTTGCTCCTGAATCAAACAATATCATAACTTCTCTATCTTTAATAAAACCCATACCTTGGATCAAACCGTCAGACTCCTTCACTTCCTCTCCTTGGATGGTGAAAACTATTCCTTGGCTCTAGGGTCTGGCCTGAGATTGTCCTCCTCCCTTGCAGACTCTAGCAAAGTGTCCCACCTTTCCACATTTGTTGCAGGAGACTTGCACCGTGGGGCATGCGCGATCCCCATGGTGCCATCCACATCTCAAACATCCTGCTCCCTTATCTGTTTGAGCTCCTTGGACTTACTTACCCTTTGAGATGGTAGGCACTGGTCGCAGGCTCTTCAGAAAATTACCCCTTTGCTATAGAATTTCTTGCCTTCAAAAGAACTCTTCTCTTTTGGCTTCTCCATCTTTAATGCTTGCATCTTTTGCTCAGCTACCCTACACTTGTTTACCAAGGTGGGGTAGTCCCGAATCTCCTAGATCCCAATAAAGTGTTGCATCTCTAGCTTCAAACCTTGCTCAAATTTGATCGCCTTCCAGTCGTCCAAAGGATTGTCCCTCATGTATCGAGAGAACCTTTCCAAGCTTTCAAACTTAGCAACATATTCAGCAATAGACATGTCTCCCTAACGGAGCTGCAGGAACTCTGTTTCCTCCTGAATGCGAACACTATGCAGAAAGTACTTCTCCAAGAAAACTTCCTTGAATCTGTCCCACGTGATTTGAGCGTCCAAGGCTAGCAAACCACCCCTAGCACAATTCCATCAGTGCTCCGCATCAAACTCCAACATATAGGTGGCGAAATCCACTTTCTGTGCATCAGCGCACCTCATAACCCGAAAAATCTTCTCTAATTTCAGTAACCATTCTTCTGCCTCAACCGAATCAGTAGTACCTCGAAAGGTTGGCGGATCATTCTTCCTAAACTCTGTCAGTCTCATGTACTGCGGATCTTGAGCTGCAACTGCTCCAACATTATGCATGTTTCCGTTGTCCCTCATCTGACGGAGTGTCTCCGTCTGCTCTTGCATGACTCTGGTCATTTCGGCCAGAACTGTTGTAAGTGCACCATTAGCATTAGCCCCATGCTCTCCAGTAGCCATAAATCTGCACACCATCAATCAAACATTGGGTTGATCAGGTCCAATATCTCAAAGAATAGCATGCAACATATATAACTCTAGCAAGCAGTCCTATGCGATCAAATTTGATTTTTCAAAAACAACCCAATACCACAGTCCAATTTAGGATTGCACTGCTCTGATACAAAAAATGTAACGCCTCTCGTTACAATAGTAACCCAAGATATTAATTCAAATAAAACAAGGTAATTAAAAATTTTCTTAAAAAATACTGAATAAGTTCAAAATATAATATTAATTCAAAATAATTGTTTATACCAATCCAATAAAAAAAATACACAATAAGTTTTAAACCACAAAACTGAGCGTCTATTACAACTCGCATAAATAAATAAATAAATGATAATAATAGTACTCCTGGCACATGCCATGCCACACTAATCCAAGCTACTAATAGAACAAAATCTCAAGTATCTGGCTACTCAACAGGGTCGTCCTCAGTCTCTGAAAACAACACTACTAATGAGATTTATAATCCTAATGAATAGAAATACATTTATAAAAGGTTTTCACAAAAGCGTTGTTCTCAGCCGGCGCGGTAACCAGAAAAACTAACCATGACACCCGTTGTTTTCAAAATAATTAAATAAGAATTATATACTCAAATAATGACCATAAACATTGAGCAGCACATCAAAAAGAAACACATCATAATTTCATATACATATCAAATATTCTCAACATCCTCATATGTCATATGGCCATCAATCTGCACATAATAATGGCGTCCCATTGCCTACCTTACTCATGAAGGTATTTCAATGTCACATTCTCTTCAATGACATTACTTATTTCGATGCCAACCATTGTACACTGGTGGTATTACTCATTTCGACATCCCAACGTGTGGCGATGTACTTTTGATACCCCATCATGATGGTATTTCATATTTCGACATCCCAAATCATTGGCAGTGTTACTTTCGATACCCCTATCATAGGCGGTATTGCAGCAGACAACATTCAACATATTAACAGTTATTGCATCATGCCAATATCACAAATATCATCAAATAGTGCATATATAGCATGTCAATTCAACCAAATCACGTATGTATCATATATATCATGGCACCAATATCAATAATAAACATTTAAATGGTAGCAGAAACACCTTAGAAGTAAGACTCCCAAATTTGTAAAATCAGGATTTAACCAAACTAGGATTATTTTCCAAAAAACGTATTTTGAAAGCATAACCAAACCCCAAGACAATTTGCACCATGGAAAGGGCGAGAAAGAGTATTTCTACTCACCTCTTGAACACCTCTAAGATGCTCCAAGCGTTTGGTCACGAACGCACCAAGAAGCTCCTCAAGAATCTCCCCCTTTCTTCCTCCTCTAGGCTCCTTCTTCTCTAGAACCGTTTCCTCCATGCTCTTCAGTCCTCAAGAGCAAGCAAAACTGTGTTTTAGGTTGAAAAAAGGGTTTCTAGCCGCACTAGGGTGTTCTAATAGTGTATATATATAGTGTTGCACTGTTCTTTGTTTAAAATCCTATTTTTTTAACGCATTTGACAGAGAGCACGGGCGTGCTTTCGATTGGCACGGCTATGCCAATCAACGTCAAAGTTTGTGAGGTTTCCGACACGGGCGTGCTAACAGGTAGCACGGTGCGGCTCAGACCGTGCTCCCTCTTGGCACGGGCGTGCCAAACAACGTCAAATTTGTCCATTTTTCAACACGGTCGTGCTAACAGGTAGCACGGCGTGGCTCAGACAATGCTCTATTCAACACGGGCATGCCAACGCTATTGTGACAGATTTCAACGTAAAACTTCTCTCTTTTCTACTTTTGGTCAACTTACTACCCCTTAAAGTTCAAAGTCAACTATTCTAGGCATCCCTAACACTATTAATTTTTATTTGCTAAGGTTTAAGTCTCTTATACTTTTATTTCATTCTTGGGATGTTACACAACCTCTAGTTGGGTTTGGGTCTTCCTACATATGTTAATATATTCTATTATACTCTTGCCTTCCCGATGATTGTGGATTCTTTCTCCCTACCTGATATCAGTTGCATGAAGTCCAAACACGAACTCACGAACACTCCTACATACAACCTGGGGTCAGATTCGTCACGCCAAAAATGACCGCGCTCATTGATCCGAACTTGCCCTAATCATAATAACAACACTTGCACTATACCGATAACCCTAAAATAAATCGAAAACAAAGATCAAGATGAAGAATGAATGAAGAACAACGAATTGTCAACGTATACAAAACCTCGACTTACCTTCGACATATCAAAGAACAATTGGTCGAATTTGAAGTAGAAGTTGAGATGAATCGAATAATGAAGATGAAACGAGTTTTTGACGATTGAATCGAACGCAAAGGAGCTTGATAGCTCAAGATGGTCTCTCTATCTTTCTCAGGTGCTCTATGTAAGTGATGATATGGAAAAATCGTGCAAGGTTGAAGATGAAAGGAATTTATAGAAGTTAGGTTTTGGTGAGCACGCTTAAGCGTTGGAGAACTCCATGAGCGTTGGGCTGTCCCACGCTTGAGCGTTGACATACCTTCGCGATAAGGGCACCGCCTACACATGGCACTGACATGTGTCCTTAACATCCCATCACTGCCGGTCAGTTGGTCAACATGACCACACATGAGTGTCCACCACCTCCACGCGTGAGCATTCTGAACGCTGGAGTGTTGGCTTGGCCACGCTTGAGCGTGCCAGCCAAGTTTCAACTTCCTTATTCTTTTCTCTTCTCCAATCTAATCATACCTTCAAACTTTCAAACAAGCACACAATCACTCACTAATGAAGATTAAGAAACGAATATGTTACAAGGCAAGTATGGCCTGATCATTAATTAAATAGTACTAGACACAAAACGTAGAGTTAAAGAATCTTCTATTTCGGCTTAACTTTGAATTTGTAAAGATTTAATATATTAAACAATCCAATCCAATATAATCTTTTCCTAAAATGTATATTTTAATGAATTTAAGGCCTATTTGTCGGTTTGTTCATTCTTAAACTAATATTGCAAAAACCCCAAATTTATTTTCATTGCAACAGAAACAAATAGCAGTATTATATTTTTTTAGAATTAAAATAAGAGTAACAGCTCAAAAAACAAATAAATGTGAAGCAAAAGTTCTTTCATCATTGGCAACAAGAGTTGCAATTTGCTACAATATACATGAAATGAAGTTGAAGGGATAAAGAAGGCATTTCAAGATATTTTACAACTATGTACAGTCGAAGCTTCTTGATGGTTCCAAGTTGAAAGTATGAAATGAAATGAAAGTTGAAGGGATAAAGACGACACCAACAGAAGGATTTGCTACTTCAAATTCGACTTCAGGCACTGCTCCTTCAGGCAAGTAATTGTTGACTGAATATAGAGACTCACATGTTCCATCCTCAGCCGTGATTGAGCTTTCCCCTTTCATTTCTTGGGCGCCTTCGTCTCATCTTTGGGAGAGCATTCTGAGAGTGGAGAATCGGTAGACTGAACCTTCTGAGAGATGTCAACATTCCCATATCGTTTTGTCATCTATCGTGACATTTTAGGAGGGACTCCCTTTCTTATGGGTATTCCCAACATGGAAGGCTTTTGCCTTTTAAAGTTAACCTCTCTATCAAAACAAAAGGTGGAGAATGACCAAAGATGTTAAGAAACAAAAGGTGGAGAATGACCAAAGATGTTAAGGCTAAAAAGGCCAAAGACTTCCCCTTTCATTGTAATGTTTATGGAAAGAATCAAGAAATGAAGAATACACAGAAATAGTTAGTTTATAAAAGTTGTATTGTGAAGGATAGGAACTCAGAGGAGAGTTATTTATAGGAGGATTTGGTTCAATAGAGTTAAGGTAGAATTGATTATGGATAGTTGAAGCTTGAATATCGGGTTTTTCGTGTCCACTAACGTGCAGAGAGTTGGTCAGCTAGATCATTTTGTTTTAAATATGGGGTAAAGATAGTGTTTCCTAAAGCAGGCGCTATTATAGGGATGATTTTAATAGCGCTTGTTTAAGGAAACGCTATTAAACCTATAAATTTAAATAGCGTTTCTCGCTAAACGCACTAAAGTATGAGCACATTTTTTTCAAAAATAGGACCGGGTAAAGATAGTGTTTTGTTGGTCTAAAGGTATATCTTCTAATATCATTTCATTGGATAAGAGCTATTGAAAACCTCTGTGCATTTTCTTAAAACCTTTCCTCTGAAAACCATTATAAAGTGTGCATTATTAAATCCCGAATCTGGCGTAGGGTCTATTTCATTAGTTGGCATATGTAAATAGTTGTAAATTAGCCATTTATTATGCAAATATATAAATAGTTGTAAATTAGCCATGTATTAGACAAAGTTTCCTTGGATAGCTACAAATGTTATTATTTAATGAGATTCTCTCCATGATGAAAGGCATTTAGACAATTTTGTTATTGTTGAGATGTTTTCTTGTGAGGGGAACTTGATAATTTCATTGATGATATTACAAGTCATTCCACGAGTACTTTCAAATAATGTATGTATGCTCTTTATTTATGATAATATATTGATATTATGTGAATGCGCTATATTCGTGGGGACCTTGCTAAGTTTAAATATCACCCCACTCCTTTAAAATGTTGTAGGGACAGGTATTGATCGATCTGGAACTTCTCATGCATAGGAGCTGTTTTGGGAGCCTTGCATGCCATACGGAGCCATTTTTTTTATATATTATGAGAGTTTGTACCCGATTTTGTTAAGGGGGCAAATCTTTTGTTTATATGATTATGTAAACCTTTTGTTTAGCTTTGTATTACTATGATGATATTAGTCAATATTATAAGGTATTATTAAATGATTATTTCTATATGCTTTGGATGAGACGAATTATGTATTTTGATAAATTGTGAAAGGGAAAGTTCTATCTTTCTCTTTTGGTTGGTCATGACTATGAAATTCGGGTCATGACATCTAACAACTCCTCACCTATAGGCTGAGGGTTGCATCTGGTCGTACCATTCTTTTTTCGAATTAATCCCTATGCATTGTTGCCGCTTCAAGTCTGGACCATGGTGTGGTGAATGTGTGACTGGAGAAAGTTTTCCTCAGCCCCACGGTGGGCGCCGAATGGTCCAAGTAAATACCTGAGATCTGAGTGCCTAGTCGAAATATGCTCTGAGCCCCTTCTCTTTGTCCAACTCTAATGTAGGATGAGCATTGGGAGTACCTACAAAGACACTCCGACGCTCAAGTTAGCAATGAGAATAGAAGAAAGAGAGAGTGTGTGAGAGTTAGAACTTAGTTTACCGAAGGTCTCTCCCTTATTTTATAGCATAGGAACATGATTGATTATTTTATTTTTTGATAAGAAAACATGATTGACTATGATTGGGATACTATGTTGATATGATCGTTATCCTATGTAGAACTGGCTATAAAGGCTTTGTTACCTCTTCAAGTCTGGACCATGGTGTGGTGAATGTATGACTAGAGAAAGTTTTCCTCAGCCTCACGGTGGGCGCCGAATGTTTCGAGTAAATACCTGAGATCTAAGTGCTTAGCCGGAATATGCTCTGAGCCCCTCTTCTCTGTCCAACTGTGATGTAGGATGAGCATTGAGAGTACCTACAAAGACACTCTGACACTCAAGTCAGCGATAAGAATAGGAGAGAGAGTGTGTGAGAGTTAGCACTTAGTTTACCTGAGGTCTCTCCCTTATTTTATAGCATAGAAATATGATTGACTATTTTTTTTATAAGCAAACATGATTGACTATGACTAGGATACTATGTTGATAAGTTCGTTATCCTATGTTGAGCTGGCAATAAAGGCCCTGTTGTCGCTTCAAGTCTGGACCATGGTGTGGTGAATGTGTGACTAGAGAAAGTTTTCCTCAGCCCCACGGTGGGCGCTGAATTTTCCGAATAAATACCTGATATCTGAATGCCTAGTCGGAATATGCTCTAAGCCCCTTCTCTCTGTCCAAATCTGATGTAGGATGAGTGTTGGGAGTACCTACAAAGACACTCGGACGCTCAAGTCATCGGTGAGAATATGAGAGAGAATGAGAGGGTGATGTTAGAACTTAGTTTACCTGAGGTTTCTCCCCTATTTTATAGCATAGGAACATGATTGACTATTTTTTTTTTTATAAGCAAACATGATTAACTATGATTTAGATACTATGTTGATAAGTTCGTTATCCTATATTGAGTTGGCTATAAAGGCTTTAGAAGGCTTAATCTATCGTGGGCCTTAAGCTCGACCACGTAGGTGACAGGTCGGCCCAATTAGCATGATATTTAGGCCCATTAGTGTTAGGTCAGCCCAATTGTCCAGATCCTCGAGACATAACAGCGCAGGGAGGAAATTGATAAATTTTTGTGTGTGGCTCTCCTCTTGAAAAGAGTTTTTTCAAGTCATCATCACTTGTGTTTCAATTTATTTTTCCAATATATTGCAATGGTCTTCCCATTGGAGCTTTTCAATAGGCTATTTTCGTACCTATTGCAATGGTCTATCATGCTTGTACTTAGTTAAAGTACTATCTCCTACCCAGAGAAGTCCTTATGATGTGCAAAATTGACATTGTAAAGTACTTACTTAATAGGCGAGTTTTGCAAGGAAGATTGATGAAATGGGCCATTAAGCTAAGTGCTTTCGCGCTGAAATATGTACCTTGTGTTCATGTCATAGATTCGTTAGCCGAGGTGAACCATTGTTCAAAGGAGTTGAGGGCCGGAATAACAATCACTAGTCCTATAGGAAATAGTTGGAAGTTCCTACATCAACTAGAGCTAGGTTGTTCCAACAACCAAGCTGAGTATGAAGCGTTAATCTTGGGATTACGAGTGTTAATTTCTATGAAGGCTAAATATATATAGGTTATGGGTGATTCTTAGTTGGTGATCAAGCAACTGGCAGGAGATTATAAATATAATAACCCAAATTTATTGGGATATTACGAAACGGCTAGCAATTTGTCAAAAAAATTTGCCGATGTAGTGATAATGCACATACCAAGGGAAGAAAATGAAAAGGCTAATGATTTAGGCCAACAAGCTTCTGGGTATAAAGAAATCTTTACAGATATCCAGCCAGTGGAAGATCAGCTAAGAAAGGCCGTAATAGGCAGAGTTGATTTAGCCGATGATTGGAGAATTGAACTCATAGAATATTTACAGAACCCTTCTTCTCCTTCAAAGTTTAAACTTAGGCAAAAGGCTTTGAATTTTGCCTTAGTCGATGATGAGTTACACAAAAGGGGATTGGAAGGAGTTTTGTTGAAATGTCCAAGTAAAGCAGAAACCCTAAGGCTAATGAGGGGAAGTGCATGAAGGCATATATGGATCTCACAGAGTAGGATCTATAATGCGTTGGCTAATACATAGGCATGATTATTATTGGTCGACCACCCATTGTTATATTTTACATCGTTGAATGGTCCCATTTGAAAACAATTAGTCGATGACAAAATTATACAGGTTGTTATGCTTATGCTAAAGGGTGTGAAGAATGTCAGAGGCATGGACCCCTGCAAAGGATCTTAGCTGAGGAGCTTCATTCAGTTGTCAAGCCATGACCATTTATAGGTTGTGTAATGGGCCTTATTGGAAAGATATATCCCTCTTCTTCTAAAAGGCATACCTTTATCATAGTAGCCACTGATTACTTCACCAAACGGGTGGAAGCTCAGCCGATGATTAATGTCACGCACGCAGATGTGACCAAATTCATCAAAAATCAAATTACTTATCAGTTTGGTATTCGGAAAATAATTACTATAGATCAAAGTAATATGTTTACTGGTAATAAGATAATTGCTTTTGCCCAAGAATATGGGATTAAATTGGTACAATCCTCTCCTTATTACACACATGCCAATGGCCAACTCGAGGCTACTAATAAAGTCTTGACTGAGTTGATCAAGAAGACGATATAAAATAAGCCTAAAAGGTGGCATGAGGCATTGACTGAGGTATTGTGGGCTTACAGAAATTCTAAGTCTATCGTGACAGGGTTCACCCCTTATCGGTTAACTTATAGTCAAGATGTTGTACTACCTCTTGAAATCAATGTGAAATCACTAAAGGTAGCTAAACAACATTGTTTGACTTTAGATCAGTATCAGCAAGCCATGTTCATAGAATTGGAATTGGCGGATGAAGATAAACTCATGGCTTTGGAAAACATTCTGCTCAATAGAGAAAAAGTGGCCAAAGCTTATATTGTCAAAGCTAAGAGATTTGCTTAAGGGGATCTAGTATGGAAAACCATTTTGTCGGAAAATGGTCACCAAATTGGGAAGGTCCTTTCATAATTAGTCGAGCGATTCCGAATGGAGCTTATCGGTTAGTGAGCATGCAAGGAGAGGAATTAAGTAGAAGCACAAATGGCAAGTATTTGAAAAAGTACTATCCTTCTATTTGGGAAGGAAATTCAGATTTGTCCAAAATGTGACGGCTACAAGCCAACCGTCTAGTTTTTCCAAAAGAAAAGTAAAAGTAAAAAAGCAACAAGGACAAATGGACTAAGTCCTACAACTATTCGGCAGCTGGTGGGGTTTCAAAAGCAGCTTCAGCAGCCGAGGCAATAGGAACCAGGATAGGCACATCAGGAGCAATTTCTTGAGTAGTTGGTTCAATAGAAATAAATTCAGATTCAGCAGAAATGAAAGTTTCTTTCACAGGCTGAGTTTCAGTTACAAGGTCAGCAGAAATAGTCGAACTAACTGAGATGGGAGTTTCTTGCAAAGATTCATGAATAACAGAAGGTGCATCAAGAGGATTTGCAGGCATGGGAGCAAGAATGGCTTCCTCCCCGAGTTGAGTTATTATTATCTCGACTGAGGAGGTCGGTACATCTTTCTTCATATTGGCTAAGCGATCCTTCAAACCTGCCCAAGATTCTTTGGCTGATAGAAGTCCTTGCTTGCCCTTGGATAGATCTTTTTCTCGGGCATCCTTCTATTGCATTAAATAAACAATTTCACCATCTAGGGAAGTTGATTGTCGATATGGTTGAAGCTTTACTACCTCACTTGCATTGACATTGTTGGCTACAGTCTCTAGATAAGGCTAGAGGTTGATAATTTCTTTTTGAATCCTTTCTAGATCAGCATTTAATTCAGCTAGTCTTTGAGTTACTCTAATTTGTTTAGCTAGGTTTTGCTGCCGATCAGATTCAACTGCCTGGAAAGATGTTTGGAATTGGATTTTCTGGTTTTAAAGTTCTTGCAGCCAAGTCAAGTCTTTCTCAGCAGCTTCATATCTTCCCTTGCTAGCCTTATAGCTAAACAACACGTCTCCAACTTGGGCAGCCATATGATTAAGGGCAACTTGTCGAGCTTCAGTACTACTGGCTGGCTTGGCAAGTTTGTACAATGATAAGCGCAAAGCAGTAATAGTTTTTTCCTCAGTTGGGATGCCACCATTAAGTTATTCCTCAACAAAGGTAGCATATTGGTCAATAGGGGATGAAATAGTCGTTGGTGCTTGAGGCAGAGGAGAGGAAAAGTATGGCATTAAATCTTCTTCCGAGATAGAGGTATGAGGAGGGCTGGGCACAGTAACTTCAATTGGTGCTTCCTGATGAGTAGGTAGAGGAGAAGGTATTTGTTCCTGAAAGCAAGGGTTTTAGAATATTAGCTGATAAACAAAGAGAGAATCGACTGGTGATAGTGATGAGAATTAAAAGGTTTACTTGAACAGTTGGTTCCTTGACAAGAGAAGGTCTTGGTGGAGTAGCTTCATTGGTGATTTCGGTTGACTGTGAAAATGCTTGTTAAAGTGAACAGTTAGCCGAAAGAAGGGCTTGCGTAATAAAAGAATAGGCAGAAAAAAGGGGGACCTTTTTAAGTCTTTTTTTCTTGGTTGCTGATTGCTGAGAAGCTTGGAGAGTTTCCCTTATAACAACACCAGTTTGTCGGGTGATCTTCTTGGTAACTGAGGGACGAATTGAGGGTCGAGTAGGAGTGTTTTCTAGATTTTCAACATCAATGGCTGCCTCTTGAGAAGCCCCTAAGAATTTGAAAGGATTAGGAAAAGAAAAATAAGATACAACAGAGATAAGGAAGGAATTATAGTTACCTGTAGAAGAAGTCTGGGTATTGCTTTTCAGGGCTTTGGGTTTCCCGATTGAAAGAGGTGGAGCATTGAGAGTTGGTTGATCCTTGTTTCCTCCTTTGGTAAGCCGAGCAAGGTAGCTTGATGTGGGAGCAGAAAAGATTTCGTTCGAAACAGAAGGCCGCCAATTAATAAAAGCTAAAAATTCTCTAGGTAGTTGACGAAATGTTATGTAATCAAAAGTATTCATCTTCTAGACATTCAACTTGGTTAGGGATGCAACATCCTTTAGGCCTAGCAAATGTTGTCACCATTGATTGGTAGGCTATGGGAATGTTTTGGACGAGTCCAAATTGCCGACCAATATTTGTGGGTAGTATAATTCAGCCAAAGTTTTGTTCTGACGAGTAGACGGCTTTAATCCACACATCAAGTCTCTGGCCGTTAAAATGCTACTCCAGGAAAGAGTGAGATCATTAATCAGCCGGGGGTCTTGTGTGCAAGCAGAAGTGTTTCTTGCCCAAAGAAGACTGAGAGGCTTGTTAGCAAAAGCAAAGAATTCTCTAGCATGACGAATTGAGGTAAACAGCTCCGAAACTATGTCAAAAGTAGATTGTTTCATTATTGGAAGGGATTGTAGAAATCAGCCAAGAGGAACTGAGTCGATCAAGAAGAGGACAAAGTTTTGTGAGATAGTAGGATAAATTCTAGAAGGTAGAGAATTATCCAAAGCTGAATAAACCAGGGGGGCCTGCAATATTATCCAGTTTTTCACCTTTTTGGAGTCTAGTGACCATGGTAAAAAGACCTTTGTATAAAAAGGATAGAAAGAGAGATCCAAGAGTTATGCGTCTGCCTGAAGTAATTAAAGAAACATATTGGGAAAGTTCTAGAACAACAACTACTGAACTAGAACAAACAAAATATTTTCATAACCAATATAGCAAAAAGGCGTGGTCTTCATTATCAGAGACTTGGTTGGTGGTTTTGGCATTAGCTGAGATAACATTGGAGTAGGATGCTATGATTCTGGAAAATTGAATTTTTCGACCTGGGAATTAAAGATTATACAGAGAAGGCACCTCATTTCCAATTATTGGAAGACCATTAATTGCAACTACATCTAGCAATGTAGGGCTCATGATGCCAGCTGGGAATATGAACCCATTGATCGAAGTAGACCAAAATCTAAGGAAGCCAAATAACAGTTCAAGTTTAAGGGGAATATCATGTTGATATAACATGATTATGTCATATATCCCCCATTCTTTCTAACTTTCACCCTGATTAGCTGCAACGCGTTGTAGCCACTCGGTATATTGAGTTGAGGGATGCGGCCATGTGCGAAGATCGCTAGGGCACCGATTAATTGAAAACCAGTCATCAGTAATTGAGAGCTCGAAATGTTTGGGATATAAATGGTGATCAAGGAATATCTTTCCCGCATAAATATCTGAAGTATAGGGAGTAATGGTATGGGAGTCCATGATTGGGGCAAGAACAATTGTTTCGAAATCTTGGTCCTGTCCCATTGATGAAAAGGTGTGGTTGGAAGAGGATTGGGAAGATGATGAAGAGGCATCGTTGTAGGAGTGTGTTTGGTTATGGGAGTCAGAATTAGAAGACATTGTTGGAGGATGAAGACTTGTAGAGAAAGAAAATGAAGGTGGAAGGTAAAAGTAGTCGGCTGTGTGAAGGATTCGGCTAATTATAATAAAATTTAAAAATAAAATGACTAGAATTTACCCTTGGGAATGTTATCGTTGGGTGAAATGAAGAAAAAGATTGGCCAAGTTTTTCTCAATTAAGGGTAAATTGAATTTCTACCTACTTGAAATCAATAGATGTGGTGATCGAGGTGGTAAGAAGATGAATAAAGATTGTATCATTTTAGCTTCTTTTCAGTCAGCTAAAAAGATGAAAGGGGGCAATTGTTATCTCCAAAGAAAAAATAAAACAAAGTTAGCTGATAGCCGAAGACGGTTGAAAGCTAATTAGTTGGGAGAAATAACCGAGATAGAGATTAGCTGATGTTGAACAATGAAGATTCGGCTGGATTGCATATTGGGTTGGGCTTTGGATTAATGGGCTTGTTTAAAGGCGAGCTTCTTGTGGGCAGCCGGGAGTTAAAAGCTAGATTATGATATGCTATATGTTGGTTCCTAAAGATGCGATTAATGCATAGAAGTGATTGCAGCACACGTTTGAAGTTGAGAAGAAGCTCAAGCTTGAAGATCAGTTGTTAGCAGATGTCAAGGAACGTGCCTGGAAAGTAGGAACGCAGCTCTTTGAAGATAGTCGTTGTAGCAAGGGTAGTTTTGAGCGGTTGGAGATCATGGTTATTGAACGTGGGTAGTTGCATGAATATAGGAGGTTTAGTCAGTAGGGTTGGCTATAATGAGGTTTAAGTTTTGCCTATAAATATTCTTTGTAACTGAAGTTGCTCATACAACTCTCCATGGGTTTTGGTGAAGACTTACCAAATGCATTGAAGGAACTTGAAGACAAAATTTATAGTTGATAGTAGTATAATTGTGTAAATATCTCTAAGTATGAAATTAAGCTTAATAAGTGTTTGTATAATAAGTGAAAAAGGTTTAGATATTCTAATTCAAGATTCTAAGTTGATAAGACAAAGTTCTGGATTTTTTTCATAAGTGAAAATATGTTTTGAAGTAAAGTAATCGACTACTTTGATGAAGTAATTGACTACTTTATAGTTCCAGAAGTTAGAACTTTGTTTTAGATCAAAGTAATCGACTACTTGATGAAGTAATCGATTACTTGTATGTGTTCTTGAATCTTGAGTTTGTGTCAGAACAAATTAATCTACTACTTGGTCAAAGTAATCGATTACTTGGTCAAAGTAATCTACTACTTTGTGTCTGTTACAGAAAAATGAAGTTTCTTAAGAAGAGTAATCGACTACTCTCTTGAAAGTAATCGATTACTTCAAGTTTTTCAGCAACAGAATGTTAAATTCAAAGGCTTCATTATCTAAACCATTTTCTCTATAAATTGGCATAGTTGTGACTCGAAAATTAACAAGCTTTACACTACTGTTACTCTGCCAAAATATGCACTTGAGCTTTACAAATTTCATACCTGAGAGAGAGATCTAGTTACAATTGTAATATTGTTTTATTCTAGAATTTAGAGTGTATTATTTCTATCTTTAACAAGCAAGTTGGTGATCATTCAAGGTGAGGCATCCTTGAAGGTGATCAAAGTATTTGGTGGGGCATCCAAAGAAAGGGTTCAAGAGTGAGGCATCTCTTGAAGAAAGAAGAAGATCTTTGGTGGGGCATCCAAAGCTAGATTCAAGGAAAGGTATCCTTGAGTATTCACAAGTCTTTGGTGAGGCATCCAAAGCATCTCAATTTGGTGGGGTATCCAAATTGGCTCTTAGGTGAGGTATCCTTAGAGGTAAGGATTGAGTATTGAGTGAGGTAACTCAATATCAATCAAGGTAAAGGTTGTAATTTCCTTTATTGGTTGCTTGCTTGTAAAAGACGTTCAAGTTAGTGGAATTACTCAAGTGTTGCTTGGGGACTGAATATATGTCACTAAGGTTTTAATTGAACCAATATAAAATCTATTGTGTAAATCTTTCTAACCTTACACTTTTACTTCTTGCAAGATTTATTGGTTTGTATTGTGATATTGTGTATTCATTGTTATTGTGATGTTATTAAATCTTCTGTGATTAATTTTTAAGAAAGATTTCACATCTTTGATTGTTTTCAAACATTATCTAAAAGGAGTGATTTGTTGAAGAAATTTTTTTAGTACTCAATTCATCCTCTCTCTTTGAGTTTGTCCATTATTTCAATGGTAACAAATTGTAATGGACGTACACAATCCATGTTGGCTTATGTGTAGTGACGTTTTACTTCTTGCCTTGCTGATGCTTTGAAACTGTTAGCATTGGCAGATGATTTGCTTCTGTTCATTGACCATTGTTCATTGACCATCCTTCATATCCTAATCTCATTCTCTCACATTTATGGAATTTCTGACAAGTGATAAGCATGATAATCTGTGGTTGTATGATGGAAAAAATAACATTAAGCTTTCCTTACATAACTTGAATTTCTGCTGACAAACTTACTGATTTTCACCCTACTACAAGAAAAAATTGGTAAGCATTTTTAATGTAAAAGTAGTTTCACATTGATGGTATGCCTACATGAGGAATGCTACTAACACTCTCTCTAACACTCTCCCTTTAACACTCTCTCATATATGAAAACCCGTCACTCTATTTTTGTAACCCTTTACTTGATTACCGGATCTTCAAGTAAAGAGACTTTTAAATTATTATTTTTTACTGGGTCTCAACTCTCAAACCCACACCTTCTACACTCTGAAACGCACCTCTGTTCGTCGCTCCCGTAACCGCTGCCATTTACAATCTTACTTTCTAGCAAACCAACACATATCAGCTATTCAATTTTATCTCAAAACTAACCTATATAAAGGAAAAACCAGTACTTGATCGTGGTGGTGTTTGGGATATAAGAACATGCGAGAAAATTCCAGATATAAGAAAGAGATGGTATTTGGGTTTCAATTCTTGAAAAAGGAATTGTGAAACTTGGTAATATAATTGTTTTCACACCATCTTCAATACAGGGAAGAAAAGCTGCAGATTGAAGTCAAACAATCAGGGACGAACTAGTCTATCTCCTTAGCAATCATGGCATAAAATGCATAAAAGCTATTCAATTAAACCCAGTCATGCTTGCGCGCAGTGCGCTTCCCATTCTTCAACGCGTTTGGCATAGAGAAGCGACGATAGTTTCTGGACAGAGGAATAACCGGGTCGGAGAGTGGGTGGCAGCGGAGTGAGGAACAGAGACACGATTCAGAGTGCTGACGGTGAATGATGAAATAATAAATAAAATAAAATAAATGTTAAAAGTATGTTAACTTGTAAAGCCAGTAACCAAGTAAGGGGTTAAAAAAATGGGTGACGTGGCTTGATACATGAGAAAGTGTTTAAGGGAGAGTGTCAAAAAGAGTGTTCATAGCATTCCTCATGCCAACATATATATTCTTCGACAATGATGCTTTTGATCTGTCTTACTGAAGAGTAAATCCCTAAAAAATAGTACAAGTATCAAGGGAAAAAAATGCTGTCATGGATTCTTAACCCATGAATACAACCCAGTGTTGCTGAATCTAGTATAATGAGCAACAAATTAAGTCCATCATATAAATGAGCAGCTTATTTGTTCATTCTAAATGTTGTCTGTCCAAAGCGTCACCTCATCACAGAATTGCAAATATATTAAGCTAATAGATATCATGCTGATACGAGAGGAAGCGTCAATGTCTAAGCAACGAAACAGCATAATCTCAAACTTTATGTGGCAAAACTGCAAGACCAAAAGAAGAATTAGCAATTGTATTCCCACTTGGAGATAAAGAAGATTATTATATACTGGCACGGAAAACTAGTTCAAACTGGATAAATGCACATAATTTATTTCATTAAAAATGAAACAAGTCCAATTTAGAGCTTCTGCTGATGGATACAATAAAAGATTTGACTTATATTAACAATAGGCACAAATTAATGTCCCACAGTATTTGGAATCAGTAACAGCAATGTTTCAGTCGTAAATCAAACAAGTTCATATGAAATTTCACTAAACCCACTTTATGTAGAACCACGTCTGCAAAATCAAAGTTTATCCAAAATGAATTTTGCAAACTCTCATCCAAATACACACCTACATTCTTGCATTCTTTTTCTTTTTCCTTGTTATTCAAAAAGAAATTGATATAACAAAAAGGCTGAATTTGAGACATCTTGCTTTTGTCAGCTTTGAACTGTCCACACTCGGGATCTTATAATCTTTAATTTAATGCAAAGATTGATATAAAAAACCACCAACCACCATGCCTGCCCCAACATAGCTTTGCTATGCAGCTAGGCATCAATATTGTTTAAAATTTAAATTTTTCATATATATATTTTATATTGATTACCTAAAAAATGTAAAATTATTCCATAGTCCCACCAAGATAAAATTTTAAGCTCTGCCTGCATTTGTTATTAAAAAAATATTAAATTAAAAGAATGGCACAAATTGTCATTGAAGGTGCTAACCGTATCAGTTGATGGAGCTCATTTACAGTCTACTTTTTGTCTGAGAGGCAAGTCAAGTTTGACCAACTTGGTGAACTACATAACAGATCAACATCCATTAAGGCAATCAACCATTGTACAATGGTGCTAAAAAATCATATGAATAAACAAACTCGTTAACAATCTTTTCATGCAGTTGATAGCATGTTTGTCCAGCCTGCAAACATATATATGGACTTCCATAAATGAATCCGCACCCACACTATGATGCATTCAAAAACTGACCTGAGATGTCTTGAGTTCTAGCTCATCCCATTCCAAGTAAGGATTGCTTCCTTCTACTATCCCCGTTCCAGCATATATCAATGCACCTAGATCCTAGAATAAAAACTTTCCAATGTTATGATTGTAAGAAAAACTTGACTAAGCTTGTATGTGGCTGCTTTTACAGATTTAAATGTGATGTGATTGTTAATACTAATAATGAGATTCCTGAAATTTTTCGGAATTTCGTGGAGTTTCCTTTTCTATAATTTTACAATAGGGACAAAAGGGGTTTGGCAGAAGCTAGCATATCAATTTCAACAAAAAAGGGGAAAAAAATGTCCTCATCTGTAGAAACATGAATCACTTTGGACTATAATCAAAATCTTCTGAAAATCTCGAGTCTCAACCTATGCAAACTAAATGTAGCTAAAAGAACTCAAATTATATAGCTAACCTTTTCCACCAATGCTGACCTGATGCCGACGGCAAACTCACTCTCTCCTCCCCCAAACCAACCGACAGGTCCAGCATACATCCCTCGATCAAATACTTCTGAACGTCATGCTCAAAAGTGAGACAAGTTTATCCAAGTAAATAGAAGTCATAACTTTCAACCAAATATGAAACGTCAAGTAATAGTTTAGTGTTTTTATTACCTATGTTCCAAAATAACTTTTATCAAGCATATAAATATTTCAAAAATGGTTAAATAACAGCTACATTTAAAGAGCCCTCCACAACACTAGATGCTGAAGGATCTATTTAAACATATTCAACTGAAAGATGCTCTAAGAGATTTCATTCTAGGTGGATCTATATATTAACATTCACCTACATCATCTTCACCTTATTTGTACTGTCGAAACATGAATCAGAACTATACATCCACACACAATATCCCACCAACATCACCATACTTTCATTACCATAAGTACCGTAACATAAGATCACAATCATTAAATTCACTAAATCAGTTATATATCACATTGTATGACCAACTATCATTTCTGTTCTAGCACTCTATGCCATAACAACATATTCCAATTTCCCTAAATTTCCAGTTATTCTAGAGGGAAATAAATGACTACCATCGTCAACAAGCTAGATTGCATGGACTTTCAGGCCTTATTTCAAGCCATGTTCCTCTTTCAGCTGCTACAATTAGAGCAAAAGAATATTATACTTCCTTGCTTTAATTTTATTGCAAATTATATGACTCTACTAATTTCTAAAAAATAAATATAAATGCTCAGGCTGAAAGTCATTTGAAGAACAAATAAGAAAATTTTGACTGTGTTGAAATATATATATAGAAGGGGATAAAAAGTTAAAAACTTAATCTTGTTTCATACTGAGTAAGCAGCAAATACACTGCTTAAATATAGAAGAAAATACAATCTCAGTTCCTTGAATCAAGGATCGAGAAAATAGGAAGGAAAAGAAGGTAACGAAACAAGAGAAAGGAAACAAAATAATAGAAAACAAGGGATCAAATCCCTGATTATTCTCCTACTATTCTAGGAATAAAATCCCTGATTTTTCTCCTGATATCCCTACATTCCCCCTCAAGTTGGTGCATAGATATTAATCATATCCAACTTGCTAATCAATCGATCAAAGTTAATTTTAGCAAGGCCCTTGGTCAAGATATCAGCCGTTTTCTGTTTGGAGGGAATAAATAGCAAGCAAATAGATCCAGCATCGAGTTTCTCTTTTCTAAAATGTCAATCAATCTCAATATGTTATGTTCTATCTTGTTGGACAGGCTTGTGGGCAATGCTTATTGCGGCCTTGCTGTCACAATACAACTTCAATGGGAGTCCCAGAATCTTCTTAACTTCTTCGAGAACCCTGTAAATCCACAACCCTTCACAAATTTCTTGAGCTGTTACCAAGTTCCCCCACACAAAGGTGCAATAACCTGAGGTGGATCTTCTGTCAGTAACAGATCCTGCCCAATCTGAATCAAAAAAAACATCAACACTTCTTTGAGAGGTTTTCTAAAAAAAATAAACCTTTCCTAGAGATAGCCTTCTAGTAACTTAGAGTTTGGTAGACAACCTCAAGGTGTTCTTCGTAAGGATAATTAATAAATTGACTAACAACACTTACTGAAAAAGCAATGTCCGGCTGAGAATGAGACAAATAAATTAGTTTACCAACTAATTTTTGGTATCTACTGGTATCCACAAGGACACTTCCTTCCTCCCAAAGTTTCACATTTGGATCCATGGGGTCTCGGCCGATCTGCAACCCCTCATCCATGTTTCTTTCAAAAGATTGAGAATGTACTTTCACTGAGAGACAACAATTCCCTTCTTTGAATGCGCAACTTCCATACAAAGGAAATATCTTAGTGCTCCCAAATCTTTGATTTCAAATTCTTTTGCTAGGTTCTTCAGTTTTTCCATTTCCACCATGACACCACCTATAAGAATGATATCATCAACATAGACTATCAATGCAACAACCTTTCCTTCAGAGGAAAATTTTGTAAACAAGGTATGGCTTGCTTGTCCCTGAGCACATCCTTGTTTCCTCATTTTGTTTCCTCATTGACTGAGTAAACTCTTCAAACCATGTTCTTAGAGACTGCTTGAAACCATAAAGAGATTACCTCAGCTTGCACACCCTTGAACCAAACCTTTCCTCGAAGACTAGAGGACTATCCATGTATACCTCTTCTTATAAGTCACCATTTAGAAAGGCATTTTTTACGTCTAATTGTTGCAAAGGCCAATCCAGATTAATAGCAAGGGATAAAAGAATTCTAAGGATGTTCAACTTTGCAACAGGAGCAAAGGTTTTTGAATAGTCTACTTCATAGGTCGAGGTGAATCCCTTAGCTACCAATCTTGACTTATATCTTTCCACTGAACCATCCGAATTATACAACCTACAGTAGTCTTCCGAGATGGCTATGTCGTGACACTCCAAGTGTTGTTCTTCTCAAGAGCCCTCATCTCATCAAGCACAACTTCCTTCCACTTTGGAACCTATACAACCTCCTATACAGTTTTTGGAATTTCTATATTGGACTACTGAGGGGTAAAGGCGACAAGAGATGAAAACAAATTTGAATATGACACGAATTTGTTGAGATAATGCTTCAATATCTATTTTTTAATGCTAAGCTTTAGGAAGTAGTTTGTTATTTGTAGGTTGTTATCTGTTTTTTAGTTTTTGATTAGATTAGATAAACAATAAAATAGAGAACTGATTAGATTGTTATCAGTTCTTTATCAGTAGATATCTTAGGAAAGTTTTAGGAGTTCAATTATTTTATTTATGTATTTAAATAACATTCAGATCAATGAATTATTATGGTGGTTTGCGTTCAAATCCCAACAAATGGTATCAGAGCCATCTTCCTAAAGGGACTTGTGAGTGAATTGAGTGAAACCCACCATAATAAATGGATTTTGGAACACCCCACACAACACTAGCACCACTTGTGTTTGATGGTGATAATTATCATATATGGGCAGTAAGAATGGAGGTACACTTAGAGGCAAATGATTTAAGGGAAGTTGAGGAGGAGGACTACGAAGTTCCTTCTTTGCCAAACAATCCAACAGTTGCTCAAATAAAAAATCATAAAGAAAAGAAGCAAATGAAATCAAAGGTAAGAGCATGTTTATTCAATGTTGTATCATCAGGAATTTTTGTCAGAATCATGACAAAATCAGCCAAGGAGATCTGGGATTTTCTCAAGAAGGAATATGAAGCCAATGAGAGGATCAAAGGGATGAAGCGCTAAATTTAATCAGAGAGTTTGAGATACAGAGGATGAAGGAGTCAGAAACAGTGAAGGAGTATGCTGATTGACTTCTCAACATTGCGAATCAAGTTAGATTATTCGGTTAGGAATTCAAAGACTCCAGAATTGTTTAGAAAATTTTGGTTACTCCACCTGAAAGGTTTGAGTCCCCAATTTCTTCTTTAGAGAACTCTAAAAATTTGACAAACATTACCTTGGCAGAAGTGTTGAGTGCTTTACAAGCTCACGAGCATAGAAGACTCATGAGACAAGAAGGCAAAATTGAAGGAGCTTTTCAAGCTAAAGTAAGAAGGAATTACCCTCCGTGTACTCATTGTAAGAAGGTAACTCATCTTGAAAAATATTGCTGGTATAAGCCTGATATTCAGTGTAGGTTATGTAAGCAATTTGGTCATGTGGAGAAGGTATGCAAAAACAAGGATTCACAACAAGGTCAACAAGCTCAAGTTGTTAAAAATGAGACGCAAGAAGAAGAGCATCTCTTTGTGGCTAGTTATTTTTCAACTAAAAATACAAATGAAGCATGGTTGATTGATAGTGGTTGTACTCATCACATGACATTTGATGAGAGCAAATTTAGAGAGGATAAATCAGAAATCTCCAAAATCAGAATTGCAAATGGAGGCTTTATAGAGGTAAAAATTAAAGGAGTTGTTGCAATTGAGACTTCATTAGGTCCTAAATTAATTTCAGATGTGTAGTTTGTGCTTGAAATTGATCAAAATCTCCTTAGTGTAGGACAACTCTTGGAAAAGAATTATGCTACTTTCTTTAAGGATAAAGCATGTGTGATTTATGATCAAAATGGTGATGAGTTGTTTACAGTAAAGATGCAGAATAAGAGTTTTTCGTTAAATTTGAAGCAAATACAAGCCAAGCAGAAGACCACCATGGAAGCCACCTGTCAAGCAAAATCCTTATTGCAAGGATTGCGTCCCAAAGTTTCAGTTGGTGCTAATGAAGGTGCGATAATTAGGGAGACAAACAAAAAGAGAATCTAGATGTAAATTGGCTGAAAGTTGCAAGGAGGAGGAAACCGCAAAAATCTCGTACATCTGATCCTCATCATGCGAAAACTAAGGAGCCTAATAATGCTAATAAATTTGGATCGCTTTTGAATGACAAAAAGTGGGCTCGAAAAAAAAAAAAAGTGGCTCAAGAGAAGGACCTGTTGGACCGAAGATATTGTGCAACGCTTATGGAGTTCATTTCAAGGCTGATCGGTTGGTGCCTGAGTATCGACTAGCAGACATTTTTACGAAGCTACTTCGTAAAGGAAAGTTTGAAGATATAAGAAAGAAAATTGGAGTTTGTAGCTACTGAAGTAAGGAGAAGTGTTGAGATAATGCTTCAGTATCTATTTTTTAATGATAAGCCTTAGGAAGTAGTTTGTTATTTGTGGGTTGTTATCTGTTTTTTAGTTTTTGATTAGATTAGATAAGCAATAAAATAGAGAACTGATTAGATTGTTATCAGTTCTTTATCAGTAGATATCTTAGGATAAGTTTTAGGAGTTCAATTATTTTATTTTTGTATTTAAATAACATTGAGATCAATGAATTATTATGGTGGTTTGTATTCAAATCCCAACAGAATTTAGACAGAGGGTGTTTAGTGCATGGTCTAACACCTTTCCTGAGGGCTACTGGTATGTCAACTTCAAAGGACTTAGCAAACTCATTTTGACTTTTGGATTTGGAAGAAATTTTAGCTATACTACAACTGATTTCTGGATTTTCCCCCGGCTCATCATCACGGCTGTGCTGCACAATTGAGACATCTTTCCTTTTTTCTTCAAGCAAACAATTCTCTTCCAAGTTTGATCATTCTCTTTGAACCGGTTTTTTGTCTCATTAAAAGAATTATCATGTTTTGCCATTAAGTGATGTTCTTTCTAGTATTCAGTTTCAACATACTTTTTTTCACAATTGTGATCTTTAATTGTAGGCCTAGGTTCAGTGGGAACATCCACTTTACTCATAATGAGAGGAGTCTCTAAAGATAGATCCTTGGCCTTTTACTGTTGGTGCAGTAGTTCAAGTCTCAAAATCTTGTGAAACAAACATATCATTTGAAAGACAATTATCAACTGAAAGAAAATTATCAAGTGAATCTTCACTAAAACACTTCCCCTGAAGATGAACATCTCTTAAAAAGGTTGTGATTCAAAGAAAGTGACATCCATAGTTACGTAAAGCTTTTTTGATATTGGATCAAAACATTTATAACCTTTTTGAGTTGGAGTGTAACCAATAAAAACACATTTCTATGCACGTGCTTCCCGTTTTCCACTTTTACTGTGTTCATGAACAAAACTTGTACATCCAAAAAATTTTAAGGGTAGATCATCTGAAAGACATGCAATATGAAAGCAATTGGTGAAAGTATGAAAAGGAGTCTGAAACTGTAGAATTTTGGATGGCATGCAGTTAATTAAATATGCAGCAGTTAAGATAGGTTCACCCCACAGATACCTAGGAACTTTAGTTGAAAAAAGTAAAGCATGAACTACCTGTAGAAGTTGCTTGTTTTTCCTTTCAGCAATACCATTTTGCGGAGGGGTTTCTACACAAGAACTATGATGAACTATCTCGTTTTAAAGGAAAAAATTCCCTAGGATCATGTTAAAGTATTTCTTGCCATTGTCACTTCAGAAGATTTTGATATTTGTTTGAAATTGTGTCTGCACTGTTTTGAAAATAAATTTAAAACCTGTTCAGCCTCAAACTTTTTTTTTTAGTAAGTACACCCAGCAAAGTCTAGTAAGGTCATCTATAAAAATAAGTACACCCAACAAAGTCCAGCAAATTTTTCTTTTAGTAAGTACACCCTTTTTTGTTAGATGGTGTACTTATCTTATTCGGACCCCAAACATCATTGTGAATAATAGTGAAAGGTTTTGATTGTTTATATGGCTCTGAAGGAAAAGTGGTACGGTGATGTTTTGCAAATTCACATATTTTCACAGTGAAATAAAAAAGGGTCTTTATTGCCAAACAAATGAGGAAACAAATGTTTCAAATATTAAAAACTTGGACTTGGATGACCTAATCTTAAATGCCATCAAAAGATATCATCCTTATTCGAAACAAAACTAGATTCAAAACAGGAGCTTAGAGGTTGAGATTGTTGTCTTTATTCTTATCAAACATCAAGAACGTAAAGCCCTCCACTTTGCTTAGCACTACCAATCCTCCTCCTTGAGTTCAAATCCTAAAATGCATAATGAGAAAGAAAAAAAAAATAGTTTGACAATTTTGGTCTTGAGCTAATTTAATGATAGACAAAAGATTACAAGACAGTCTAGGAATGTGCAGGACATCACGAAGAGTCGGTGTGGGAGACAATACAATAGAACCTTTTCCTGCAATGGCTGAAACTGAGCCATCTGCTATCTTAATTTTTTGGTTATCTTCACAAGGACTATATGAAGGAAAAAGACTTGACAGACTTGTCATGAGATCAGTTGCACTCGAATCGATAATCCAAGTACGATCAGAATTGACACTAAAAAGGGTTGCTGTCAGATAATTGCCTTTCTGAGCTATGGAACATGAAGGAGTGTATTGTAAAGTGGTGAAATGTTGTTGTAATTTTATTCATCAGCCCAAGGCTGCTTAAATAGGAAAAATACAATATGTGAATAAGGAAAACGTAATAAATAGGAAAAAGAATAATATCCAAGATATTTCTTTATACTTAGGAACATTATTTAGAATATTCTCCTACACCCCCCTCAAGTTGGTGCATAGATATCTATCATGCCCAACTTGCTTATCAAGTGATCAAACGCGGGTCTTGCTAGGCTCTTGGTCAAAATATCTGTTGTTTGTTGATTGGAAGTCACAAAAGGTAAGCAGATAATTCCGGCATCTAACTTCTCCTTTATGAAGTGGCGATCAATCTCAATGTGCTTGGTCCTATCATGCTGGATAGGATTATGAGCTATGCTTATTGCTGCCTTGTTGTCATAATATAGTTTTAATGGGAGATCAATCTTCATCTTGAGATCTTTCAAGACTTTGTAAATCCACAACCCTTCACAAATTCCTTGGGCCATGGCTCTAAATTCAGCTTCCGCACTACTCCTAGAAACCACTCCTTGTTTATTGCTTCTCCAAGTTACCAGATTACCCCACACATAAGTACAATATCCCAAGGTCGATTTTCTATCAGTGACTGGTCCTGCCCAATCTGCATCGGTAAAGGCAGTAACATTCCTCTCACTGGTTTTCCTAAAGTATAGGCTTTTCCCAGAAGTGGTCTTCAAGTACCTCAAAATTCTGTACACTGCCTCAAGAAGTTCTTCGTATGGCGAGTGCATAAACTGGCTTACAACACTTACTGGAAAAGCAATATTAGGTCTAGTATGAGATAGATAGATCAACTTTCCAACTAATCTCTGATATCTCCAGTATCAACAGGAACATCTCCTTTCTCCCCTTTCTCCCAAAGTTTCACATTTGGGTTCATGGGGGTATCAGTCGGTCTACAACCACTCATTCCAGTTTCTTCCAACAAATCTAGAATGTACTTCCATTGTTAAACTACAATCCCCTACTTTGACCGAGCAACCTCTATGCCAAGGAAATATTTCAATGCTCCTAAGTCCTTGATCTCAAATTCAGTTGCTAAGTTTTCCTTTAATTTCCCCATCTCTGCTACATCATCTCCAGTAAGAACAATAAACTTTGTGAACAGGGTATGATCAGCTTGTCCTTGCTTATATCCTTGTTTCTTCATAGACTGAGTAAATCTTCCAAACCTAGCCCTTGGAGACTGTTTGAGCCCATAGAGTGACTTCTTCAATTTGCACACATGGTCCGAATTTGTCTTCAAAACTAGGAGGGCCATCCATGTATACCTCTCCTTCTAGGTCACCATTGAGAAAGGCATTCTTCACATCCAGCTGGTGTAGAGGCCAATCTAAGTTGGCAGCAAGAGACAAAAGAATCCTGACAGTGTTTCATTTCGCCACAGGAGCAAATGTTTCTGAGTAGTCTATGCCATAGGTCTGGGTGAACCCCTTAGCCACCAACCGTGCCTTGTACCTTTCCACTGACCCGTCTGAGTTACACTTCACAATGAAAACCCATGAGCAACCTACAGTGTTCTTTCCAGCCGGTAAAGTCATAACACTCCAAGTATTATTCTTCTCAAGAGCTCTCATCTCCTCAAGAACAGCTTCCTTCCACTTTGGAACTTTTAGAGCTTCTTGTTCATTTTTTGGAATTTCAACACTAGACAATTGTGAGGTAAATGCAGTGAAAGATGAAGATAAGTTTGAGTATGACACATATTTAGACAAAGGATGCTTAGTACAAGATCTAATACCTTTCCTAAGTGCTATGGGCAAATCTAACTCAGGTGACTCATTTTGACTACTCGATTCAGATGGAGACTTACCCTTATCAGGTTCACTAATTTGATTCTCCCTCGGTTCTGATTCATGATTGTGCTGGAGAGTAGGTTCCTAACTCCTTTTTTTTTTATGGTTCTTTTTCACAAAAAACTTCCCACTGTATCTACGGTCACCATCTTTGAACCTGTTTTCTTTGTCAAAAGAAACATCATGTTGTGGCATTACGGATATTTCTTCATTATCAACTATTTCCAAAAGATGTATGTCAGAGTTGTGATTTAAAGATGTAGACTCAGTTTTAATGGGAGCCATACTCATAATGGGAGTAGGTCCACATAGAGAATTCTGGTCATTTGTTGTTGGTGTAGAAGTGTAAGTTTCAGAATCATGTGACAACATTATAGTTTTAAATGAATCTTCATATGAATTCCCCCCTGAAGATGAATGTCATTGAAAAAAGGTTGGTTTTCAAAAAAGGTGACATCCATGGTTACAAAAGTCCTTTTTGTTTTTGGGTCAAAACACTTGTACCCCTTTTGAGTAGGTGAGTACCCAATAAAAACACATTTTATAGCACGTGGTTCAAGTTTCCCAATATGCTTATGTTCATGAACAAAAGCAGTGGAACCAAATATTTTTAAAGGTAAATCAGCTGAATACGAGCTATAGGAAAACATTCTTTAAAAGTATGAAGGGAAGTTTGAAATTTCAAAACTTTGGAGGGCATTCTATTAATCAAATATACAGCAGTTAGAACAGCTTCACCCCACAAGTATGTTGGAACTTTTGTGGCAAAGAGTAAAGCTCTAGCCACCTCTAGGAGATGTCTATTTTTTCTATCCGCTACTCCATTTTGTTGGGTGTATGAGTACAAGAACTTTGATGCACAACTCCATTTTCAAGAAAAAAATTTCCCAAGGTCATATTAAAATATTTTTTTCCATTATCACTTCTGAGAACTTGAATATTTGTTTGAAACTGATTTTGCACCATTTTAAAGAAATTTCTTCTGGCTTGACAAGCCTCAGATTTTTCTTTTAGCAAGTACACCCAACAAAGTCTAGTGTGGTCATATATAAAGGTGATAAACTATTTTTTGTTGGTGAGTATGCTAGTCTTATTTGGACCCCAAACATCACTGTGAATAATAGGAAAAGGTTGAGATGGTTTATAAGATTGCATAGGAAAAAAATGGCGATGATGTTTTGCCAACTCACAAGTTTCACAATGAAATAAAGAATGGTCTTTATTAGAAAACATCTTAGGAAATAGATGTTTTAGGTACCAAAAACTTGGTTGACCTAACCGTAAATGCCATAACATAATATCATCTTTATTATTAGAAATAAAACTAGATTCAAAGTAGGAACCTATTGTTTGGGATTGTTGTTTTGATCCTAGTCCATCATCAAAGTAGTAGAGTCCTCCACTCTCCTTAGCACTGTCAATCATCTTCCCCGAGTTCAAATCCTGAAACACACAATGAGAAGGAAAGATATCAACGTGATAGTTTTTATCCCGAACTAACTTATGGACAGATGAAAGACTACATGACAAATTTGGGACATGGAGGACATCTTTGAGAGTTATCGTTGGAGATAGGACAATAGAACCTTTCCCTGCAATGGCTAATAGAGAGCCATCTACAATTTTAATTTTCTGGTTACTTGCTCAAGGACTATATGAAGAAAAGAAACTAGACTCTCCTGTCATATGATCAGTCGCACCTGAATCAACAATCCAAGTATAGTTGACACTAAGACGGACAGTTTTAACAAAGTTACCTGACTCAAGGAGTTTGTACAGTTGGTCTAATTGTTTCTTAGTTAAAGGAAATGAGCTTGAAGAAGACTGCTTCTCTTGATCAGAGGTACTCGCCTGGAATGCACGACCTTCACTTCCACCTTTCTTCTTCCAATTGGAGGGCTTGCCATGAAGTTTCCAACATGTCTCACGAGTATGCCATGGGCGCTTGTAATGATCACACCACTTATCACATTTTTTGCCATCTCTCTTCCACTCTTCATTATAGCTCCTAGTGGCAAGAACAGAACCCTCCACTTTTGAAATTGAAGTTGCCTTCCCCATCATAACTCCTTGTCTAGCCTCCTCTCTCCTTACTTCTGAAAAGGTTTCACGAGATTTCACGAATAGTTGACAAAGGTGTCTTCCCCAGAATTCTGCCTCTTACTTCATCAAGTTCCTTATTAAGCCCAACAAGGACCATAAAGACACGATCATTTTCTTGCCTTCTTATGAACAGGACACTATCCTCAGTACACCGCCAGTTGTCCTCATAGCAAAGATCCAATTCCTACCACAAAGTCATTAATTCATTGTAATAAGTAGTCACATCCCTATTACCTTGCTTGGCATGCCACAATCTGGATTTCAAATCGAAAAACTGAGAAGAGTTCTGAATATCAGAGTATGTGTCCTTTACATCATCCCAAACATCTTTCGCAGTTGGTAGAAACATGAAGGGTTTTCCGATTGCGGGTTCCATAGAGTTAACCAGCCAAGCAATGATTAGAGAATTTTCAGATTTCCAAAACCTGAAATTTGGGTCACCGCCCATCGATATCGGAGTGTCACCTGTAAGGAACCTATATTTCCCTTTGCTCTCCAGGAATAATCTCACAGTTTGGGACCATTCTATGTAATTTTTTCCATGTAAACGCGGAACACTGACTTGAAGGGAATAACCCTCTTGGCCATTAAAATGGAAACTTGGTCCACCACTAGCACCACCACCAGCGCCGCCGCTGCCAGCACCGCGGCCAGCACTCCCGCTGCCTGCAGCACCGCGGCCAGCACTCCCGCTGCCTTCAACACCGTGGCCAGCACCTCCACCGCCTGCAACACCGGGGCCGGCGCCACATCCTGCGTTGCCACCTGCGCAGCCAGCATCAGTGGTTGTGCTGTTGTCTTCGTCTTCAAGGGCACTGGTGAGGGCATGTTTCCATGCATTGGGGCGAGCCGTCATGAGGAAAGGGAAGAAAGAATCCTAATCCTAACCTAGAGCTGCTGATACTATATTGTAAAGTGGTGAAATGCTGTTGTAATTTTATTCATCAGCCCAAGGCTGCTTAAATAGGAAAAATACAATATGTGAATAAGGAAACATAATACATAAGAAAAAGAATAATATCTAAGATATTCATTTATACTTAGGAATATTATTTAGAATATTCTCCTACAGAGTATTTTGAGACTCAATTAGTTTGTACAGTTGGTCTATTTGTTCCTTAGTGAAGGGAAACAGGCTTGAAGGAGACTGCTTCTCTTGATCTGAGACACCGGCCTGGAGGGCACGACCTTCACTTCCAATTTTCTTCTTCAGGTTTTGGTGCTTGCCATGAATCTTCCAATAAGTTTCACGTGTATGTCAGGTCGTTTGCAGTGGACCGTGGTCTTTCAGGTCACTTTTTATCCTTCTTCACCTCTTCATGGAGTCTTCTAGTAGCAAAAGCAGAACTTTCTGCTTCTAAATTGGTTGACCCAAGGGCTAATTTGTTAAGCATAACACTTTACCTTGCTACTTATAGAAAGAAGGAATATAAAAAGTGTGAATGTAATTCCTTGATTCGTTGTGTACAACAGAAGTTACAATATATAGGCTAAAGACATTGAATGCTAACCTAAAAATAAGGGAGGAAAATATATCCTAATAAAGTCTAGAATAAAAAACAAATCTGTACAAATAAAAGAGAATATCGGAAGATATTCTTCCGATATATTACAACACTCCCCCTCAAGTTGGTGAATGGATATCAATCATTCCCAGCTTGCAAGTAAGACCTTGAAACCGCTCTGTGGGAAGTCATTTGCTGAAGACATCAACTAATTGGAACTCTGAGGGAACATACTCCGCAGCTATAAGACCATTATCTAATTTTTCTTTGATAAAATGTCTGTCTATCTCAATGTGCTTCGTCTTATCATGCTAGACTGGGTTGTGAGCAATACTAATGGCCGACTTATTGTCACAAAGTAATCTCATAGGAGCTTCATACTTTATTATGAGATCATCCAGTATGATTCTCATCCATAATGATTCACAAATATCTTGGGCCATGGCTCGAAATTCTGCTTCAGCACTAGATCTTGCAACTACATTTTGCTTCTTACTTCTCCAAGTCACCAAATTTCCTCCCAAAAACATGCAGTACCCTGACCCTGCATAATCTGCATCTGTATAGGTTTCTATGGACAAACTTTCCCCTTTTTTGAATAATAATCCCCTTCCTAGGCTTGTTTTCAAATGTTGGAGGGTTCTATTCACTGCTTGCATATGTCTCTCACGTGGTTAATGCATAAATTGGCTAACCACACTGACAGCATAGGCTATGTCTGGTCTGGTGTGGGATAAATATATAAGTTTTCCTACAAGTCTCTGATATTGAGCCTTTTCAACACTTGGGCTTTCTTCATTGCTTCCAATCCTGTGATTTTGTTTAATAGGTGCCCCTGCGGTTTTGCAAGCCGGCTTGCCTGTCTTTTTAAGCAGATCCAGGACATATTTCCTTTGAGAAATAAAGATACCTTGTTTGGAGTAGGCAACCTCTATCCCAAGGAAATACTTAAGCTTTCCGAGATATTTCATTTCAAACTGCGCGGCTAACTTATCTCTTAGAACCCGTTTTTCAACCTCATCATTCCCTGCAATGATCATGTCATCTACATAGACCAGAAGGAGTGTGAGTTTGCCTTCCTGAGAATGTTTGATAAAAAGGGTATGATCTACTTGGCTCTGTTTATGGTAGGGAAATCATAGCATTGGTGAATCTCCCGAACCAAGCACGGGGAGACTGCTTGAGCCCATATAACGCTTTCCTCAACTTGCACACCTTATTCCCTCCACCAGTAGGGTCATATCCTGGTGGAATGTCCATATATACTTCCTCTTCCAAATTTCCATGGAGAAAGGCATTTTTAACATCAAATTGATGCTAGTCCCAACCAAAGTGTGCTGCCAAGGAGAGAATAATCCTGACTGTGTTCATCTTTGCTACTGGGGCAAATGTTTCCTTATAATCAATCCCATATGTTTGAGTGTACCCTTTCGCAACCAACCGTGCTTATCGATCCAGCGTACCATCAGACCGATATTAACCGTGTAAATCCATCTGCATCCAACTGTCCTTTTGTCTTTCGGTTTCTCAACAATTTCCCAGGTCTCATTCTTGTTCAAAGCACTCATCTCTTCATGCATGGCTTGAACCCAGTTCCTATCCATTAATGCTTCTTGTACTGTAGTGGGAACTCTAATAGAATCTATTGCTGAAATAAAGCTTTGATGCTATACTGATAGGTTTTTTGAGGACACAAACTGGGATATAGGGTACGTGGCACATGTTCTTTTTGCTTTTCTCAAGGCTATTGGCAAGTCATCAAGGTTAGGTGCACAAGTATTATTTAAAGGACTATTCAAAGGCTCAGAGTTAGGAATGTTTACCTTCGGTTCAGGCGGCTGAAGTTGCTGTTGGACCAGATTGGGTTTTTTATGGAATATTTTTCGCTGATATGTCTTCAGGTATTGATCCAAATCATTTGTCTCATTGGGCATCTCAGAAGTACCAGAAGAGAATACCACATCCTTTATCAGAGGAAAGACAGATGGCTTAATAGGTTCAGTCAGAAGAGGAGCAACCAATGATTCATGAGACTCAACTTCATGACCACTCTCCCCCTGAAGCTGAGGACTAGAGTAAAAAGACTCGGTTTCACAAAATGTGACATCCATGGATACATAGACACGACGACTGTGAGGATCATAACATTTGTACCCCTTTTTGTCAGGTGCATATCCTATGAATATACATTTAACAGCCCGAGGATCCAACATACCATGATGCTGACTGTGACCATGAACAAAGACACTACAACCAAATACTCGACATTGGAGACTGGTCATAGTAGGAACTGAAGGAAAGAATGAGGTCATGAGTTGGACTGGACTAAGGCCATCCAAGACATGAGAGGGTAACCTGTTAATCAAATATGTGGCAGTTAAGACAACGTCCCCCCAATAAGATTTAGGGACTGACATTTGAAAAAGCAAGGCTCTGGCCATCTCAAGTAGATGACGATTCTTCCTTTCTGCAACCCCATTTTATTGTGGGGTATCGACACAGGTCAACTCATGCAAAACACCATGTTCTTTGAAAAAATTTGATTAACATATTCTTTTCCATTATCAGAATGCAACCTTTTAATAGGTTTTCCAAACTGAGTTTGAATCATGCGATAAAAATTCGTGAATAATTGAAAAACTTCAGATTTATCTTTCATGAGAAATATCCATGTGACACGAGTGCAATCATCAATAAATGAAACAAACCAGTTTGCACCAGATAAATTAGAAGTAGAAGAAGGTCCCCACACATTCGAATGAACAAGATCAAATGGTTCAATACTTTTATTATTATGAGGACGAAAAGTTGTACGATGGTGTTTTGCAAACTGACAAACATCACAATGAAAAGACTCGGCTAATTCCTTTTTAAACAAATGGGGAAACAAAGAATTAAGAATACCGAAAGGAGGATGACCAAGGCATTTGTGGTGAAGCCATATCTGAGATGCAAGCAGAATCTGAACTAGTCTGATGACAGGAAGTGGACAAATTCTGTCTGGTATTATCATGAGTCTGATGTAGAACATATAACCCTCCCTGTTCCTTAGCAACCCCAATCGTCTTCCCCGTGGTAAGATCCTAAAACACATAATGGGAGGGAAAGAAGGTTACGGTACAATTTAAATCGTGGGTAAGCTTATGAATAGAAATAAGATTATTTGACAATTGAGGGACATGAAGCACATTACGTAAAGGAATGGAAGGTTGAAGTGAAACAGTACCACATCCTGAAACAAGGACATGGGATCCACTAGCAACCGTGATGTGCTACTTACCAGACAACTTAGAGTACGTGGAAAAATATGAGGGATGAGGGGTCATATGATCAGTAGCATCAAAGTCAATAATCCAGAGGTCCTCAGATATAGTACTAGAAATATTAAAGGACAAAGAACTTAAATTCTTACCAGGCATGATTAGAGAACGAGAACAAGTTCCAGAAGGCTTACTAATAGAAGCCATAACTGAATGGTCATTTAGATTGACAGACGGAATGGCAACCGGAGAAGTCTTGGAGGTGGTGGAGGACTGAGAGGTCTCAGAATAGGCCATTGTGGAAGGACCCACTTACCTAAACAGAACCGGAAGGAGAAGGCGAGTAGAACGGCGGAAGCGGCTGCCGAACGCGCTGTCACGCGCGGATGAAGCGGCGACGTGTGGAACTCACGCGCAAAGAGAAGAGTGGCGCGTGGAGGCAGTTCTTGGGCCAGTTTTCGGTGGATGGCCGGCGAGCACACGGCGAGCAAACCCTAGGTGGTGGTGTGCTGAACGGCAGCGGCGGCGGCGGGTGGCGGTTGGTGGTTGGTGTGTTTTCAGTTAAAAAAAAAAATATGACGTAAGGCTGCAATAAGGCAGGAGGCAGCAATAAGGCTGCAAGGAGACAACAATAAGGCTGCTCGAAAAAAAAAAGAAACCCTAGGAACCCCTTAGGCTGCTGATACCATATAGAAAGAAGGAATATAAAAAGTGTGAATGTAATTCCTTAATTAGTTGTGTACAACAGAAGTTACAATATATAGGCTAAAGACATTGAATGCTAACCTAAAAATAAGAGAGGAAAATATATCCTAATAAAGTCTAGAATAAAAAACAAATCTGTACAAATAAAAGAGAATATCGGAAGATATTCTTTCGATATATTACAACACTACTTGTCTCCGAACTTCTGAAAAAGCTTCACGGATTGTTGGCAAAAATGTCTTTCCTAAGATGCGACCCCTCACTTCATCAAGTTCCTTATTGAGTCCAGCCAAGAATAAAAAACCCGAGCATTCTCTTGCCTTTTCATGAACCGAACACTGTCCTCTGCACACTTCGAAACATCATCATAGCAGAGATCCAATTCCTGCCACAAGGTCATCAATTTGTTGTAGTATGTGGTCAACTCCCTTTCACTCTGTTTCGTATGCCACAACCTCGATTTGAAGTAAAAAATCTGCGAAGAATTGTTAGCATCGGAATGCGTATCCTTCACAGCCTCCCAAACTTCTCTACCCGTGGGTAAAAACATAAAAGGCTTAATTATTGTAGGTTCCATGGAGTTAACCAACCGAGCAATAATCAGTGAGTTTTTTCAGATTTCCAGGTCTGGAAACTAAAATCTCCATCTGCTGGTTTGATCACCTCTCCTGTGACATACCCAAGTCTGCCCTTGCCTTCCAAAATCAGCCGAATAGTTTGAGACCATTCCGTATAATTCTTCCCGTTGAGGCGCTGCATATTGACGTGGAGTGAACTTGAGGAGCCCTCCTGAGTCCTGACCATTGAAAGAAACAGAGGAATTCATATTATGGGTCATAGCACTGCCCCCTACCGCCGGTGATCCACTGTCAACCATATTCTGGGTAGCGGTAATGCTTTCTGTCACCGCTGCTGATTCATTGCTGGTCAAGCTGGTTAGGAAAGTTTTCCATGGAGCGTGATTTGCCACGGATAGATTCCTAGATCGGTGAACCTAGGGCTTTTGATACCATGTTGATATATAGATAGAATACATAGAAGAGGATAAAAACTTAATCTTATTCCATACTGATGAAGCAGCAGATACACTGCTTAAATAGAGAAGAAAATACAATCTCAATTCCTTGAATCAAGGAACGAGAAAATAGGCAGGAAAAAAAGGAAACAAAATAACAGAAAACAAGATATCAAATCCATGATTATTCTCCTACTATTCTAGGGATAAAATCCCTGATTTTTCTCCAAATATGCCTACAGACTGCATCAGAAACAATATTGAATGGAAAATTGATGTACCTGTTTCTGCAATTAAAAGTTGAGCCTCTTCTGTTGGAAACCCACAAACTGCTGGGCTTGGGTGAAGTGATGACAAAATTTCAAACTAAAGAAAAAAATGAACTGCCTAGTTATATGATGAGTACTTAATAAATTTACTTTCATTTGTAAATAATTGAAACATGTTCAACAAAACTTGAGTATTTGGCACTCAAATTGTATGAAGGTTACCTCATCTTCTTCCGTTCCTAACCTGCCAGATAATTTTGCAAATAAATGTTGGATTCTGGGGAGTTTCCTTATCATTTTCTTTGGCTTGATTACAACCCTTTCGCATACTGCCTGATTAAACACACAATTAAAGGTTTATCCTCATGGTGACCAAGGAAGTTCTAAAATGACTATAAGGAGATGGAAGAGTAATATGCATAATGGAACATCATATTGAGTGCGGCATTATATAGTCCAGTCCAAGCTTCCAAGTTCCAATCTGTATAGCCTTGATCATATTGAGACAACTCAGCTTCTATGTTTTAGTTAGAGAAACAGATAAATTTTGGGAAAATTAATGCTAAGGACCATTAAGGAGTGCTATTTAATTTAAAAGGACAAAAAAATAAATTATTAAGAAGGACCAAGGTTGTCAGACTCTCAAGTCTAGGTTGACTCATGGAGAGGGGTAAACTCGACACGTAGAGTCTACCTACTATAAAAAATACCTATAAATGACATATATACATAACACAAAATTAACAAAATAGTAATAAAGCCAATTAACATTATCATAAATTCATAATCCTTAAAAATTAAGTAGTCATAAACTCATAATCAAAATCCAAATAGTAGTAAATTAGCAATACAAACATAAGTCAAGTACATAACAAAAATAGCTCCTAATTTCTTCACATGTCTAAATCTAATCCTCCAACTACATCATCTCCATCATAATCATCTGAATCATCACAATACATCTGAACCAGACTCGAGCAAGGATGAAGCTTCGAGCAGGGAAGGGAGGAGAACTTGCATGCGGGAGGAGAAGGGAGGAGAACTTGCAAGCGGGGAAGGGAGGCATGGCCGAAGGGAGGCGCGGTCGAAAGGAGGAAGAAAAGGGGAGGTGCTGCGTTGTTAGGTCTGTATCGCGAAGAGGAAGAAGAAAAATAGGGTGGGAGGGGCTCTGATTCGCGAAGAAGAAAAAGGGTCCAAAAAATTGGACTCGAAACGCACCGTTTCGACCAAATACTCGCCCCTTTCAACCTTCTTCCTCAACTTGTTGACTCAGACTCGCGATTCTACCGAGTCCACCCGAGACTACCCCTCCCGAAGTCTACCACCGAGTTAACCAGATTTCAGCACCCAGAAACATGGACTCGTCCGAGTCAGCAAGTTGACTCGCGATTCTGACAACCATGAGAAGGACCATTCATATTTTAATTAAAGAGAAGAACCATCTAATTTTATAAATGGTCAATATTAGTGTCAATGAAATTTCCAATCCTCCATCTCTTCTCCTCCAGTTAATTTTGGTCCTTTTTTCTCTTTTTCCCCCACCCTTTGTTCTCTGTCAGAATCTTTATGTAGCCAGCATGTGGCCTTAAATACCAACACCTGATTTTAAAATTTCACATCATACAAGCAATAATGATTTTACTAAAACAGAAACTCTTCCTTCCATCTCTTGCTCTCCTTGACCAATGAATATGAAAGCACTCAAGGAAAAAATTCATTTAAAAACAAAATTAAACATGCAAGGGAAGTATCTTCTTAAACAGATAAGCAAAATGAAAATAAATAAACTTACCTCTAATTTTCTTCTTATGGTTTCTCTCACTATAGTAAACTCAATGTCATCCTTTGGACTGTAAATATATGACAAAATATTTAACAAAATTGAGGAGCTAGACATAAATATAAGTAGTGTAAATCATTAAAGCAAGTCTAAAACAAAAGTTTTGATCAAGCTGTAAAAGCTAAACCTGGTAAGTAAGTCAAGTTCAATTTGGCGATCCATTGCCAGTGACACTCCTCTAGCACGGGTTCCAGCCAAAGCCTCACTAGTAATGTGGAGCCATTTTCTGTGAAATAGTTGCTCTGGCTATTCATCAAGTTCATAAAAATTAAAATGGAAAATGTATCATTGCTGATTCAATTCAGCAAACAGTTCTTGAAAAGGTTATCCACCTGATGGCTTTCAAAGTAAACAAAATTAAGTTACTGACATAAACTTAGAAACACAATTAGAAAGTGGCTTAAATTATTATGTGAAGTTTATTTCTTGGATATATTTTGTGGAACGTTCAGCACATCACATAGCATTCATGATACAAGGGTTAAATATTTAAACCTTCCTAGTTCATAGCCAGATGTTAGACACATGGCACACTTACTGTGTTTCCAATAAATGCCGGTGCATTAGGCGGCTGAAGGAGAAACTGGTAAGCATTTTCACCTTCAACCTATAATAGTTTTCAAGAAGTCATAAGAAATTTATTGCTGCATATTATGAAGATAACATTGTTCAGTTTGAAGGGGGCATAAGAGAAAAGAAGATTCCAATACCTTTAAGCAAGCTAACCACTTCAGAGGATCAATATCAGCAGTAGGCACTACTCTGGTGCTACGAGCTAGCACAACCTGGGTTCCAATATGGCAGAATAAACAGCGGTTTCAAATGGATTCTTGCAACACAAGTAACCATACAAATGCAATAAAGCAAATCCTGGTAAGAAAAAATTGGACAAAAGCAACAAGCATGGGATATAGGTTACCTTGGTTAGTGAGGAATCATTTTGTTTTATCATCTGCAAAGCTCTGTTAACAGCAAGATCCCAATCTATTTTACTGGGAATGTTATGGCTGCTTAATATTAATGTTGGAGGAGCTTGTTTTGGAAACTTCACAATGGAAGAAGAAACCTGCAGCCAAAAGATGTATGGTTTGAGCAATATCTTCAGCTTAATGCCTAATTTAAAAGACACAATCTATTTTCACTCACCTTGCAAAGTGTTTCTTCGAGTGCATTGATTGCATTTTTCCATGACCAAGAAAGAGCCTCATCCCACGCAATAGTTGTGGTAAGCATTGATCCTCCTTCAAGCTCATTAAACTCAACCTGTCATTTTTTTTGTTTGGCTGGGTATCTCTAGCTGCTGATGCTATAAATACTAACACACACACACACACATGGAATAGCAAATTAGTTTTCAGAAAAACAATGTATGCACCTGAGGAATCATGAAGTAGAAGGAACCAAAAGCCGGCCACTCTGATGACACCTTAGCTTTTGCATTGAAACGGATAGCTCCATATGCACGGATTAATGGACATCTCTCGGAAAGAAACCTTGAAAGTGAATTTTGTTTTTCAGAAAATCAAAACAAAAAGAAAACCATAAATAGATTTTGAGGTTCCATATATTTCAGTTGGAGGAATGATTTTTGCACAGTAGCAGCTGCAGCATATAAGGCAGGCTATGTGCAGAAAATTTTAACAGTATAGTAAAACCTTATGTGGGTCTTAGTTAAAATTTGAAACTGATGAATAGGTGGCTTGACTTAGCCATTCATGTGGTAGGTCTGATTTATTTCAAGAGAACAAGAAATTATTTGGTGTGTTCTTTGGTTAACACGGGAGAATGAAACATTGGTTTCCTACATTTGAAAAAAAAAGATAATCCAATATACCAAAACATGGCTAGACAATTTATTGCCAAGGAGTAGGTGAGGCACGCTGCCCACATTAATGACAATCAAAAGAATGATATTAATGCAAGAGGGGTGGAAGGCCTATGAATACCATTATTTCCTTGAAGACTTTAGATTATCACTTGCAGAAAAAAACTAATAATTTTTGTTACTCTGTAACTTATCTTCTCTTTGTAAATTCATTGAGAGTAGATTGTACACATGGATGAGAAAATACTCTGAGGTAGGCAGTGCGACTCACCAAGTCATCCCTTAGTAAAAAATTGAAAACCAAAGTTTTGGCTGGCTAAAGAATCGTTTTTGAAAGGTAAGTAGGCAACAAATGCAGTCATCGTAGTTGCACATAATGTGTAACCCATGTAGGGATTGTGCACTGTTGTGATAAATGAATAAAAAAAGATAGAAAAAAAGAAAGATAGATGGTTGAGTTATGTTAAAAACTTTGCCTCTAGTTAAAGAATAAAAAAGACAAGTTTGTATCAAAAAACTAAGGTTCTGTTTGGCATGTCCAATAAGCTAGTTTATAGCTTATTTGACTAACTTATAAGCTAGTTTGACTAAAGTAGAAGTGTTTGGTAAACAAGCTTATCTCATGAGCTTATAGCTTTTCTTCATAAGCTAATTTATTTAGCTTATGGCTTATAGCTTATAACTTATAGTTTATTGACTTTTCTCTCATTTTTATCCTCATTCATTTAATGAAATTTTCACTTTACTATGCTTGTCATAAATATGTCATTTTACATTTATAAGCTAGTTCAACAACTAATTTTACCAAACACTTTAAATTTAATCAGTTAGCTTTGCAGCTTTCAGCTATAAGCTATAAGCTATAAGCTTTCAACTAAAAATTAGCTTATATCAACTATAAGCTAGCTTATCAGCCATAAGTTAGCTTATCAACCATTTTTGTCAAAGAAAGCCTAAATATATCACTTCTGAATATTTTAAATTAGTTCCTGGAAGATGCCACTGACTTCACGTTAGTCCAAAGTGTAAAATCTAGGACCAATTTGATTGATAAAAAAGGGCCAAAAGGAACCAATATAACTTGGTTTTTACCCTTTGAGAGACTAAAATGACGTTTTTTTCTCTCAGAAACTAGTCTGAAGTCCACCACATCTTTCAGAGAGGCTATTCACTGAGAGCAACTATTCCCATGGGTCAATGAAAGCACTTATTCTAACACACTCAATTATCTATTCACACTTCTCATTAGCTAATCATATTTTTCAAAAAAGAAAACTAAAATTTTGATTGTCCAACAGGGAGTGTGATTGGCAATCAGAAGTGCAAATAGCCTCACCCATTCAACACCTTCTACTTTTAACTAGTGAATAGAATTGTAAAAATGAATTTAAATTAAAACCTCATAAAATTTTAAAGAAATCAAATGTCCAAAACTAATTACCTCCGTATAGAAATCCAATCCCAATAGGAAAAAGGATGTGAGTGGCAAAAGAAAACAGCAGAACCCACACCAGCAACGCTGACCAAGTTTCCATAGCAGGGTTTGTGTTCCCTACCAGAGAAGAAGCAGCGAGGAAGGAGAAGGTGGTTCTGGGAATGGAGCCAATCAATGGCTTCAACCTGCTCTTCAATGGGGACCTGTAACCTTACTATGCCAGACGAGGTACAAAATGGAGGGTCTGATTTCAGTTGTGAAATGGTCATGTTGAGGCTATACATAGCCATTGCAGTTGAAGCAACTGGTGCTAAGGTGCGGGTTTCTATGGTTCCAACAGAGTTTCTTGCATGGTGTTGTTGTCCTTCTATGCAACCGTTCATTGAAAGGTAGCATCCCTGGCAAAAAGGTCTCTGAACAAAAAACACACAAACACAAACATAATATTCTTATAATTAGTGTTGTCGTAGGTAGCATATATATAACTACATACACATGTGTGTGTGTGTGTGTGTGTGTGTGTGTGTGTGTGTGTTTGGCAATAGGTGAATAGTTGGAGGTGAATTATATTACGTGGTGGTGGATGATGAAACACATGGGTTGTTGCTTCCTTGAAACAGGAGGTACCAAGATATTGCTGTATTTTGTGTTGGTTAAGTGTATGAGCCACTTGTGAGCAGCAGTGGCGGTTGCCATTAGTTTATGTGTGAGGGGGCATGAGGGAGAGGGAGGGAGAGGAGTTCAAGGAGATAAAATGATGGTTTGTGTTGTTGCAAAGTGAAGAGGATATGAAATGATATGGTGATTGATTTGGTGGGGCTGGATGAGTTTGCAGAGATTGCCCACTTGATTACATTTGGATTATCTTTGATCCATATGACACGTGATAAGGCACTGTGCCCAAGCTCACCAAGAAAATGTAATATAACCTTTTGTTTCTTCTTTTTGAATAGACCCCTGGCATAAACCTTTTTTTTAGTTGTAATCCAGAGTAATTAGGATAGTTTGCTTTCCGCTGGATCTACATAATATCCCATAAACTTATATCCTTTGGACTTGTTATACAATTAATCTCGGTTCGGATGCTTAGTCACAATTAAGTTTTTCGCTCCTTTCCAAGAATGTGTTCTACAGGATTCGAACCCAGATCCTCCCCCACAAGTTCAGTCTATGCAATCAAATAAGCCACATCCATTAAATATCCTTTCATAATAACAAAATGTAAGCATTCAGTTTCTAAGCATTAGTATGGCAAACATTTTCTGAATTTTTAGAGATCATGGCGAGGTTTTAAGTTGTCATAAACTAATGTATCCATCATCAAAATTTTCAAGAACGAATTTGAGGTTTATAATCAGGAATTAATGTAATAGTCACCAAATTTTTCAAGAAACAATTTGAAGTTTATTCTTATTTTTTCAAATAAAAATTAATTTCTAAACTTTCATTTAATTTAGAATTTTAAATTTGATTCCTTATATTTGCATTTCATTTTCACCTTAGTCCATAACACCTATTTCGAGACTAATTGTTTTAGTGCTTGAAAGGTCTCAAGTTATTTGAGTGAAAGTAAGAAAACATGCTTTGGTGAAAAGTGCCTCAGAAATCGCAATTTTTCCATTTGCATTCAAAATAATCTCAGCCAAAAAGATTCTTCATCATCTAACTTTGTTATATGTGGCAAAAGGAATTTAAGGTTGAATGAACATTTTAATCCCTATAAATAAAGGGAGCTTTGGTTTTGATCCCTAAAAAAAATTCTAAGGATTGGGTGTCCGCAAGTTTAAAATATTTGGATTTGATACTTGTCGTTAGATTCATCTCGCTAAGTGCTGATATAGCTAACAGAGTGTCACATCAGCCATAAATCTAAAAACTTTGTCTCAAATGGGTCTCAAGAAAACTGATGGAGACTACCATTGAGGCGTCAGTGGAAGAAGAAGTGGCCCCTGTGCCACAAGCGGAAGCTCCAAAGTCAACAACAGTGGAAGCATCTGCTACTAATGGAGATTGTGATATGAACTTCTTGCCTACAAGAGAAGAAGTAAGTTGCCCATTAAGAGGAAGATAGAGGTAACTAGGGATGAGCCTTTGATGTGTATGAATCCACATCATATTTAGTGTTTGTTTAGCATGCATTTCATGTTCATTTTAGCATAATTGTTTGTGTAATTTGTCCTTTTTGCATTTAGTTTCAATAACTGTGATGTTTTGTGTGTTTTGTTGTAGATTTGATGTCAATTGAGGATTGGATGAACTGGAATTGAGCCTTACTAAAGCTGATATGAAGTTAGAAGCTTAATAATACAAGAAAGGGCCAAAACAGAGTCAACAACGGCCAGGGGTGGTCTTAACCATGGTCGTGGTTCGAGGGAGCAGAAAAATTGAAGACTAGAAAAACATAGCTGGTCACGCCCTAGCATGGTGGTGTTCATGATTGTGGCCCCGGCCACGCCCAAGCCCAATCCCAGGCCCTAGCTGTGGCCATAGTGTGTAATAACAAATCTGAAAATTGGGTTTTTTTAATTACAATTTGAGTGGGCTTTAGACTCTTTTTAACCTAAACACAAATAGACTCAGTAGGATCGAAATTAAGGGTTCTAATCTAGAGTTTCGGAGGCTAGGAGTGGATATTAGGATTCCTCTTCTTCTCCCCTCTTCTATTCTCTTCCCAATTGGATCCATGGTGTTTTTTTATCCCTATGACTTTCTATTTCAATTATGCTTGAGTAGTTTCTTTGTTTCTAGGATTGGGCAATGCCATTTGACTTATTTATGATGAATGATTGACTAATTTTCTCTTTTATTAATGTTTTACTCATTGATTTGGTTCCTATTATGCTTAATCCATGTGAATTTGTTGATCACCTATTTCCATGTCTTACTTATTCTAGGGAGGAACTAAGAAGTGAACATAGGTATTGGATCCATAGGAACTAAACTTAGGACTTAAATCACAAAAGTTAGAAGCGGTCTTCGAGGATTCCATTGAATTGTCATAAATCGTAATGGGTTCAGTTTAAATACAATTACCACGAGAGTATGAGTTGATTTAATTGAACACGGTTCTTGTATTTCGAGAGGGAACATTAACTAAGTTAGGATGATTCACCTTCAATAGAGTTTGATATTAATAAAGGGATAGTCAATTATGATTCATAATCGGTCATTGTGATGACCCCAATTCTGGAAATCTCTTTGCGATTTGAGAAACCTAAAACTTCTTTTCTTGTTATTTTCTTCTTTGTTTAAATTGCTATTTAGATTTTTACCATCGTTTTCTCATTAAAATATATTCTTTTTTGTTTAGTTAGTAGATTTATTTATTAATTGATAGTCATAAACGGTCTTTATGGATTCGATCTTTAATTACTTGACGACGAAATCATACACTTGTTGTTGTTGAGGACTGTGTATTATTTGATTATCGATTTAATTTTTAAATTGATTTTCTGAACATTTTTTATTTTTTGAAATTTAAATTTTTTTTTCTTTTGCTCTTTGCAGGTAACTTCTCTCATTCACGCAAAGAACCCGAAGTCTTGGAACTATTGTTGAAGTAGATCCGAAGATCAAAAGGTCTATTCATAGAAGAAGGAGACAACAAAGGTAAGGGGCAAGAGAGACTTTAGTGCATATTCCATTCATGGCGGAGCAACCAGACAATAGGCCATTGAAGGACCACGCAGCCCCAAATGCTAGGGGTTTACGATCCAGGATTGCTAGGCCAGATATTGAGGCGGGACACTTCACAATATTGCTCGTCTTACTTTCTATGATAAGGCAAAATCAGTTTGGAGGCTTACCCTTGGAGGACCCAAACGATCATGTGGATATGTTCTTTGAGTTCTTTGAGACTCTCCAAATCGAAGGTGCTTCGGTAGATGTCATACGCCTTCATTTATTCGTGTCCTCCTTGAGAGATAGAGAAAGATCTTGCTTGAAGTCGATGCCTACTAATACATTGACTACTTGGGATGAATTGGAGCAGGCATTCGTGGTTAAATTCTTTCCACCTTCAAAGATCGCTCATCTCTAAACTCAGATCACAAGCTTCATCCAAAAAGAGGGTGAATCATTATCGAAAGCTTGGGATCGTTACAAGGGATTACTTGAAGCTTGCCCACATCATGGGCTAGAAAAATGGCTTCTAGTACACACCTTCTACGGTGGACTAGAGTATTCTTTGAAGGTGCCTCTTGACTCTGCAACTGGTGGAGCATTGATGAATAGAGCACTCCGTGAAGCATTCAACGTCATTGAGAGTGTAGCCACCAACCATCACCAATGGAACAATGGAATAGGTAATAACTCGAGAAAGATCTTAGGAGGAAAGTTTGAGGTAGATGGTGCAGATTTAATTATGGCTAAATTTGAAACTTTAAACAAGCGCTTTGATAGGCTTGAAAAGGCTAGAGTGAATGCAATAGGTGCTACTAACTTATTTTGTGAAATTTGTGGAGCATAGGGGCATACAAGTTTGGAATGCAAAGGAGCACTGATGGAGCAAGTGAACTCGTGCCATAACTGAAAGTAACACAAATAAACACTAGAAGAGGGGTTGAATAGTGGCCACTTAAAAAAAATTTCGCAAACAGATTTCCTTAAAAGATATAACAGGTAATCAGACATATGACTTGTCTGAATATATTCTTAATAAAACAAGTTCTAAGTTTTAAAGACAGAGATGTTTGTTTAAATAAAACTTATTCAATCCCCTTTTAGTTAAAGCAATAAACAATCTTAAGCATAAAAAGAGATAAGGGATAAGAGAGAATTACACAGAGATATATCCTGGTTCACCCACAACAAACTTTGGGGTTACATCCAGTCCTTGGCTTCACCAAGATTTGACTATAACTGATCAGATTACAGACGAGTTTTATTTTCACACCTAGCCTCTCCGGGCTCAATTATTGTTTGCACACCTAACCTCTCCAGGCTCAAACGATCAATAAGTATTGTTTGCACACCTAGCCTCTCCAAACTCAACAAGTATTTTTCTTCACCAAACTCTCCAGGCCGTTGAGTATTCTTTTCACATAGCCTTTCTAGGCTCCATGAATATTCTTCTTCACCAGCCTCTTCAGACTATTGCAATTATTATTCTAGCCTCTCTAGGCTCGCAGAATATATAATGAAGATTACATTGATGATATCTCTCATGACTCATAGAGTGTGTTTTATAATGAAGTATAGAGAAGGAATTGTTCCGATACCCATAAGATTGAAAACATTATGATGTTTACAGGAATTGAAGAAAGTCTCTCGAAAAGCACTCATAGAGTGGATATAGAATAAATATGTTGAAGAGAAATTCTATTGAGATGAAGATAAAAAACATCTTCACTTTGTGAACACCCCATTTTGATCGGGTCCCTTTTGATTTTCACTTAAATTTACCCAAAATACAAAAAATATGAAAAAAGAGTCAAAATCATAAAAATGTCTTTTTTGGGGGGGAAAAAATAAAAAAAAAGGAGTCGAGTTTTTTTTAGTTTTAGGAAAAAATGGAAAATGAAAAAAAAATCACAAAAATATTTTGTACTTAGTTTTTGCTCTTATGAAAATTCCAAAAAAAAAAAAGAAAAAAAGAAAGAAAAAAATGACAAAAAATTTCATCATCTGATTTTGATTTATCAAATTTGTCTTTGTTAAAATTAAAGAAAATCACAAAAATATTTTATCTCTTACTTTAGTCTTCCATTTATTTTAAAAGATTTATTTTATTGAGTCAACACCAGTCTAGCATAAAAACCCCTTATCCATTACTGAATCAAAGCCCATTATCCATTTCTTTAACCCAAACCTGGATCTAACCCATATTCACGAGTAAATACTCAATTTGGTCCCTGAAATTATAGGGTCATATCAACTTAGTCTCCGACATTATCAATATTTCAAAATGATCCCTGGAATTACAGAAAGTTAATTAGATTCGTCCCTCCGTTGGTATTTGCATGGACTATAATGACATTAAGTTGGTAATGTCAAGGATGCATTTGAAACTAAGTGAATAATGTCAGGGATGCATTTGCTACATTTTGCAATTCCAAGGATCATTTTGAAATATTGATAATGTGAAGGACTAAGTTGATATGACCCTATAATTTTAGGGATTAAATTGAGTATTTACTCCATATTCACTTTCCTCCTCCCTCACCCATCAGAAACCCTAGCCTCCACCTCATTTTCGCTCTTCCCCTTCCCTAAAACACAGCCGCACACTAAACTCTTCCAGCCCCAGAAATTTCGCAATCAATCTTCTCCCAAACTGGAACCCAAGCAACTAATCACTAATTTCACAGCCAATCCATATCAGATTCAAGCTCGAACAAATCGCGAATCTTTCCTCTTCTAGCCGCGTTAACATCGTGTGGACAGCTATAGAATCGCGAGTCAGCATCTGCGATTCGTGAGAACATTACAGATTGATTCTCATACAATCAGGTAATTATCATTCCTTACTGATTTTGGAACCTGACAGGATATTGAGTTTCCTTTTCTATTTTCTTGCAGGATTATCAAAAATCTAGAGGAGGAGGAGGAGGATGTCCTGGGCGCTACAAATAGCGGCACATTACATACAGAAAGGGGGGAGAGAGGTGCAAAGGGGGACCAGTGGAGAGAGACCCACGACCAAGAGAGATCATATGTGCGGTCATACCCATAGTGAGATGTCCTTGGGCTTTGTTTGAGGATTTGAGAGGAATCCTTCTTATATTTTTTTCTTTGTTGGGTGGGTTCTTGAATTTAGGAAGCACAATTTCTTTCTTTTCTGCTTATGAAGGGAGGAGTTTGAGAGATGGAGAGTGGCTCCTTTGGAAGAAATTTCTACTTCTTGTATTGAGGAATACTAAATCAAAGGATCATTGTATATACCGTTCCTGATATCTTGATTTATAGGAAGTTTGAAATGGTTTCTGTTGTTTACCACTCTCTTTGATTTAGTTTATATATTTGTTTTGCCCATTTCCTGTTTGTTGAAAGGCTTGAATTAGTATTCTATTGATTTTTGGTCTAGCTATTTGAGGGATTTGGATCCTTTTTGTTGTCTACAGATTTGCTACGAGAAAACAAAGGAATCATTTTCATTTTCCTGCATTTGCATATCACTAAACTAAATGTGTTGCCATGCTTCCTGATCAAAGTCTAGTTTGGTGTTCAGTTTTCATGTCCTAATGGGGAATGAGTTGTTATGTCAAAAAGAATAGTCCTAGCCTTTTCTGCGTTAAACAAATAGAACAAGTTGAGGTGCTTGAGAAAGAAAGGTATTTGTTCTAATTGATTAAATATAGATTTGATTCGGTGACTAACATTTGCATGTTTTCTTGTTCATTCATTATTCTCAGCATTGTCATTTGATTTAGTGTTCTGTTGTTGTGGCCTTTGGATTAAGGTGCTGCTGGTTTGTTAGTTTGAAACAAGTTCTTGGAAGTGTTGGTTATGAATTATTAAGTGCTCCAGTGTTACCAACTAGTTTGCCATGCCCATTTGTTTTTTGACTCATGTTATTTTACATAATCAAAACCAATACTTTTGTGGGATTTGCTGGTTTGAATTTGCAGAGGTAGAGTCTACGCTATTTGCTTGAGATTAGATCACAACTTTTGAGTTACAAAGTCCATTTTGCACCTTTAAAGCTAATGTTCAAGTATTTGTCTTTTTTTTACTTTTATTTTTGTAAATAATTAATTAAAATAACTGATCCTGTCTTATTTAGGGATGCTCTATGGATTTGAGTGTCATGTTCGATCCCTTGGATTTGAGGTTGCTCTATGGACTTATGTGACATGTTTAATCTCATTTAAGATTTATCAATAATAAATTTTAAATGCAAAACCGATAAAGACTTGCATAATTTTCCTATTAAATCCTTTTTTTGTGGAAGTATTAATCATTAATCTCTTCATTATTGTAAATAATTTTTGGGGTAAAATAAATATGTTAAAATTCATTAATTATTTGTACAATTAATTTGGGTAACTGTATTTTTTACGGGTGCATTAGGGGTGTTGTAGGGTTAAGTCCCCATCTTTCCCTATGCACAAATGACTCCCGAATTCGATTTGGTTCCAAAGACCATTTTTTAAAAGGTTTTCCAATTTTTCCTACATTAAAGAAAATTGGTGGCGACTTCATGTTTTTTAATAAAATCTTTCTTTTTTCGTCGTTTTCCTTAGCGATTTCGGTCGCGTCACACTTCTCATTTTCAAAGTGGTAGTGGCTATTACTAACTAGTGTGTTTATGCTTTTTCATCTTTTTTTAACCACCACACATCACTTGCTTTTTCTATCTTTCTGTGTCTTAGGTGTGTCTCACACTTTCTTCATCTTCAGATCTTTTATACTCATTTCAGCAATAGATCTGTTGTGAGACATTTCTTCAACTTTGTCTTCTTTTGAGATTGCTTGTCTTCAGCATCTTGAGCGACCATCAATATAAAAGAGTCGTTCTGACAGAGGTATTGAATGGTTTAGAACGTTTGAAGATGCTTTTATATTACCGTACAACTTGAATCAGAGTAGCAACGTATTCAGAGCAGCTTTTAAAGTCTTTGCAGCGCGGGTTACCTCTTTTGTGTAATGAGTCAGAACAAAAGTTCTAAGAGGACTATTATTGCGCAATAAAGGTGTATGTAGACAGGTACTAGCTTTCAGAGATGCTTGGTTGCTCCTTTTGACTTTTAGGAACAGATCCTAGTATGATTTGAAGACACGTGAACATATTTAATAAACTTTATTGATCAGTTCTGATAAGGATGACTCAAAAAAGATAGTAAACGCTTGACCGAATAGACTTCTCTTAGTATATTTCATCAGATGCTTGGTTGAATAGATTAAAGTCTTTTCTTTGAGTATTGAGATGATTTCCTTTAAGTGAAGCCATTTTAGCTTTAGTATTTATTTTCCAGATTCTTTTTAAAGGATGCATCTGTTTAAGATGGACTTTCATGCTTATAACACATTCTTCACTCGTCTTGGTTCTTCGAAACTTTCTTCTGAAAAACCACTCGTCTAGAGATTTGCTTCATCTAAAGTAGAGGATGTAGCTTGATATGACAGACGCTTGATATTTGATATATCCGAAAGTCTTCTTCGGAAATTGTCTTGTAAGTTTCTTCATAAAAGACGCATGATGACTTGTCTAGTTCAAATGAGTATCTTGAAATAGATCTTTGACCTTGAAGAACTTTATCTGACTCAAACGCTTTCCATTATTACATTGGTTCAGACATTATAAAGGTCTTATAGAGACATATGATCAAGTAGGTGCGTGGTTCTTAGGACTTTGCCTTTAGCAAGTGAACTTATTTTAAGCTTAAGCTCAGATGTTTGTCTTATTTCTTTGATTTAGATGCTTTGGTGAGAGATCACCAAACAACTTCTTTTATGAAGGTCATTGTTAGCTTAGTACTGCACACTTAAAATAGATCATCAGCAATATTCATCAGGTTCAATTTAATCATACTTGGCTTGTTTGGATTCATCAAAATCTCAACAAACCTTAGAAACAAACAGAGACTTAACAACAATTTCTATGACACCAATCCAAAGGGGTGCAATGATACATATGCTCCTGTTGGAACCAAAGTGGTTATGGCCCATTAATTCCTTAAGTTTTGATGTTAACAAAGGACTAATTTCAGAAGAACAAAGATTTGTTATGGACTAACGCTTTATCTTAAGTGTGTAGGATAAAATATATATAAGTCCAAAGACTGTCTAAATCCAAAGACTTTCACTCGTCCAAACTCTAAACAGGAATAGCTCTCTATCAGACCAGATGATAATAAGCTGTATCTGTAAGGTCTTGAGTCCAAAGACTCTTCCCGTTATTATGTAATCGCTACCAACAAATGCTTTATTTGTTTAGCGCGAATTCATATGTAAAGTTTTTTATATATTATTCTATGAAAAAAGCTTATAACCTTTGAACAAATATTTCCTGTAACACTCGTTCAAATCAAAAGCAAAAGCCAGACTGTCCCTGTTACAAAAAGAAGTTGACCTTCTCCAATAAGAAAGACAAAAGGCAAACTTTTGAGTACAAAGAGGATATGTCAGTCCCATTTCTAGCTATCAAGCCTGATAGTCTACTTTGCTGATCAGAAGCTTCAAGGATGTTATCAGACTCAATGGACTAATGCATTTAATGCTGAATCAGAATGGATCTTTTTCCCTTCGTTGATGACCAAAGTTGATTAAATCAAGTCATCTTTAAATACCTCTGTTCTTGAAGATACAACTAGTGAAGAAGTGAAGTATTCAAAAAGAGAACAAGTGAACGATAAGCCAAGCGCTGCACTATTGATTCAAAGATTTGAAAAATAGTCAAGCACACAAAGCAATCAAGAGAAATACTCAAAGCTTGAAAAGATAACTCTAATCTTTATTTTCATATCACTCTCTACGTAGAGTATTGTACAAGAGTTTTAAGCTTTAGGTTCAAACTCTCACACTCAATGAGTTAGTAGAACAAAAATCTTTTCAAAACCTACTTGGTTAAGCCTGAAGAGGCTTGCGTAGAAAGAATACTTAGTATCCTTGAAGAGGTGTAGAATACTTACCTGAAGAGGTTTAGAATACTTGCCTGAAGAGGTGTTGAAAACTTGTAACAAAGGGTTTTTGTTATAGTGGATAAAGCTCTCAAGCAGCTCTTTGATGAAAACAATAAGCTGAAAACTAAGAATGTCAGTCTAACTGACAAACTCACCTCTGGGTCTAGTGAACCTCACGAGGTAACCAGACTAAAACAAGAGGTATCTGACCTAACCAAAAGCGTATCAAAGCTTGTTGGAGGTTCAGAGAAGCTAAACTTGATATTGAGGTATTCAAGATCACCTCACGATAAGTCTGGCCTAGGCTATGACTCTGAGAAACAAGAAACCTCTCAGAAAGTTTCAAGGACCAATCAATATCATAAGGTTTTTCAATTTCATAGAAAGCAAAAAGAGAGCAAACAACATTCATCTAATACATAATGTAATTTATGTGGAAAGAGTGGTCATGTCTTTTTGAAATGCATACACAAAAAGAAAAATAATATACATGGACGAAGATCACATACTAACCAAAAAGGACCCAAGTCTGTCTAGGTACCTAAGAACATGATAATCCCTGTTGCAGATCTGCTTAACAACACAAAGAAGACCCCAGTCTTGATACTTGGACAGTGGATGCTCACGTCACATGACGGGAGAAAAGTCTATGTTCCAAGAACTACGTGAAAAGATTGGTGGATGGGTGACCTTTGGAGGCAACCAGAAAGGAAAGATAGTTGGAATTGGTAAGATTGGTAAGCATCCTTTTCCCTCTATTGATAATGTTCTTCTGGTTGAAGGATTAAAACACAACTTGCTTAGCATAAGTCAAATATGTGACAGTGGGTCTGATGTTTCCTTCAATAAAGGTGAATGTATGGTCAAGAACCTTGATGGGTCCATCTTATTCACTACCAAGAGGCAAAATAATCTTTATAAGATTAACTAGGGGGAACTCTCAAATCAAAGTGTATCATGCCTAGTGTTTGACGAAGATGAGAGATGGATCTAGCACAAAAGACTTGGTCATGCAAGTCTAAGATTAATCTCAAGACTAAACAAGCATAAACTTGTAAGAGGTCTACCAAAGATCGTGTATAGATCGGGCGCTCTCTATGAGGCGTGTCAAAAAGGAAAACAAGTTACGAACTCTTTTGAGTCCAAGAACATTGTTAGTACTTCAAGACCACTAGAGCTATTGCATCTTGATTTGTTTGGTCCAACAAGGACTGCTTCTGTCAGTCGTAAGAAATATGGGCTTGTCATAGTAGACGACTATACTAGATGGACATGGGTTAAGTTCCTTGCTCACAAGGATGAGTCTATCAAGGTCTTTACTATATTCTGTAAGCGCGTCCAGAATGAAAAAGGCATATATATAAGCTCAATCAGAAGTGCCCATGGAGGCGAATTTGAAAATGAGTTTTTCTAAAGGTTCTGTGATGAAAGCGGTATTTATCACAATTTCTTTGCCCCTAGAACACCACAACAGAATGGTGTTGTTGAGAGAAAGAACCGATCTCTACAGAGATGGCTAGGGCAATGCTCAGTGATAATTTTGTTCCTAAACACTTCTGGGCTGAAGCTATAAATACTGCCTGCTACATTCAAAATAGAATATACATAAGACCTATCTTGAATAAGACTCCTTATGAATTGTGGAAAGAACGCAAACCCAACATTTTTTATTTCCGCCCCTTCGGATGTCAATGTTTTATTTTAAATACTAAGGATCAACTTGGTAAGTTTGATGCCAAAGTAGATAATGGAATGTTATTAGGGTACTCTGAAACGTCTGAAGCTTTTAGAGTCTATAACTCTAGAACATTGGTTGTTGAAGAATCCATCCATGTTAAGTTTGATGACAAACAGCCTGATAAGAGATTATCAGAGCTAGATGATTCCTTTGCAGATATGAATCTGAACGATACAGAAGATCGTCCAACACTTAACAAAGACGAAGTATCAGACCGAAGCCAAGACGCATCATCATCTCAGCAAGTGGTTAACACTCCGCGTTCGTGGCAATTCAAAACTTATCATCCTGAGGATCAAATCATTGGAAAACCAAATGATAGAGTCCGGACAAGGTCAACCTTCAGAGAACAAGCTGACTCAGCCTTCATCTCTGAAATGGAACCAAAGTCTGTGGACGAAGCCTTAATGGATGAATGTTGGATCCTCTTTATGTAAGAGGAACTCAACCAGTTTCAACGTAGTGACGTGTGGATGCTGGTCTCTCTGCCAAAGGATAAGTCTGTCTTTGGAACCAAGTGGGTCTATCGTAACAAGCTGGACGAAGATGGAAAAGTTGTAAGAAATAAAGCAAGGTTAGTTGCTCAAGGCTACTCTCAAGAGGAAGGTAGTGACTATACTGAAACCTTTGCTCCAGTAGCTAGACTAGAAGCCATACGCATATTACTTTCATATGCTGAACATCATAACATCATGCTTTATCAAATGGACGTAAAAAGTGCCTTCTTGAATGGTTTTATTAATGAAGAAGTTTTTGTTATTCAACCACCTAGTTTCGAAGATCAAAACCATCCTGAACATGTATATAAGCTTAAGAAAGCTTTATATGGACTCAAACAAGCTCCTAGAGCTTGGTATGAGAGACTCGGCACCTTCCTAATGGAGAATGATTTCTCAAGAGGAAAAGTGGATACAACTCTTTTTAGAAAGTCAAGCAAAAACAATTTTATTGTTGCACAAATTTACATTGATGATATAATATATGGTGCAACTGATGAATCTCTTTGTCAAGAGTTTTCTAAGCTAATGCAGAAAGAATTTGAAATGAGTATCATTGGAGAATTAAAATTCTTCCTCGGACTTCAAGTAAAGCAAACACCGGGCGGAGTGTACATTCATTAGACGAAGTATACAAAGGAGCTTCTGAAACGCTTCAAGTTGGATGATTGCAAACCAATGAATACACCAATGCATCCAACGTCCGTACTAAACAAGGATAACAATGATAAAAAGGTAGACCAAAAGGTATATAGAGGTATGATTGGCTCTCTCTTATATCTAACTACGTCCAGACCAGATATCATGTTTAGTGTCTGCTTATGTGCTCGATTTCAATCTGATCCAAGAGAGTCTCATCTCTCAGCAGTTAAGAGAATCTTTAGATATCTCAAAGGTTCTACTAATCTGGGTATTTTGTATAAGAAGTTTGATGACTACAGATTAGTTGGATTCTGTGATGCCGACTATACTGGAGACAGAATAGAAAGAAAAAGTACCAGCGGAGGCTGTCACTTCATCAGAGATAATCTAGTCTCATGGTCAAGCAAAAGGCGAAGCACAATTGCTCTATCAACCGCTGAAGCTGAGTACATTGCTGCTGCAAGTTGTTTTTCACAACTGCTTTGGATTAAACATCAGTTGGAAGACTACAACATGTTTGTAAGTAACATTCCAATAATTTGTGATAACACTACTGCTATCAATTTATCTAAATATCCTATATTGCATTCTAGAGCAAAGCATATAGAAATCAAGCATCATTTCATTAGAGATTATATGCAAAAAGGAATAATTGGTATTCAATTTGTTGATACTGACCATCAATGGGCAGATATCTTCACCGAACCTTTAGCTGAAGATAGGTTCACATACATAAGGAAATATCTGAACATACATTTTATTGATTAATTGTGAGTCCAATGCATGCATCCAATAATTGCCTTAATCCAATACATGTGAGTCCAATATATGTATCGCTTGCTCGTCCAATGCATTAATTGAACTAAATCTTTGTCGAATGAAAAATCAATTCTCATTCCCTTAACTAAGTCAGTTTAGTTTTCAATAAATTACAAAACTGCATTTTACGGTTTCAAGGTCTGGAACGTGTGTCAGTCATTTAATGTACGTCGTTTCACCACCTTCTCTCTTCTTTGAAAATTTGAACGATTTTCTCTTCTCCATTTCTTTTTCTCTATAAAACCTAAAACTCGTTAAAGATTGAATCTTTACAATCTCTTCATATTCAATCTCTTCTCTTCCTCTTTTCAAAAACCCTTTCTCCGAAATAATGGCAACTTCATCCTCCACCGCTGCTGCTAAGGGTAAAGGAAAGAACTTTAATGCTCAGACTATTGATGTTCTAGTGGAATTCAAGTTCAACCTACAGTTTCTTGTTGATAATGGGTTAGATGTCTTCCCAAATATTCACGCCGCTGGATAGTCAAGCTTCTTTGAGGGTTCTCCTATCATCTACCCTATTCTGGTTAGGGAGTTCTGGACAGACCCTACCATTTCTACAAGGGAAATCAAAAACAAGGTGATTGACACTGAGGTTATTGTTTCTGAAGCAACTATTTACAATGCCATTGGATGTGCTCAATCGGGAATAACTTGTGAGGACAAATGGGAAGAAAAACTTGGAGGTTCCGACGCCATTAAAGAATGTCTCTTGAAGAACTTGTCAGACAAGCTGATAGCCTAAAAAATGACTGACAAAGCTAGGGTTCTTCATCAGATTTTGAACAAATCTATTCTTCACAAAGCTGGATCAAAGGACAATGTTTATTAGGCACATCAATTCTGTCTGGTTCATCTGATTTTGTAGAGGCAGATAAATCTTACACACCTTCTGTTCGCCTTCTTCAAATACGCCATTGAAGGCTTTGGAAAGAACACATCCATCATCTATGCTGCTCTTCTCTCAAGAATCTTTGACAAATTTATGGTTTATGAGGACCTCATTAATCTGAATCCAGAACAAAGATTCAAATATTACGGTTTTCATGGAATTGATCATGTGCATAAACCTAAGTTCAGCAAACAAAGCTTGGTGATGATGCAACTGGACTATCACAAGAAGTCCAAGCAAGAGGGAAAGCTGAAAGGAGCTCAGACGCAAGATTCTGATGAAGCGTCTGATCAACAAGTCTCAGCTGGACACTTAATAGAGCCTGCTCGTCTAAAAGCTAAGACTTCTTCTGCTCGTCCAAAGCCTACCATCCAATCCTCAAGAAAAGGGAAGCTGGTTCTAGCTTCTATTGATGAGGAAGATGAGGACGATCAACCTATCTCCAAGGTAATCAAAGGTCCAAGGAGGGAGTCTGCTTTTGAAGCTTCTCAACCTAAGCCTGCTACAACAAGGGCAAGGTCCACCAGATCCAAATCCAAAGGTAATACTGAACCTCAGTCTAGTTCAGTTATTACTACTGCTATTGAGCAACCTCTTGAGATTGAGGACCTAACCCTGGACTCTCAACCATCCATACCCTTCTCACCTTCCACCTTAACCCACACACAAACCCTTCCATCACCATCCGAACCCCAAGATTGGTTCACACCATGGGGAGATCACCCCTTTCAACCCTATGGCGCACCGTATCCCAACATGATCTACCCAAAAAGAGAATACAGACGTATACACATAATTACCTTCAGAAATGAAAGCTCCAATTGGGCTGACGTTCAAAGAAGGTTCCCTGCACCTCCCTCTACGTCTCAACATCCCAAAAGCCCTATTCCTCCACCAGAATACCAGTACGAAACACCCCCTCCTCCACCTCAAAACCCCTCTGGTCCACCCCGTGAACATGGCTACTACCCCATTCCTTATACTCCCACTGGTCCTCTGGAAACTCAGTTGTACACTGCTCTTAGACCCTTGGTTGTCTGCCTTGAGAAGAAGAAGTTTCCTCCAAAGAAAATTTACCCAAATCTTATCAAGGACAAGGCTTTCCAATGGTGCCACTACAATGTCAAAAGGCACGTAGTCATTCTGAATGAAGAGAAGAAAGGTAGCAAAACGACTGAGGAAAGAAGATCAAGGACGTATGGTCTGACCAACATCTTCCTTGATCAAGACGTCAAGTTCATTCCAAGCTATCCCTCAGCCTGGAAAGAATAATCTGCTGTCAGAGACTTTCTTCCTTACTACGCTGTCAGAAAGAGTGCGACATGTCAAAAGAAGCCAAGATCCATCACAACTTGCCCATGAAATTTTGGTCCAGAAGCTCTGAAACAAGAGTAGGCATTGTTCCTCCTTGAGCTTGTCCAAGAATTCCTATTCTGGACCCAAATAAAAATAAAGATGGACGCAAAAGGCTTGAAACTTGGACGCTGCCTTACAAATATGCCTTTGATCCTCTCTTCTGGAAAAGACCCAAAGATGATTCTGTAGAGCTAGCCCACATTTGGCAGAAAGATCCTTTCAAGAGGTTTGACCCAGACGCTCGGATCTACTGGGAAAACTTCATATGGAGATGCTCTCAAGAAGTGTCCTCCTCTGGTCTTTCTATTGAGGAAAAACAGAGTATTCGTGTATTTCCCAGTTTTCTTTCTTCTCTTCTTTATTCTACAACTTCAAGTTGTCAACTTTCTTTTATGGAAACAGTTAAACTACCTATACTTGGTTAATCTCTACATATTTTTATGGAAGCAACACTTATCCACTTCCATTAAATCCTAGCCCTTTATTCTATCACGCTCTAACAAATATCTTGGTGATAAGTTCTCTAGGCCATTCGGCCATCTTACTTCAAAAACACTAAACAACCTTCATTTTACACTTCTACAAGATCAAAGCTTCTATTTCTTAAGTTTTGAAAAATCCTCTCTTTTCTCTCTTCACTCATCCATACGGTCCATCCTTCAAGATCACCAACCAAACCTCTTTCTTTCATTCTAACACCATAATTCATCTTGTATGGATCCAAGGATCAACTTTGGTGAAGCAAGTTTCTTGATTTAGGGAAGATTTGGAGGAGTTTGTTCTTGAACACCAAGAACACCATCCAAACCCTAGAGTTGTTTTTGTGTTGGTAAACTTCCAAATCCTTTTTCTCTTCATTTCCTTACTCATTACCATGAGTAATCATCTTTTAGTTCTTCAATTTCATGAAAACAAGTTAAGGATCTTACCTTTTCTATCCTATAGGGTTCGGCCATCAACTTCCCTAAGGAGCTCGGAGTTTCTTTTCATTCACATCTCTTCACTAAAGGTATAGGGGGTGAACCTCATCACACCAAAATTGGTGGAAGATGAAAATGGTTGTTGTGCTTTGTTTGGGTGAAACTCAAAGTTTGAGTTCACTACTTTGTGTGTGTAGTTCTCTTTGAGAACATGATTGTCTTGATGACTCTATGTTTAGTATATGCTTATGATGATGTATGTTTGAATGGATGTATGTTTGAATGGAAAACTATGTTCATATATCTTGAAAACCATATTTGGATCTCTAGGTCAATCAAGAATTTTATGCCTAGTTATGATTGAATAATGCATGATTCTTGTTCATCACAATATTGTGCATGTCTTGAGCGATGTCTTGACAAGTTAGTGAAGTAATTCTTCATCCTCTTTGGAGGTATGGTTTCGGCCTTCACTAGAACCAAAGAAAGAGCATGAGTTTGTTCTTGAACTCTAATGTTTTGAAAATGTTTTAGTAACTTGTATTTCCAAAATCAAATAAAAAGTGACTTTGATCCAAGAATTAATTAGGGGTTAGAACAAGGAGAAATTATATTTTACTTAAAGTATAGTTTTTACAAAAGCTTAGATCATGGTTTTACACAAAACCCTTTTTAAATTAGTCAAGGTATTTTACTTGAAGCAAGTAACAAATCTATTTTACAAATCAAATGAGTTTTCAATCAGAAAGGTTTTGGTTTACAAATCTCAAATTAAGAGTTTTGCAACTCTGAGTCATAAAGCTTTCTCCATGCCTAAGTCATAAAGTTTTATACATGCAAACCGAAACCTAAGTTAAACAATTAACTTAAAGTAAAAGAAAAGAACTAATTAAGTATAGTATATGGTAAAACAAGACCATACACTATGCCATTGATGACTTAGTTCATCAATGACTTCATAAGATTTAAGGGAATCAAGACTCATTTCCTAAGCTGAAACTCAAGGAATTAATAACTTAGATGGGATCAAAGCTTTATCTAAGAAGATTCTCAATCCTTTATCATAGCTCTTAGGACTTGAGTTGTAATGCATAAGACACGAACACAAACATGAAACTCTTTGGATTTTGAAAATGTTTTGGGTGATTCAGATCCAGGAAAAGTCGTTCAATTATTTCAGTCTTGTGATGACTCGATCCCGGAGGGATCACGAGATTTATCCGGTGGATAAAAGATGTATAAGACTATGACACGTATAGTTCCTAAGGAGAGGACCTTAGAGAACATTGAGGTTTATCCGATGGATAAACATTGTTATCTCGCATCTATTTCATTTAAGCATTGGCATTTCATTGCATGAGTTGTGAGGCCTTGAGTCTGAGGAGTTGAGCTTACACCTTGATGCGGGTGCGAATCTTACGGTGACGACTTGAATAGTCTTGGAGGTATCAGTGTTGGAAAGGCTGACATGTGACCAGTTGGTTGCTCTTCTGTTTCGTGGCGAATCCGAGCAATACACTGATATCCTTGACTAGATGTCGTACTTTTCATGTTTGGTTGAGAGTGTTCCGTAAAGCTTGATACGTGCACGTTACAAATGTTGTAGCATCTTGCCCAAGGCTGGCGTAGACAGAACATGTACTCCCATTCGCTCACTCCGAAATTTGTTAGCTCCATGGAGTAAGGGTTAGAGTTTACCCTTGTGACATATGCCGTTGAGTCATTGCATTGCATTGCATGGCTGTTGTTGATATATATTATTATTGCATTTCATATATATATATATATATATATATATATGCTGATAATTGATTTACATGATTATTGAGAATTGTGACATGCACATTTGGTATGATATTATTTGGTGTGAATTCCCATTTTCACTTATGCTATTTTGCTGTGTTGATGATTGGGGATCTCACCTATATTGCTGTTTCTGCTTGAGCAGATGGGGACGACGATGAGTTAGTCCAACGTCTACCTTGAGTCCGGAGAGGGGGACTCCTTTTGTTGTTTTGTTTTGGCAAGGTTGAGTCAATCGATTCGTGGTGCCTTTTGAGGAGTCACAACTCCTAATACTTATTATTACGTACTTATTATTTGATTGGTTTGACTCTACATTTGTAAACAATACTGTTTCTATTCCTATATATTAATGCAGTATGACTTTTAGAAATGTATGGTGAGTTTAAGTATATCTATTATCACTTATTGTACTAATTTCAGTATATCATTACGAAAAGAAAACCCGTATTTTCCATCTTAAGATTATTTTTGCCTTTATAATAGTTCGGGGATGTGACACTCGGGAAAAGTGTTGCATCATTTGGTCTCCGAGCATTGGGAATGATCTGAGGTTAATGAGATTATCCTACGTAAGTAGAGTCGTCTCAGCTACAAAGTTTGCTTTTCCGGATGATAATGCAACTCGAAGTCAGAGTCCTTCAAAAACTCTAACCATCTTCGTTGCCTCATGTTGAGCTCTTTCTGGTCAAACAAGTACATCAGACTTGTGTGATCACTGAAAACACTGAACTTTGCCCCATACAAGAAATGCCTCCAAATCTTTAGAGCAAAAGCCACCACAGCTAACTCTAAGTCGTGAGTCGGATAGTTCTTCTCATGATTCTTCAACTGCCTTGAAACGTAAGCTACCACCTTCTTGTTCTGCATCATGACGCATCCCAAACCTTGGTATGAAGCATCACAAAATACCTCAGAGGGTTCGTTGGGGTCCGGAAGTACTAGCACTGCTGAACTGGTCAGACACTTCTTCAATTCTTAAAAACTAGCCTCACAGGCCTCGGTCCATGCAAAATCTTGGTCCTTCCCCGTTAACTTGGTCAACGGTGCCATAATCTTGGAGAATCCTTCAATGAACCTCCAATAGTAGCCCGCTAACCCAACGAAACTACGGATCTCTGTTGCTATCTTTGGTTGGTCCCACCGTAACACAGCTTCTACCTTCGCCGGATCCACAACAATCCCCTCCTTTGAGATAACATGACCCAAAAACTGAACCTCTTCTAGCCAAAACTCGCATTTCGAAAACTTGGCATACAACTGCTTCTCTTTGAGTATTTGCAGAACCACTCGTAAATGTTCTGCATGCTCTTCTTTATCCCTAGAGTAGATAAGGATGTCGTCGATAAATACCACAACAAACTTATCTAAGTAAGACGAAAGATCTTATTCATGTAATCCATGAATATGGTAGGTGCATTTGTCACTCCGAATGGCATTACCAAATACCCGTAGTGTCCATAACGTGTCCTGAATGCCGTCTTTGGAACATCCTCCGTCTTGACTCGGATCTGATGGTAACCCGACCATAGATCTATCTTAGAAAATACAACTGTTCCTCTTAACTAGTCCATCAGGTCATCAATCCTTGGAAGTGGGTACTTGTTCTTAATAGTGATCTTGTTGAGCTGGCGATAGTCCACACATAACCGAGATGTCCCATCCTTCTTCTTCACAAGCAAAACTGGGGCTCCCCACGGTGACACACTGGGCCTAACAAACTGCTTGGACATCAGCTCCTCCAATTGTTTCTTTAGCTCCTCTAGCTCTACGGGCGCCATCCGGTACAGTGCCATAGATATTGGTCCAGATTCTGGCACTAGGTCTATTGCAAACTCGATGTCACTGACCGGTGGAAGTCCAGGTATATCTTCAGGAAAGACTTTTGGAAACTCATCGACAATTGGAATCGGACACGCATCTTTCTCGCTACTGAACTCCAGAATGGACAACAACATGTATCCTTAGGCCCCTTCTCTCAAAGAAGTTTTCGCTTGATTGACAGAGATAAAACCAGAAATCTCACTTTTTGGAAAGATTAGGGTTCGGTTGGCACAGTCCAAAAGAACATGGTTAGAGGATAACCAATCCATCCCCAAGATAACATCTATTTGCGATAATTGCAAACAGATCAAGTTGGCTACAAACTTCCTACCCTCAACAAGAATAGGGCAGTTTAGACAGGCCTCAGGTAACAACAGGTTTCGCAGTAGGCGTGGAAATAACCAAATCAAATGGTAGTGAAGAAACAGGTAATCCCAAAAGCTTAACACAACTATATGCAATAAAAAAATGTGTTGCGCCTGAATCAAACATTACAGTTAAAGTTTTACCTCCAATGTTACCTTCTCCCTGGATCAGGTCTTGGTTCTGAGAAGCTTCAACACCGTTCACTGAGTAGACTCGCCCTTTTGCCTTGAGCCTTGCTGCTCGAACCTGGTTGACAACAGGTTCTGCCTTGGGTTGCTTGCACTCCTTTGCCATATGACCAGGTTTCCCACAGTTGAAATAGATGATCCCTGTCGTTGAGCACTCCCTTGCATAGTGGTCTCCTCCACACTTGAAGCACTTGACACCAACAGCTCCCGAAACTGCACGATTTCCGTTGTCCTTCCCTTGGAATCGTTGATAGCGCTGACCTCTAGACGGCTTTGAGTAGGGTTTCTTGTGATGGAAGTTGCTACCACCACTCTTCTTGAACCTTGATGGCCCAACGCTTCCTTGGGTTTTGCTCCGACTTCCTTTCAATTCTTCAATCAGCCGGCATTTGTCCATGAGCTGAGGAAAGGTAGTGATCTCGAATGGCATGACTGCCTCCTTGAGCTCGTGTCTCAGACCCTCCTCGAACTTTCTACCCTTCCAAGCTTCGTTGGGGTTGTCTTGGAAGTAGTTGGAGAACTTTGCCACACTCTCAAACTTAGCAACGTACTTGCAGACTGTCATGTTTCCTTGATGTAGCTGGAGAAATTCCATCTCCTTGGCATGCCTAGCACTCGTAGGGAAATACTTCTCAAAGAACTTCACACGGAAGAGCTCCCAGGTGATAGCTTGTCCAGCGTGCTCGGCCACCTGACGGGCTCCCCTCCACCAGTATTCTGCATCACCTACCAGCATGTAGGCTGCATAGGTCACTCTATCAACATCTGAGCACCTCATGGCTTCAAAGATCTGTTCCATTTCTTGAACCCACAACTCTGCCTTCTTCGGGTTGTATTCTCCCTTGTATTACGGCGGGTTATTCCTGCGAAATTCACTCAATCCTCGACCCCCAGCATTCTCCTGTTCTCAGAGTACAAAAGCAGCAGTCATCTCCCTCATAGCTTGCACAGCATCAGCCATACCAGTATTCATATTTGCCATCTCGTTCTGCAAGACCAACAAAGTTCAGTACATGCTAGAGATTCCTTCGTACAAGCTTAAACAATGTTGTCATTCCTTTCAGAATTCTACAGCACACAAGTCACAGAGGCACACAATACAAACAAGATAGACCAACCACAAACCCAAAAGACTCAACCTGGCTCTGATACCAAATAATGTAACACCCCACCTTAGGGGTCACGATTATTCTACACAAGACCATAGTTTAAAGGCGGAAAATATATAAATAGAGCTTACCGAAAATGTGGGTTTTCTTTTTCCTTTCTTTTATACTCGAGTTCCAAAACCATACACGCATACTTACACAATAAGGATAATATGCATTATCATAACAATATTAAAATATAGAACATCTCTCAAAATACATAGGTATACATAGTAGTTTCAACACTGAACTACAGAAGAAACAAAATATACAAAGATAAGCTTAACCTATACTACAAGAGACACAGCTCCATAAAATAAGGGGGAGGGGTACATAGTAAAGGAAAGAAACTAAGTTAGAAACTACTCTTGAACAAGGTTCCAAAATCAAGTTCAAGAAGCTTGAACCTTCTTGAATATCTTGAAGCAAACAACTTCAAATGAAAAAATTCCAAAGAGGAAAGTTGTTTAGATGCATGAGATAAACAAGAATATGAAGTTAGAATGATTAAATAAGATGAGTATGAACCCTTACTAGGTCTGGCCGAATGCAAGAGGATGTGAGAGAAGAGAGAAAATCTTGAGTTTTTGTGTTTTGAAGGAGAAATGAATGGAGTAGTAACTTGGTGTTTTCCCCCCTTGAATGGCCGAATATTAGGGCCTTGTGGACTCCAAAATGTTATTCAATCATGGTCATAAAGAATGAAGGGTCAAGATTCAAGTTGATGAGTGTGTTGTTGCTTAAGTAAGGCTTAAGGACAAGATTAACCAAAAATGGCTAAGATGCTTTTTCCATTAATGGTTAGTGTCATAAACTTGACTTGAGATGATAGAAATCCAATATTGGCTCCTCCCAAGGTGGAATGGCCGAATGGCCTTAACTAAATGCAACAAGAATAGTTACATTCTCATTTAGTTAGGAATTAGGCAATTAGGGTTTTTACCAAAAATGGATAATTAGTTTTTACTACTTTCAGTAAATTTTATACCTACTGCGGCAGAGCACTATGTAATTTAGGTGCTAGAATCAACTTAATACCTATGTCAATTTTTAAACAATTGAGCATTTGGGGATGCTAGGCCTACCACTATGACACTTCAACTAGCAGACAGGTCTATTGCATATCCAGAAGGAAAGATCGATGATGTGTTAATAAAAGTAGATAAGTTTGTGTTTCCAGTGGACTTTATTATTTTAGACTGTGAAGCAGATAGGGAAGTTCCTATTATTCTGGGTAGGCCCTTCCTTGCTATAGGAAGAACTCTCATTGATGTACAGAAGGAAGAGTTGACCGTGAGGGTTAATGAGCAAATGTGACTTTCAATGTGTTCAATGCCTTAAAGTATCCTGACGAAGGAGTGGAAGAATGTTCGTTTGTGCAGTCATTTGATAATTTGTTGCAAAGACAGTTCCTGACAGGAAGAACAGAATTGAGTGATGATGAGTATGAATTTGGTCCTGATGATCCGTTGTTGGAAGAACTTTCTGAAATAAAGGATTGCACCGCAAGGCAACCTACGTGGGCTAGAAAATTTGAGTCATTGGAAGTCACTAATGAGACTTTCAAGGACAACATACCTTCAGTTGTGAAGCCACCTATTCTGGAGCTAAAACAGCTCCCGGCTCATTTGAAATATGTTTCTTTGGGAGCTATGGAAACCTTGCCTGTGATTATTTCATTTTTCCTAACTGCTGATCAAGAGAACAGTTTGATAGAAACCTTGAGAAGGCACAAGAAAGCAATCGGTTGGCAAATGGCAGATATCAAAGGCATCAGTCCTACTGTGTGTATGCATCGAATATTGCTAGAGCCTGAAGCCAAGAATAGTGTAGAGAGCCAGAGGAGACTGAATCCTATCATGAAGGATGTGGTAAAGAAGGAGGTCATCAAATGGCTGGATGCTGGGATTATATATCCTATTTCTAACAGTGTGTAGGTAAGCCCAATCCAGTGTGTGCCAAAGAAAGGGGGAATAACAGTTGTGGCTAACAAGAAAAATGAACTAATCCCCACCAGAATAGTCACAGGGTGGAGGATTTGTATGGATTATAGGAAATTGAATAAATCCACCAGAAAAGATCACTTTCCCTTGCCTTTTATTGAGCAAATGTTGGATATACTTTCTGGGAAGGAGTTCTACTACTTTTTGGATGGATACTCTGGTTACAATCAAATTGCTATAGCACCCGAAGATCAAGAAAAGACTACCTTTACTTGTCCCTATGGCACTTTTGCCTTTCAAAGTATGCCATTTGGCCTCTGTAATGCCCCAGCAACGTTCCAAAGATGCATGATGGCCATATTCTCGGATGTTATTGAGAAATCCATGGAAATTTTTTTGAATGACTTCTCAATGTTTGGAGAGTCATTCCAGAAATGCCTTAGAAATCTAGAACATGTCTTGGATCATTGTGAGGAAACTAATTTGGTGTTAAACTGGGAAAAGTGTCACTTTATGGTTCAGGAAGGAATTTTGTTGGGTCACATGGTGTCGAAGAAGGGTATGGAGGTAGACAAAGCCAAAATAGAGGTCATTGAAAAGCTGAAACCACCTACCTCAAAAAAAGGAGTGAGAAGTTTCTTAGGACATGCTGGATTCTATAGAAGATTTATTAAGGATTTCTCTAAAATCTCCAAGCCTCTGTGCCAGTTGCTAGAGCATGATAGAATCTTTGATTTCACACCAAACTGTTTGAAAGCATTTGAAATTCTGAAGAAGGCCCTAATTACTGCACCAGTCATAACTACTCCCAATTGGTCTATGCCATTTAAGTTGATGTGTGACCCTAGTGACTTCGAAGTGGGAGCAGTCCTGGGCCAGAGGAAAGATAAAGTATTTCACTCTATATATTATGCCAGCAAAACATTGGTTGAAGCTCAATTGAACTATACCACTACAAAGAAAGAGTTGTTGGCTGTTGTGTTTGCCTTTGACAAGTTCAGACCCTACCTTGTTGGCACAAAGGTGATTGTTTATACTGATCATGCTGCCATCAAATACTTGATTGCCAAGAAAGATGCAAAGCCAAGACTGATTAGATGGGTGCTTTTATTGCAAGAGTTCGACTTGGAAATCAGGGATAAGAAGGGAGTTGAGAATTAGGTGGCAGACCATTTGTCAAGACTATCTGAGGGCAATGAGGCCACAAAGAATTCTGAGATCAAAGAACTGGTCCCTGATGAGCAGTTGCTGTCTATGGAAGATGCTGAAACACCATGGTATGCTAACCTAGTAAACTATCTAGCCAGTGGAATTATCCCTGCAGATTTCAATCCACAACAAAGAAAAAGGTTCTTCCATCAAGAAAAGCAGTTCTGCTGGGACGAGTCATACTTGTACAAGCACTGTGCTGACAATTTCCTTAGAAGGTGTGTGGCAGAAACAGAAGTCCTGGAAATTCTCTTACACTGTCATTCATCCCCATGTGGGGGACATTTTGGAAGAATGAGGACGACTACTAAAGTCCTCCAAGCCGGGTATTTTTGGCCTACATTATTTAAAGATACTTTCTGCTATGCTAAGGGCTGCAACAGATGTCAAAGGGTAGGCAATATTTCAGATAGAAACGAGATGCCCCTCAATTCTATCTTGGAAGTTGAGTTATTTGATGTTTGGGGCATAGACTTCATGGGTCCCTTCCCCCTTCCTTTGGCAATTTATATATTCTGGTGGCTGTAGACTACGTGTCAAAATGGGTGGAGGCTGTAGCTCTCCCCACAAATGATGATAGATCTGTTCTGAAGTTTGTTCAAAAGCATATTTTTACAAGATTTGGCACACCAAGGGCATTTATCAGTGATGAAGGTACGTACTTCTGCAACAAGCTGTTTGATGGAGTCCTCACAAAATATGGGGTAAGGCATAAAGTGGCTACAGCATACCATCCGCAGACCAATGGGCAGGCTGAGCTGTCTAATAGGGAAATAAAAAGAAATTTAGAAAAGGTGGTGAACCCAACTAGAAAAGATTGGTCTCTGCATTTAGAAGATGCTCTTTGGGCATATTGGACTGCTTACAAGACCCTTTTAGGAATGTCACCCTATAGGTTGGTCTATGGAAAGGCATGCCATTTGCCCATTGAGCTGCAGCATAAAGCCTTCTGGGCCGTAAAAAAACTCAATCTTGAGCTAGCCCAGGTTGGGGCAGCTCGAATGCTACAGCTCAATGAGCTTGAAGAACATAGGATGTTTTCGTATGAGGGCGCAGAACTCTACAAGACCAAAACAAAAGCTTGGCATGATCAAAAAATCCGGAAGAAAGACTTTGCGCCAGGAGAGCAAGTACCGCTCTTCAACTCCAGACTGAAGCTGTTTCCAGGAAAACTCAAATCTAGATGGTCTGGACCCTTCACCATAGTTCATGCCCACTCTCATGGAGCCACGGAATTGCTTGATGCAGCCTCTGGTAGGACCTTCAAGGTAAACGGGCAAAGGGTCAAGCATTATTGGGGTGAGCCATTTGCTAAGGGACAGGCCACCACATTAATGGATGATCCTTGAATGTTCAGCATGCTCTGAGTCAGGCTGAGGACTTATAAAACAAGCGCTACTAGGAGGCAGCCCAGTAAATTAATTTCCTTAATTTTAGCTCTTATTTTTGTTTTTGCTTTTTTTTTTCTTTGGCACTAACTCAATAAGCAGAAAACAAAGAAATTGGAATTGTGGAAGCAGGTGGTATCCCTGTCTCAGGTGGTGTTGTGGTTGTGCTTTGGGCTGAAACAGGTTGGGGGCCCATATAACTATTCGGGATTGTGTTGGTTTTTGGGGGGAAGAAGTCACGTCAGTCCAAAAGCCAGATAAAACATTCAAAAGGTTGGAGGGGAAAAGGTGGATCAAATTTTCTTACGCTCACCGTTCCCCAAGCCCCCTCGCACAATTTATTCTCCCTCGGTATCCGCGCCTCTTCCTAGCCACACACTCTTAATCACCAGCATCAATCACCATCACTCTCCAATCAAATCTCTCTATAAAGCCCACTCATTCCCCTTCCTTCACACACGCAAAACCCACCGCTTCCCTTACCCGAGCCCTAACTTTTTCAGTTTTCCCCCAAATCTCTTCCTCGCCCACCTTCATCTCTTTCCCTCATCTTCGCTCTACCATGCCTCATGTAAAGCATAGTGCTGTGAAGAAGAGCAAACCCACCTCAAGTGATGAGTCTGAGGGGTATGAAGTGTTTGTAGATGCTGCAGCTCGGTACATTAATGTTACTGCGCTCAGGGAACCTCATGCGGAGAAAGGTTTCACCATCTCCACCAAGGCATCTTATGGCCTCCCTGTTGAAATTGTTGTAGTGATTTACCAGCATAAGTGGAAACGTTTTGCTGGCCACCCAACTAGGTTTTGCACTTCTCTTGTTCGCGAGTTCTATGTGAACATTGGAGGCGCTGAACAAACCCACTACATGGTGAGGGGGTGCAAGGTCAACTTCTCTGCCAAGACCATCAACTTAAAGTTGAACCTGGCTGAAGAGGACGGTGAGTACCAACATTTACTGAAGAAGGCTACTGTAAAGCAACTAACTGATATGAAGGATGCTGTGACTGTCTCCGGGATGAAATGGCTCCCAAATTCTGGAAATCAGTTGAAAATCGCCAGGTCTACTTTGCAACCCTTCGCCAAGGTTTGGTATCACTTCCTTAGACACAAGCTCTCCCTCACTGCGCACACGGAAACTGTTAAGAAGAACGTTTGGTGCTCTTTTACTGCATCATGGAGGGAAAGAAAATAAATGTAGGGAGGCTGATACAGCAGAAGATCTCCACTTGTACCACGAGCACAAAAGTTCAATTGGTCTTCCCCTGCTTTATCACTGACATATGCAAGCGATGTGGCATCGAGCTTCGGAAGGGGGAAGTGGAGGAGAGAAACGTAAGAAGCATTGATATTGGGTTAATCAATCGATTTATATACAACTCAGCCAAAGTAACCCAGGCCAAAGACTAAGAGCATATTATGGAACCAGGGGAGCCCTCAAAGCAGCAGGACCGCTCTGTAGGGCTAGAGCAAAAGGTGGAGTCTCTAACTCAGATGCTGCAGCAACACATGCTGCAGCAGCAATTATATTGGCAATTTGCCCTGGATCAGTTCAAATGGCAGCAAAGGGTGCTGGAGCTTAACCAATGGAAGAAGATGCACCCAATACCACAATTTCCAATGCATATTCTCCCTGAACAGCAACACACCCCTGAGCAGCATAACAGTCCCAGTGCCACAGCAGTCCAGGATGGATCAAACTCTTCTGATTGGATGCCACTAGCACCTTCCCAACAGCAACAACAAACCACCACCACTGAAGACCTGAGAAGCAACAAGAGAAAGAGAAGTACAAGCTCCCTGCCGGACTTGGGGGCTGAGACTAAAGCAGAGCTTGAAGAAGCTGAACCTGAAGCAATAACAACAACCCCTACCCTCTCTCACGTTCTTAAGAAGAAAGTACCAAACACCCCTCTTAGGGATGTGATCACAAAAATAGCCGCTGGTTATCCTGCCTCTTATGAGGATGAGGATAATGTGCCTCTTTCCACCAAAAAGAATAGGCTGCCTAAGCAAAGTGCCACAAAGGGAAAGGGTAACAAGCCATCTACAACAGCAAGTGAGGGGGCAGGGGGAAGTATAGAGGGCACAGCAGCCTCAACAATTGATGAAGAAGACCAAGAAGACTTAGTCTTTATGAAAGAAGTGGGGACCTCAACCCCTACAAGCAAGAAGACCACTACTGCGAAAGGGAGCAGGAAGAGCTCCCACATCATGTAGCTGAGCACTTAAGCACATCAGAGCAGGTTGCTGCAACCTGTTGCAGCAACCCTGTCATGAGTTTCCTTGTTTCCCTTGCAGCAACCCTATCATGTGTTTCCTTGTTTCCCTTTTTGGTTATTTCTTCTGGTTTATAGTTTAAGTTGTTGTTGCTGTCTTGTTCTATTCAAATTGTAGCAAGTAGTTGAGAGTGAGGGTCAGCGGACCTTGACCCCACCTATTCTTTTTGTCAGCCTAGTATCCTGTATGTTTTACTCCACCATGTGCACAACCATCCCCATCATGGGGTTTTGCTTAATGCGGCTTGTCCGTTTTAATATTTCACAAGTGCATCTCTCTGGCAATTTTGACTTGATTGTTGCCTTTCTGGCTTGTGTGATTGGATTTAATTGTTTGACGCTCGAGGAACATGCTGTGGCATTCTGATCTACCTTGTGAGCTCTTGGGCCAAAACAATTTTGTCCTTCTTTCTGTGTGAATACCATTCTTATGCATAATTCTCTGATTTTGACTCGCTGCTTTCACACTTGCACACATCTCTGCTGCACACACTTTTGCTAGAGGCGCGATTTTGTTTTTTTCTTCTCTTGAGCCTAATATTGCCTTTATAGCCTACCCTTGGATATTACCTTTGTGTGAACCCCTTTGAGCCTGCAAGCTCTTTGTTTTTAATGAACCCACATTACAAGCCATATCCTGGAAAAACCAATGTCCTAACTAGTTAGTGTGGCTGGTGTGCTTCTTGTGTTTACATACTGTAACATAAGTTTGGGGGTGCTCGAGGGCTAGCACATTTTTAAGTTTGGGGGAGCTATGCCGCAGATATGTGATAAATAAAAGCATCATTTGTTTAAAAAAAAATTTGCTGAAATGCAGAGCAGTTGCAAGGAAAAATGTTGAAATGTTGTAACAACTGCTCTGAGAGTACAAAAAAGGGAAAGGAATCAAACAAAATGAATCAGATCAAAAAGTCCTCCCTAACTTATGTAAGTTGGGCCAAGTAGGAATTAGTTGTGAAGCAAAGAGAGGAAGTATACCGAAGCTCCATCTAGTGTAGCCACCTTCGCAAAATTATTCTTACCTGAACCCAAGCCCTATTGCAACCAAATAAAGTCCTCTAGCATTGTGCAGTTTTGATTATGAGTTGTGTGTTTAGAAGCTTGTCAAGGTCATGTTTGAGTGTGCATTTGAATGATGATTGAGAGTACCTATCTTAGCTTGAGAAGAGAGAAAGAACACACTGTTCTGAGAGTGCAGTGCTGTAGCATGTTGCTGAGAGTTGAAAATGAGGAAACCAGGAATGCTTACTTGATTGAATTTCATGATTGTTGATGCATTGTCAAGTATGCCTTGTGAAGAAAATGGTTTGCAAAATTTTTGTTTTTGAGCTGATTTAAGCACATGTGTGGAGGTTTAGAAATATTTGTGTCTGTTCTTTTTAGTTTCTTTGTTTCAATTACTTGAGGACAAGCAATGATTCAAGTTTGGGGGTGTGATAACTCTTTTTATGAAGAGTTATTTATACCTTTTTCACTTGTATTTTTGTGTTTGAGTAGTTTGAGTTTATGTTTTAAGTGTTTTAGGGTGGTTTTGTGTAAAGAGTCTTTTATGAGTTTTAGTGTTTTGGTGTCTTTTGGAACTGTTTTTAGTATTTGAGTGTGAGTTTTCTTTGCAGGGCAATTTTTGGAGATTTATGTGCTAAAATGGAGATGTTGCTCTAGGATATGCTATAGCAATCGTAGTTGAAGCTGACTCTGGAAAAGGACAAAAGCTCAAAACAGTTGCTTACACATTGATTTATCCTTCACTGATAAAGGCAGTGACCTACACGTGGGGGCTGATGTTTTGTGCATTAAAGTCAGGGAATTGGGCCAAGGACACTTGTCCTAGTCAGTCTTTAGCCCAAAAAGGATAAGAGAGGAAAGGGCATTGAATTATGCTGGCAGAAAAACCCTAAATAGGGGACAGCAAAAAAAAAAAAAAAGACCAGACATCTTCTTCCCTACTGGAGCAAGGACAGCAGCTGCGCCCCTTTCTCTCTCTCTTCTCCATTATAATGGCTTCTTCTTCCATTTCTTATTTTTCTCTTTGTTTTTGTATGCTCAATATGAGCTAAACCTCTTGTAGCTATGGGATGTTGAACTTGTAATGGATTTCTAGTGAATGTTATGTTATGTTATGTTATGTTATGTTATGCCTTGCTATTGCATTTTCTATAAATGTGATTTGGTTGTGTTTTAATTGAGCTTGATCACCTTAGTTAGAACTTGAGCTCACGGCTGCTTGGAAAAGCAAAGTGTAGCAGAACTATTTTATAGATAAGAGTAAAATCATTAATTGGAAAATTATGATGAAGAGTGATTTAGGAATGAACATTCTAACTCTTAGGCTAGCTGGAACGAGCTTAAGTGAGGCGTGAATGTAACTAATATGGACCTAGGAATAGGAAACGTTTAGTGAAGTTCATCTTAGAACTATTGGAAAACAAACTTTCATTTCTTGGAGCCAAATTGCTATAGCATTGCAAACGCATAACTGAACTAGACTGAAGTTGCAAGGGACACTTCCTCATAGCTGTTTTACCCATTCTGTTAACAAATCCATTTTTATTGCTTTAGCATTTATTTATTTTTTACCAAAACTGTCCTAGATACACACACACACAAATTATTTGTTACTCTTTGTTAATCTTGATTAATAGAACCATTAATTCAAACTTGTGCTCGATTCACCATATAGTCCTCGTGGGAACGATCTTACTGACACTTTATTACTTGTTAAACGATTGTGTATACTTGCACAAGCACATCAACCATTTTTATAGCAACACTAATTATATAGTTTGAAACAATGAAATAGATCTAAGCAAAGAAATAAGACCTTTCTTAATCATGGCAGTGAAAACAATAGTTCAATTAATAGTTAATTATCTAGATTGATATACCAATTCTTTAGGGCCATTCATTTTGGAAGGAGGCAAATTTTTCTTTCCATTGTCTTAAGTTCTTAATTATATATGATATCCTACATATGTTTGATTTCCATTCTCTCTAAAGACTATATCCAAAATGGCAAACTTCAAAGCACATATTTTCTGTAGACAGTATAATACTTACTAATAATTGTGATAGTCAATAAACTTAACATGATTTGCTCATAAACACAATGAGAAAATATAAATGATCACCAAAATTTTCCTTATAGGCAGTATAGGATCAAGACTTACCTAGGGTAGACATTCTGTGACAGTCATCACTGGAGTGCTTTGTGTCAGAACACCTAAAGTTAGACTACATTTGGATGTTGTATTTTCTAAAGTAATGTGAGCTCAATATGAAATGCCTTTATGAAAGACAATCAACGACATACAAATTCCACTATTAGAACACAATTTATTAACTAAATAATAAAAATGACATGAACAGAGAACATATTATATAATTAGGCCAACCCACTATCATCCGTGAACAATTCCTCCCCAAGCGTTTTGATAGTGACTTGAATTCCTCACGATAATACAATATGGAAGTTCCCTAAAATTAAAATATATTCAATACTTAAAATCATAGAACTGCCAAATAGACTCCAACAGAAGAAAGATTGGAAGATGTCAAATAGGTCATGACCACCGCCATCACCACCCATTCCAAAAATCCATTCAAATACAAATAACAATGAGTTAAAATAATAAAAATAAAAATTAGAAAACATGGTTTTGTACAAAAAATGAAAGATAGAAGAATAGTTCGTGATCCTTACGTTACAGGACTCCTTCAACAAACACGTAGCAGACTGCCCACCCAACACAGGCAAGTTCCAATTTTTCCCGTTTACACTCCTTTAATCTCATAAATAAAAAACATGCTTATTTTGTAATTAAAACTAATATCCATATACAACAGTTTTATGATGACATGGAATTCTAATTCGTCCAGTAATAGGGTCAAAGAAGCATAATACGCTAAATGGTCAGAAAGCTACAAGTTAAACAACCTTGTGAATGTGCCAATTGGATAACCAAGCACCTTAGCTCATTTAAGAAGAGTCCAGTGAAGCTGATCAAGCATCTACTCAGAATACAGAACATTATGATGGATGGAGAGGTAATTTTGAATGAAGTATTAAGATATTCAAAGTCCAAGCTTGACCAGAAAATGACGTACCCTTTTCAATAAAGTTCTGAAGCATCAAGTACTGTAATAGAAGAAGACAAAAGCTTCAGTAACTCTAATATAAGAAAGAGAAGAAAAGCTGAATAAAGACAAAAGTACAAAAGCTGTAAAAGCAAAAACACTGAAGATTGAAGTCAAGCGTCTGCTGCTGATAATCAAGTGTCCGAAACGTCGTATTTTGAGGTACGCTCGTTCTAATGAAGTGATTTGGATTATTTAGAAATATAAGGGAAATACCTACATGTTTCCTGAAGAAGTCGAGATCTGAATCGATCTCTATCTGAGTGAAATTCCTTCTTCAAGCTTGAGATATGATACTGTTCGTGACAATCAGAACATGACTTCGTCTGCTGACAATTTCTGGAGCTTTAGGTGTTCAAAAGTATCGATCTTGATAACGTTAGAAGGCTCAGAGAAATATATGCAACTCTCGTGAAGAGGTTAGGAGCGAAATCGATCTTTATCTTTGTCAAAATACATCCGTAAGTTGGTGACGTGATGTTGTTCCTTACAGTCGTACCTTTATAGCGTCTGATGGCCATATAATGAGATGTATTAGTCTGAATTGGATGAAATCAGTGTCTAATTAAAGCTAATATCCATATAAACAAGTTTCATGAAGACATCGAATTCTAATTTGGCCAGTAATAGGATCAAAGAAGCATAATACGCAAGCTCTACGATATCGTAGCAAGCTATGATTAAATTTTGGGTCGAAAATCAGACGGAGCTCAGTCTGCGTTTTCATTGACAATAGTATTTTACTACTATCATGACCTACTTTGGATCCGTGAACGAGACAGTTAGTCTTAGAATCATGTTTCCTACATTTTTGCTAAAATGGGTCTTGACCTTCAAAAATGAAAATAATAATAAATTATTCGGGCGTAATTCAAACTGGGAGACGAACTGCATAGGGGTTTATCAGGACCCGCTAACAGATAAACTTGATGTCACATCAAGTCACATCACATTGGGAAGCGTGTCATGACTCGCCACTGTCATAATGAAAAACTAAAATACCTGGACGCGAAAAGACCAAAATGCCCCTGGTCTTTTTCCTAAAGAACATCTATGTCCCTAAAATATCTAAAAAGTGACCTCACCTTCCTCTCTCTCTCCTCAAATTTTGACTAGCCTCACTCTCTCTCTCTCCCCTCCATCTTCTTCTTCCTTTCTTTTCTCTCCTTTCTCCATTTCCTCCATTTTCTTTCCTTACTTCACCTCCATTTTTCTCAAGCTTCCACAAGGATTTTCAAGAAAATTTGTGAATCAAAGTTGATCATCTCATCCTACTCTATCATCTAGGAGGTATAGAATTCACTCTTAAGCTTTCAATCTTCATTTTTCTCCATTGAAATTCCATGAATTCAAAGTTGTTCTTCAAACTTCAAAATCTCTAGAAAATTGTAGAAAAATCCTTTTAATGCCAAACCAATTTCTTTAATCTAGTTTCATCCTATACTATCATAATCCAAGAGCATGAAACCAAATAATTTTCTAGCAATTTATCTTAAAGGGGCGGAATCTATGCATTTTCGGAGAAATTTGTTTTTGTTTCAATTTTTGTGAAATGATTCTTGATTTCACGTATTTCATTCCTTAATCATGCAATACAAGTGATTAGGAAGCCAAATCAAATTCTCACCTATTTTTAGAGGTGATGGCCGAAACCCTAAGTTTTTGGTTTAAGGGGTTTTGGTTCAAATCTTTGATAATTGATCATAGATTATGTCTTAGGTATGCTTAAGGATCATTGATCCAAGAGTTAGTAGAATTTCAACATCCCTAGCCTATTTAATTAAATAGGGGCAGTAGCCTAATCCCAAGGATTAGGGGGCTTGTGATTTAACTATATTAATTTCTGTTTTGTTTTATTGTAAAGGATCAGACAGGATTCGAACGTTCGACCATGCACCCGATTGACATTTGCGGAGCCGTAGTCGACATTTCACGGGAACATCACTAAGGTGGGGGAAAGAACCACAATATCGTCGGGGAGGCAAGATTTAAAATAATATATATTGATATGCGTAGGGGGACCCAAATTCTACTAAAGGTCGTTTGACCTTTAGGTTGATTTTACTGTATATCGAGATTGTTTGTTCTGTGATTGGATATTTAATATATTATATATTATATATATGTCATGCCTACTATATGTTTATAATTGATTAAATATTATTTATCTGTAAGTTGTTTTTATTGTTGAATCTGTTTCTGGTTGCTTTATGATGTGCTGTTGTGACTGCTGATGTCTGAGTAGAGATAGGCAGTAAATTCTGATGAGTTGGGAGACGAATGTATGGTGAGAAAGTCGAGGTTATATATATGTCGTAGTGCTCAACCTAGAGATATAGTTGATCTGTTGATGTTGTGATATAAAGTCAATACTCGGTTAAGCCGTACGAAAGTTGGTCGTGGTTGTTTATAAGTCGTGGTTGAGGCACTAAATGTTGATCCCGAGATGAGTCGATGAGATTTATTTTGCATAGTTGTTGTTCATCACTGTGTTGGCATACGGGCGATTCCGATCTTGCCTGCGGGGAGATGATCGTACCGATTAGTTGTTAACAGACGGGCGAATGTCCTGACCTGGCCTTTGGGCGGGGGGATATGTTGTTACCGTAAGTTCCGTTGTTGACGGACGAATATTCCCACCTGGCTTGCGGGCGGAGGAATATTTTGTACCCATGAGACGAGTTGAGCCTGCGGGCTATTGGGCGAACCTTGCATTACGGGGGTGGCACAGAGATGAACGAGACATCTTGATCTGTTAGGGATGTCGTGTCGTGATCGCATCCATATAGTTGTCAGTTGCATGAGTGTGAGAGACAGTAGTTAAGAGAGAATTATCTGGGAGTTGTTTGGTTATCACTGTTGTGTTGTTGAGTGTTGCTATCTATATAAATTATTTTATATAGCTGTTTTCCCATATATGATGAATTGTTGTTTCTTATCCCCTCTATTTTCTATGTCGTATTTTATTATTCTCGACTGTACGAGAACATCCTATTGAGGAACAGTCGGGAAATTGATGGCATACCGGTTGAACCTGATGCTAGCGGGAGAGCCTCGAATCCCAATGCTAGGGGACCTTGAGCTGCTCTATGCAGAGGACGACCGTTTCTGGGAGACTGACTACTCTTAGCGAAGAGTAGTGTATACGGGCCCGACTACCGTATACGTTAGAGTCGTGGTTGGGTAAACAAGCTTAGTTTTGTCATGGCCAGTACATGGGTTGAGTGAAATGTATTTCTGGGGCCAGAAAGGAAGTCTGATGTATCTTTATTTCTGCTGCTATGCTTTCATGTTATTTATTTGTTGCGTATTCTAAAATCTTTTATAGTTGGGATCAGTCGTTGTAGGCTCTACTGATGGAGCCATTACTATTATGTCTATATAAACTATTATGGTATCAGTGTGCTGTTTGTTTTCAATATTTCCGCAATTTATACTGCTACGCTATGCTGTAATGCTAAGAATACGAGTTAGGGTTACTAATGGGACCTCCGAGGAAGGGGTTGTCTCACCATATACTTCAGGGCATGGGGTTCATCGAGGAGCTACCTGGTTGGAGACTTCTATATCTCTCAGTGATTACCTTTGGAGAAATTGTGGAGCAGGTCGTGGAATTATCATCATGACTCTGATACTGCTTGGAGATCTCACACATCTTCGCGGAGAGGTTTTGTGGCTTGAGGTTGACATCGTCGCGCCGAGCGGAGGATGAGAGAGTATCACCGACGCAGGATCGTTATATCTAAGAGCTCGACCAAGTATGAGACGTTGCAGGTCTACCGTCGGAGGCAGCGAGCTTCGGTGGGGAGTTGCCGTTATCCCCGTTAGAGTCCTTGTTGGGGTAGGTAGTCCTAGTTTTGGTATGGCCAGTATAGGGTGGAGCGAAATGTATTTTTGTGGTCGAGGAGAGGAAGTCTTTTATATTTTTTTTTTTTTTGCCATGCTTCAGTTGAGTACTCTGAAAGTTGTATGATCTTGTAGGCTCTACTGATGGAGTCAGTACTTCAGTTGCTATATATATCTACATATGTGTGATTTTGGTATCCGTATGTTTGAGTTGCTTAATTTCTTCCATTTTTTTGTAAGCATGTTGCGCTATTAACGCTAAGAATATTAGTTCGGGTTACAAATGAGACCTCCGAGGAAGGGTTGTCTCACAATCCAACAATATGAAAGGTATTATAAACACACGGGGAAGGTATGAATATTTTTTTTCTAGACCTTAGAACGCATATTCAAGTGCTTAAACATAGTTTATGTAAAATTACGACATCATAGACTTAAGGGTGTGCCAAATATGCCAAACCAGTGATGGATATGAGCCTATTATTGAAAAAATGATCGTCCCCACTTGTGGTAAGACCTTAGGGGCCCAAAAACAATGTTGAGAGCTTGTTTTTCAAACTTTAAAGTGGTTTAAAAGATAGAGATAGATAGGGGGACATACGAGATTGGCAAATAAGATGGAAGAAAAGAAAAGGATTGGAGAGAAGAAGGGGAGGGAGAGATGGAAGGTAAGTTACGGCAAATTCTTAACCCTCTCCAGTATTTTCACTTCTTGGGTAATCATTTTTTTTCCACTACATCATCTTCTCCATTTTGGGACCATCATCTATTTTTCCCCAAATCCCTCTTTTCTCTCCCATTTTCAGTTTTGGAGAGAACTCCATTAATGGAGCTTAGGTTTTGCAAGATTTTGGCCTAACAAGTTAGGGAACTTGCGTCCTATTGGTTTAGGATAGAGAAGTGAGCTTGAAGAAGTCTCAAACACCTTCTTGCAGCTTCAAAATCAAGAGGAAAACATTCACCCAATTTCAAATCCGAATTTGGCTTCCACTCAAGGTGAGGGATTCAGGTGTTTCTTGAATTTGTCTTGGTTTAATTTTGCTTATTGATGTTTTTGTCCATGAAATTGAAAGAAATACCAATGTCATGATTTATTGGTTAAAACCTAGAATTTGGGGGTGAAGAACTCAATTGATGGAGCTTGAGTTTTCTTGGTTGCGGGTTCTGAAGAAGCTTGAAACTTCACATGTTTCTCTTGGTGATTTAAAGTTGTAATTTGGTTATGGTAAAACCCTTGGCTTAGATGTTAAAATGTTTGATTTTTATGTGGGTTTTGATGAGTGGTTGTAGGTGTTGCAACATGGATTTTGAACCCTAGTTCCTTAAAAGAAAAATCATTGGGTGAAAGTGTCTAAACTTGACATGTAGATGGGAAGTATACGAAATTAAGTTTGACCTAGAAATATATGGTTGGTGACCTTGTTTGAAGGTAAATCGAAGCAAGAAACCTGATTTTGAGTGAGCAAGTGTTGGAGGTAAACCCAAAATCCAAGTTTAACGTTTTTCTTGATTAAACTTGTTTTTGTCCAAAATCTTGAACAAACTTTAAATAGAATACTGTGTTAAACCACTCAATGAATTGGTTCTAGTGTCATATGAAAGCTAAAACACAATAGTATCTATGTATAAAATTTTAGAATTTTTCATTGAAAAGTCAAGCTATTAGAAATGAATTCTGTAGCACAAAAATCAACTTTGAAACAAAAATTGTATTGATTCACAGTTCCAAATATTCTAAAATGTTTGTATAATTTAAATATGTGTCTTAACTTTCAATTAAAACAAAAGGTGTATGATTTGGAAGTTTGTGCAACGAGTTATGCAGGCAAGAGTAACGGCTGTCAGTAACTTCCTGTTTTGCAAAATTATGCGGGGTAAAGTGCGATTGAACATAATATTGGACATTATCCAGCCACCTAAATTTTTTGATATTTTAACTGGGTATATATTGATGACTTGTCTTTCCAATGGTACAAACCTCATGTTAATAGGAATTCCCTATCCGAAGTTACGCTCAAGTTGACGTTAGCTTTACAAGTTGAATAACATGAGGGTATAGTTTAAAGAAACTTGAATCTAATGTTTGGTGCATGTGTGGAACAAGTCTTCTAGATAAATATATTCATATGTATGATATCATACATGTTTCATTAATTGAGTTATTTTTGGCGTGTTAGATCACAGTTTACCACTACTTTAGTAAAGTACTAAGTTTACCATTTTGCTAAGCAATTCATGAATTGGAATTTAGTTCCCTATGGGTCAAAACTTGAATTGATCTCACCTTGGGAAAATCATTTGAGCTTGGTATAAAAGCGGATGTAGTACCCTATTGGTTTGAATAAGACTTCCTGCGAAAATTGTGAATGAGGAATAAATTGTGATGTTTGTGGTCAAGATTGGAAAATGTTTCGTTTACGTACCTTCTGAATTTGTAAATCTCTTGTGTGTCCTTTTCGTGCAAGGAGAGAATGATAATAGACAATTTGATATATTTTTTTATGTTTTCCAGGAGATGAATTATATATACACACACAGACATATATGTATATATATGAATTAACTTGAGTCATTATCTAGATTATTGGGTTAGATTTTAAACATGAATGTGAAAGGTTGCAAATTTTATTGAACATGAGAAGTATCCATTGATTGTGTGGAATGAGATAATTGATTGTTATGTTGTAGAGTTATAAATGAGGTTAATGTTAGTTATGAGGTTGAAAAGTCACTTGTATATTGAGATGATTATGGTCTGGAATCTATATTGAGTTTGATGCTAAAATTTATGCTGATAAGATTCAATATCAAATTAAAACCTAAAGCTGTCTCTCTCTCTCTCAACCTTCCCTCTACTCCTCTCTTCTTTTTTCCTTATCCACCAGAGGGGGGTGGTTTTGTGCCATTTCCTGGTCTGGAGTCACCCCTCTACATCGTTTTTTTCTCTCCTTTTATCTAAATAAGTGATTTTTCCACATAGATCTAGTTTTTCTTTCGTGTTTTTCCATGATTTCGTCATCTGAGTGCGGCGTTGTTTTGTTCGTCATTTTGGTGCGGTATTATTTGGTTTCTCATCATGTTGCGGTGTTCGTTTGGTTCAAATTGGCATATCAGCTTCGATCCATTACAAATTCAATCAAGACTTGGGCGTCGATGTTACAAATCCAAAGGCATGAGTATTCCGGTCACTTTGATTTTGTCACATTTGTAGGAATTTTGCCGTTTTATACTATTAACCTGCGTGCTGTGAGTTTGTTCGCAAATTCATCCTTTTCGATTTTTAGCGATGTTGAATTTGTGTTGTTTTGGATGCATTTTAACAATATGAATGAATGAATATTTTTTTTATTCAAAAAAAAAAGAATATGATACAATCATCATGGATTGAATTATTAATCGCCGAAATATGTATATCGAAACATGTGAAGATTTTGTTGCGTCTATGATTGTTGATATACGTGATCCTCATTGGGAATGGTTGCATTGTGAAATGATAGACTGATTGAAGGGATAAAGTATCCAAGAAGTGTGAAAGTGGAATGATGGTGGCATGGTGCTATGGTTATGGAAATAAAAGTGTTGTGGGCTTCAGCCACATGAGTATAATGGAAATAATTGACTTATGATGGAAAATATAACCATTTCAATGAGGGATGGAAAATATAACCATTCCAATAAGGAACTCTTGTGGTTAAATGTATAAGTTATCAGACTTTAGGAAGTCTTGGCTAACAGGTTAGCCCGAGTCATTGACAAATGTAATTCTAAGGAGCAATCTGCCTTTATTTTAAGTAGATCTATTTTAGATAATGCCCTTGTGGCATCAGAGATTATCCCTTACATGAAGAATAAAACTAAGGGTCTCAAAGGTGAAGCTGCTCTTAAGGTTGACATCAGTAAAGGTTTTGGCAGGGTTAGCTGGAACAATCTAAAGGGTGTTATGCTCAAGCTTGGATTTTCTCCTCAATGGGTTCACTAGATTTATCTTTGTGTCTCCTCTACCTCCTACTACATTATGGTAAATGGTGACTTGGTGGGGCCTATTTTCCCTAGTAGAGGTCTTCGTCAAGGTGATCCTCTATCTCCTCTTATCTATATTATTTGTGCTGAGGATCTCATTGCCTTGATAAAAAAATACTAAGAGAAAAGGTGATTTACATGGTATCCGTATTTGTCATGGTGCCCCGGTCGTGTCCCATATTTTGTTCGTAGATGATAGCTTCCTGTTCTTCCGTGCTACTGATAGGGAGTTTACTATTCTCAAGAATATTCTTGGTGTCTATGAGATTGCTTCAAGTCAAGCTATCAATCTTCAGAAATCTGAAATTTTCTTTAGTAAGAATGTTAATGCTTATGATCGCTTGTCATTGTCTACCCTTCTTGGTGTTCGTTTCAGTCTAGGTAAGTATCTAAGTTTGCCATCCATGGTGGGTAGGATCAAGAAGGCCGCCTTTAACTTTATAATAAAGGACAAGATATGGCAAAAAATTAATTCATAGAAATCCAAATCTCTCTCTATGGCTAGTAGAGAATTTCTTATAAAATCTGTTGCTCAAGCCATTCCTTCTTATTGTATGAGCATTTATGCTATTCCTCCTTGTCTTGGAGTCTTGGAGATTATATTCAGCGTATGTTGAATTCCTTTTGGTGGGCTCTAACAAAAATAAAGATCATGGTATTTGTTGGCTTTTTTGGGATAAGCTCTTGGTTAGCAAGAAATATGGTGGTTTGGGTTTCCGCAATCTCTTTGGCTTCAATATGGCAATGTTAGGCAAACATGGATGAAAATTGATTTCCAGCTCCGATGCTTTAGTTTCCCGCATCTTCAAAGCTTAAAGACTTCCCTAGAAGGGATTTTATGGATTCATTGGTTGATCACTGTAACATCCCATCTCTTGTAACCCTAATTAAGGGGATAGCCTTGATCGAGTGTTTTCTTGGTTATGTGTTTGTTTGTGTGATTGTTTAAGGCCTAGTTGGAAGTTTAGGAATAGGCTTGAATTATGTTGGAGGAGCTTAAGATGTAACACGAGAAACTGGGGGAGTCAAAAGGCTGGAAGTCCCTTCCCAGCTAAGCAGAACGCTCAAGCGTGGGAGGACTGTACGGTCAAGCGTGGCAACGCTTGGACGTGGGAAGCTTGCACGCTCAAGCGTGATGAGTATGTTGTGCCAGCTGTTCTGAGTTTTGACGCGTGTGGGACGCGTGTAGGACATGTGTCAGGCCAGGAAAAGGACAGAGTGGACGAGGTTCCACGCTCAAGCGTGGAGAGACCCAATGCGTAAGCGTTGGAGCGCTCAAGCATACAGATGTTCCACGCTAAAGCGTGGACAGCAGGAACCATAAGTGGTGTTTCCACTTTCATTCCCACACTTGCACGAATTTTGGGTGGAAAATCTGGAGCTTTAGAGCTGAGAAAGAGAACTCAGAGTTTAGAGAGAGAAAGCTTAAGTTTGAGGGACTTCAGAGCATCAGATCGAGATTTCGATATATCGTTGCAATCGTGACTTCGTCATCTTCGATTCCAACTGATCAGTTTCTCAATTCGCGAAAGGTAAACTCGAATCCCTAACACGTGTTCTTCATGTTCTTCGCGTTCTTCAATTTTCTACCTTTTCTCTTTGATCTTTGAGCTTACCCTAGGGCTAACACTATTGCATACATGTTGTATTCATGATTAGGGCAAAGTTTGTGCTCCTGATTTTGCGCGTTGGCGAGATTGAGGTCGCGGCTGATCTTGGGGGTTGCCATTGAAGAGGAGCAGCAAGCTTGAGGTTGGGGAAGAGCGAGATTGTTGGGTTCGTGATCACACGGAAATGCGCGTGAAACTGTTCAAGTGGGGAGAAAGAGTTACACACATAGGGGAGGTAAGAATAGTCTATATAGCTTTGTTGTATGTTGAGACGACCCCACTTCCGTAGGATAATCCCATTAAAGATCTTAATATATTAACTACCTTTAATCGCATTATAATCGTTAGTGTGCTTTATTATATGAAGCGAGGTGGAAAATTTTGCGCGGAAGCAAAACCAACTTTAGGCATGCAGCTGATCAGAGTACGCAGGTTTCAAACATAAAGATATATATCATACACATCAATTGCCCTATCAGTAGGGCTACAGTATTAATATTTACATGTAGAGTATCTCGGTACAAACTGTAGGCAAATTACATCAAAAGATAGTAGCATAATAGAACACTTCTCAAGCTCGTCCACCGGCCTCAATCTCGTACGGCGTATCACCCAATTCCTCCGCAGCTAGATCTCCCACATATATATATATATATATATATATATATATATATATATATATATATATATATATATATATATATATATATATATATATAAGAAACATAACAAGAAAAGACAAGGAGTAAGAAATATGCATCATCATATATGGGAAAAGGGGCTATAGCATGGCATATATACATATAACACATAACACATATAGGAAACATGCAACACACTAAACAACCATCTCTTGAATTATACATCACATCCATTTCCAAGATATTTCTCTCAGATCAAACCTCCAAGGAAGGATTCTAATCTTTATATGCATGTATGCATGTCGGCCGATTTTATCACGTCCCCATTTGGACATCCCCGTCGGGATTAATAATTCACGTCACCAATTGGACATCCCCGTCGGGATCAATAATTCACGTCCCCACTTGGACATCCCCGTAAGGATCAATAACGTTCCCATTTGGACATCCTCGAAAGGATCAATAACGTCCCCAATTGGTCATCCCATCTTCGGGATCACAAATCGCCCCCATTTGGGCATTCCCCATTGGGATCACATGTGGTATGATATGCAACAAACATCCATTACTGGTTGATGAGACGACCCGCCGTCCCATCAGTAGAACCTAAGATATTAACTAATCTTAATCGCATAATAAACGTTAGCGCGCCTTATTAAAACGAAGCGACGCGGAAAATTTAGCGCGGAAGCAAACAAATACGCGGCACGCAACGCTTCAGAGTACACAGCTTAAAATATAAAGAAATATATCACATACAGTATTGCCCCATCAGTAGGGCTACAGTAATACAGTAATACAAACGAGTATACTCTTACAAACCAAAATAAAAGTATGAAAGGTAGGCCGAGAGATAGCACTCCGACTAATCACGGTCATTGCCCAAACTCTCGAGGCTAGGGTCCGCGGCACGTCCTCCAGCGTCAGGCTCGTAAGGAATGCCGTCCAGCTCTTCAGCAACTGGTTCCTCCTCGGGGTCTTCCCATAAAATATGAGCAACACATACAGAAAATAGCGGGAGATAAGAAACATATATCATCAATATGGGAGAGGGGCATCAGTACAGCATATATATATACATCACACAACACAGATAACATATATAGCACAACTTCATCCATCTCTTAAGTCACCAATCACAATCATCTCAAATATCATTCTCTCGAATAAGCCTATAGGAGGGATACTAGTCCCTATGTATATGCTGTCTTCCCTATATGCATGTCGGCCGATACATCACGTCCCCAATTGGACATCCCCGTCGGGATCACATCACATCACATCACATCACATCATATCCCGCCTCGGGATTTTACGTAACGTCCCCAATTGGACATCCCCCTTTGGGACCAAATGCTGTGGTATGAAATGTTATGAAAATGCAACAAACATCCATCGCAGGTTGATATCGGAACCTCACGCCTAAACACTCATCCACGACCACGACACATCGCATCACATCAACGTCAACATCAATCATCACATCAACATCACATCATCATCAACATCACATCAGCATCAACATCACGACGCCTTGCGTCTACGAGCCACAGCTCCACGGTCGGGACCACAACGATATCAACCCGAACAACATCAACGCTCACCATACTCTCATCAACACTCAATCAATCAAATCACATTATCATCACAACAGTAATTCTACCAGTACAGCTATCATCATAAAGTCAAACAATAATTCATCATGTAGGCAGTTCAACAAATAAAACCAACAAATAATCAAATAACCAATTCAACACATCAACCTCAATAAACTACAATAGTCATATCATCAACTTAGTGGTAATAGCCCAAAAGTACCTACACCCAGGGTCCAGGCACTTTTCCAGGGCTCAACCTCTAGTAGGGTTTTAGGGTTTCCCTACACAGATATATATATATATATATATATATATATATTCTATACTAGCTTGCCTTCCCGACAATATGAGTTCTTTCTCCCCACCTTAGTGATTTCCTCGAGCAGCTCCGGCTACGACTCCGCAGCTGTCAGTCGGGTGCGCTGTCGGATGTTCGAATCCTGTCCGAGTCTATACAACAAAACACAACCAGAAATTAAAATAAGGAAACCATAATCTATCTAATCTCTAGGATTAGCTACTGCCCTTAATTACTTAAGTAGGCTAGGGATATTGAAATTCTACCAACTCTTGGATCAATGACCCTTAAGCATACCTAATGCATAATCAATGATCAATTATCAAAGATTTGAACCAAAACCCCTTAAACCATCAAAGTAGGGTTTCGGCCCTCACCATGAAAAATAGGTGAGAGTGTGATTTGGCCTCCTAATCACTTGGATTACATGATTAAGGGATGACACATGAGGAATCAAGAACAAAGAGCAAAACCCATTTCCCCCCCCCCAAAAACCCTTACATTCGGCCCTTAAAAGATAAATAGGCTAGAGATTTTATTTCATCACAAGCTCTTGGATTATGATAGTAGAGAATGATTCTAGCTCATAGGAATTGGTTTGGTCTCAAAATGATTTTTCTACAATTTTCTAGAGATTTTTGAAGTTTAGATCTAGAAATTGAAATTCATGAAAATAAAGGGAGAAAATAAAGATTGAGAGCTCAAGGATGAAATCTATACCTTCTAGGTGATAGAGGATGATGAGAGGATGAACTTTGCTTCACAAACTTGCTTGAAAATCCTTGTGGAAGCTTGAGAAAAATGGAGGTGAAAAATGGAGGAAGAAAAGAGAAATGGAGGAAGAAGAAGAAGAAAGAAGGAAGAAGAAGAAGAAAGAAGAAGAGAGAAGCAGCCAGCAGCAGGGGCACGTGAATGAGGGGGAGAAAAGGTGAGTGGGTGAGGTAATTGTTGATATTTAAGAAGACTTAAGGGTTAAGAAAGGTAAAGAGGTAATTAGTAAAAACTAACCAAGGGTAATTTGGTCAATTCACGTCCCGATAATTTGAAAATCCTCACGACATTTGCAGGAGTCCCCAAATGATTTAACATAGCCCTGGTATGAAAATCATTGGCTCAAGGTTCTCGAAAAACCCTAAGACAACTCGAATCGTCTCCTAGAACGATTATCGGCCTGAATATAATAATATTATTTTTATTTTCAAACGTCAGGACGAAATTTTTCGAAAGTGTAGGAAATGTGATTCTAAGACTAACTGTCTCGTTCGCGGGTCCAAATTAGGTCTTGATAGTAGTAAAGCACTACTGTCAAGGAAAAACGCAGACCGGGCTCCGTCTGAGTTTTCGACCCAAAACTTAACCATAGCTTCCTACGATAGCGTAGAGCGTGACTATGGACTCGGAATAATTTATTAAAGTTTCTAGACCCTCAAATAAAATATAATTAATTAATTACTGATTAATTAAAAGATTAAGAAAATCGGGGTGTTACAGTTGATACCAAAACCTCACACCTAAACACTCGGCCACAGTCATGATGCCTTGCATCCACATGAATATGAACATAAACATCACGACGCCATGCATCCACGACCCCACAGCTCTATTAGATCCACAACAGTATCAACCCGCACAACATCATAATCTCATTATATGTTCATCAATCTCATCATATGCTTATCAATCTCAATCTCATCATACGTTCATCAATTTCATCATATGCTTATCAATCAACATCCAACCAATCACAAGAACAAAGTATCATAATAATGAGCATGTCAATATAGCTAGATAGAGAAATAACCATATAACTCACATAGAGTACATAGAGTACATAATCACAATTAACTCACATAAAGCACATAGAACACATGTTCACAATTAATTCACATAGAGCATCATATAAATCACATAGAACACATATTCACAATCACATCAAGTATATCAATCATCCATTTAGTATTTGTCTTCTAGCCTAGGGTATAATTTTAGTGGTGATAGCCCCAAAGATACCTACTCCTAGGTCTAGGTACTTTGTTCCGGGCTCAACCTTTAGTAGGGTTTAAAGCTCCCGTACACATGCATATAGACTATACTACGCTTGCCTTCCCGATGATAACAAGTTCCTCTCCCTACCTACAGCGATGATCATGAGCTCACTAACACGTTCTCACAGTCACAACCTCGCTCCTTCAACCGGTAATCGTACACCTTTTAGAGCAATTGAACACGGCTGGATCCTTCACCATAAATCACAATCCAAATTACTATAATAAAACAAAATCCACCTAGTCTATAGAAACTAGGGTTCGGCCCCCATGAGGAAAATATGCTAGAGGTGTTAAAATTTGACAAACTCTTGGATTAATGATCCTTCAGCATAGATAAAGCAAGTGTAAGTCATTTGATTTAAGAATTTGAAACAAAACTCAAGATCTTATATAGGTTAGGTTTCGGCCATGTCATAGAAAATTAGGGTAGGAAAGGTTTTGATTGCAATCTTTTGGATTCAAAGACATTTAAGTATAATAGAATCAAATCAACACTTCTTTAAGCAAAACTTTGAATACAACTTCATGGATTCACTACCCTAGGGTTTCGGCCATCTCACCCCAAATGGGTTAGAGAGCTTTTATGATTACAAACTCTTGGATTATGAAAGAAGATCATGAATCTGGAAATTGGTTTGACATTAAAATGATTTTTCTACAATTTTTCATGAATTTTGGAAGTTTAAGCTTCAACTTGGAGAAAACATGAACACATAGAGTTTCAATGGATAGAGATGAAAATTAAGCGCTCAAATATGAGATCTCTACCTCTTAGATGATGAAGAAGATCAAGCTAAGCAACTTTGCTTCTCAAAGGTCTTGAAGAATCCTTGAAGAATGGAAAGAAAATGGAGGTAGAAGCTTGAAGATGTTGTGAAGACTTGAAGTGGAGAAGGAGAACGAAAATGAGAGAAAGAAATAGAAGAGAGGTGGCATGATATATATATATATATATATGGAAGGAAAGGATAAGGATGTGATAAATATCACTTAAGGGTAAAAAGGTAACTTCACCTAGGAACAAAATTGGAATTGTATCACAAGTTCTACTAGAACTTGAACACTTGAACTTGAAAAATGAATAAGATAAGAAAGAAACGTGAGAGAGAATTTGGGAGAAAGAATGGCGTGAAGAGTATGAAAGAATGGGGTAAAGATGTTATATAAACACAAAAGGGCAAATTTGTCATTTCCTACACCATCATCATTACCATGGTGTGACTCATCCTTGGCCATCATTACTATGGTGACTCACCTAGGTGAGTGTGAGGTGAGTCACTATAGTCATGATTACTAGTGGATAAGGATAAGGTGAGGTGGCTTTGAAAGCGACCTTATGCTTATCCGTTACCGGTTCCTGTAATCCCGTATGCAGATCGGGTTTTGTTTGAATCGTCAACCCAAACCTTAACCAAAATTCTCTACCAGTAATGTAGAGTAAAACAAGATCTGGGTTGGATTCAAAAAGTGGACATGTAGAAACAAAATTGGACATCGGACGAGAGATGCGGTTCCAAAGTGTGATGAGTCAGTGGGTGAGTCATCACCATGACTCATCACTACTCATGATTACTCCACCATGAGTCATCCATGTCATGATTACTTTTCTAAAGTAGTCATGATTACTTTTCCAAAATATCTTGATATTTTATAAAGGAAAGACTATGGAATTACAACTTTGCCATTTATAACTCATAAAGCAGTAAAAATTGAAGTGTTACATATATTCTATGTTGTGTAGGGGAACCCTAAACCCTATCTGATGTTGAGCCCTGACGAAGTACGTAAACCCTAGGTTTAGCTTACTTCGGGCTACCACCGCTATCTCTGATACCCTAGGTTAGCAGACTTGTGTTGATTGGCGTGATATCTGTATTGCTACTATGTATGTATCTACTAACTAGTATGTGTGAAGTATGATGACCATATAACATGTTTATTGGCCTCGATGTTTACCGCTTAATTGAGCATGATAATGATGAACTGTTGTATTACCTTGGAATGCGTGTATGCATGAGAAGTTGGTGGGTTAGTATGGCTAGGGCTTTGAACCCGTTGTGGACATTTGAGCTGGTAGTCGAGATTTGAGATTATAATTGGAGCTTGGAGCTCATAAGGTTGTGATGGGAGCTTGGAGCTCATAAGGTTACGGTAGGAGCTTGGAGCTTGTGATGTTGAGGTCCGAGTTTGCATCTAAAACTCTATCAGCTCAAGAGAGATGGATGACATGCATAGCATTTGCATACGATGCCAAGTGGCGAGCCGTGTGTCAGTAGAGACACGAGGTTGGTGCATCTAGTGCGGGTGCGGAAAACGGAAGGGAAGGTTTGAGAGACCTTGGAGATATACTGGACATAGGTGTGCCCACATGAGACCGGTATGGTAGCTCTTATTGTGTCGTGGTAGTCCTGGGAACGTCCTACTATCCCAAATGGACCCTGAGTCTTTTTAGTTGCTGGTGGATCTTCCGAGGAGACCCAGATAACCCTCTATGTCTACGACAGTTGAGCAGTGATGCACTCTTATGGGTCACGGCGAGCGGAACAGATTATCGGAACACATCAACTTGTCCGATGAGCAGATGTATGATGTTGTCCTTAGGAGAACGTTTAGTACCGGCTGATATACATAGAAAGAGTATGTGTATATCTAGCTAGGGAATGACCGTGGTGTCGAGGCATTGGGAGATGGTTGTGTTTGCTATATTTATTGCTTGCATCATCCCTTGTTATCGATGTGCTGTATATCTTATCTCCTTGCTTTTCTTTGTATGCTATGTTGTTTGATATACGAGCAGACAACGAGCCAGCAGAGTACCAGGATGGACCTGACACTTCACCATTGATCACAGGGGCACCGTGGATGACGATGCTGGGTGACATCGAGATAGTCTATCACGATGAGAGGGGATGGCGGGTGGACCCCTCGACCTTTTTTACGGTGTAAACAGGATCGGTGAACTTGATCTTCCGTAGCAGCAAGCCACCATATGAGGATATCACTGGGCCTTATCGTGTGATCAAGTTTCTTCCCTTTCCACGTATGTGGCACCCACCGAGGCAGGGGAGCAGGACTACAGGTAAGCCGCGTCACATTCTTCAGTCGTATCTAGCAGGCGAGGCTTTGTTTATAGAAGACAGCGGAGGCGATCAGAGCAGTACCTGAGGATATACCGAAGGTGTCCGATAGTACGAGCCTGTGCGGGTCTACAGGCGTACTCACAGAGAGGAACAGGGTAGCTCCGAACACCCTCACTAGCTTGAGTTGGTTGCTGCCAGTGCGTCATCTCTACGTCTATGTGGTGAGATTTCTCGTTGTATTTTTAGAGTGGGCGGGGAGTGCTGGTGAGCATATTTGAGAGTTTTTTAAGGTCTTTTGATGTATCTTGTTTTTATTTTCAGCTTCAGTTGTACTTATGTCTGTATATGTACCTTAGCCCTACTGATGGGACAACCACGTACAGTATTGCATGTATATATCTATGTTTTTATCTTTTTCCTATTGCGTTTACTTTGATGTATGATGCTTATGCACGTATATGTTTGGATGTTCATTATCGTTTGTTTTTCTCTTAAGCGAATAATAATATCATTAATTATAGTTAATAAGAGTAAGTGGACCAATGGGACGACTTCATGTATGTGGGGTTGTCTCATTATTATGGTATCAGAGCATTGAGAATGTTTTGAGGCTAATGGGATTATCCTTCGTAAGGAGGGCATCTCAGTCACAACCCATCGTTCACTTGGAGAAGCATCCGGTCTTGTCGATCGCTTTTATTTGAAGGTTTGAGATGGAAGTTGGGTTATGGTTCTAAAGCAAAGGTGTTTGGTGATTCTTGGTTGCATGACAAGGACCACAATACTTTATCCCCTGACTCTTGTAACGCGCTGTTCAATTCTGACCCCAATATTTACAGACTTCTGGTTTGTTACCTATGGCTCCCTCATGTGAAGCATTGGAATATTCCCCTTATTAATCACATTTTTCAGGATCCAACAACTAGTGTCATCATCAAGACTACTTTGCACAGTTCTATGATTGAAGACTCTCTTATTTGGAAGCATAATTCATACGATGCAATTGACGTTCTTATATATATTTTTACGTAGTTATGTAAAAAAATTAAAAATTTATACTTTTTTTATAAATCTTAATTAAGTGTGTTAATACTTTCTTTTATATTTATCTCTATTTTATAGGGATTAAAAAAAACACACAAGAAAGATTAATGACTGCCCCAGCTAGTAACACAACTACTGGATTAGCACGATATGGCTTCTAATAAAAAACAAAGATTTAATACATTTTATATTTGATTAAGTATAGACAGATTTAATTACAATGTATTATTAGTGTAAAGATTTTTTATATTGTCAATCAATCGTGTATTGACACATCTTAAAAAAATGTTTGATTCTAATAATAACTACAGGCATAACATGAAAGATGTCTAAATGATGGCAAAATAGGTTAATTGGTCCTATACGTTTATTTAAATTTTCACATCGGTCCCATAAGTTTTATTTTTTTCAAATTGGTCATACACGTTATATTTCATTTCCATATTAGTCCTTTCCGTTAATTTCGACCTAACGCCGTCAGATTTGACCTGACGTGGCTATAATATTAGTGAGACACATGGCTTTTAATCTGACGCCGTAAGGTTGAAATTGACGGAGAGGACTAACGTGAAAACGAAACATAATGTGTAAGACCAATTTGAAAAAAATAAAACTTATGGGACTGATGTGAAAATTTAAATAAACGTATAGGACCAATCAACCTTTTTTGCCTATAAATGATCGATGGTGTAAATAAATTTATAAAAAATAAACTCATGCATAAACTCTTAGTAATAGGGGTGGGCACGAGTTCGGTTTGGTTGGGTCTGTTTTTGAAAAAAAAAATTGCAACTTGAAACCAACCAACCTGACCAACCTGACCAACCTGATCGTATTTGGGTTGGGTTTGGTCGGGTCAGATCATCGGATCCATGAATTAAAATAACAAAGTAAAAAAATACAATAAATATATCACTCTGATTTCTTAAATAACTCTAATCCCTTACCCTACCCGTTCAACTCTTCGCCACTAGTCATAAACACACACAACTCGTTGCTTCTTAATATTTCTTCTTCTTCAACTCATTGCTTCTTCTTCTTCTTCTTCTTCTTCTTCTTCAACTCGTTGCTTCTTCTTTTATCATCATCTCCTTCAATTCTCGTTGGTGGAATACAGCACGTTGAAGATCGTTTTCGACAAGTAGTGTTTTTCACAAACACACAGAGTCACAACCGTGGGTTTTTCAATATATCATCATCTCCTTCAATTCCCGTTGGTGGAATACAGCACGTTGAAGATCGTTTTCGGCAAGTAGTTTGGAGAGTCGTCGCACTACTTGTTGGAGAGCCGCCGACTGGTTGTAGAAGGACTGAACTTAGGAGTGAGGGAGGAGAGGTGGACTAGTGGAGAACAAACCATAAATGAGTATAAAGAAGAAATAAGGATTAGGTGCAAAAGTTCAAAACCACACCCTAAAGCATAAAACGCAATAGAAGTGTTCACCTATTCGGGCTAGTCGGTTTTCACTGGGTTGTATGTCAACTAACCCGAGACCCGAACCGAACCATTCGAGTTCATCATGAAGCAAACTGAACCCATGTCCACCCCTTACTTACAAAGTATGTGTTTGGATGAACTTTTGATCAACGTGATTTTGAGTGAAATTGATTTAGTTACAATTAAGTTTGAAGTAAAGTGATTTAAGTTTGAATCTTTTCATTTTGAAAATAAGTTTGATGTAAAACTTAACAAATTTTTTTTAACTTAATGCAAAAACTACTTTTTGTGGTTTCTTTTAGAATTCTGTTTGAAGGCAAAATCAATTTTATCTAAATGTAACCAACCAAACATCTATATCTTCTATATCTTTTACTAAAATCATATTTGACAGATACAAAAACACTTCTAAGTATTTTTACCGTGGAACCAAAGACAAACTAATTCATTTCATACACAAATTAGCAAGAACTTTTTCCTTATGTTTATGTCCGGTTATAATAGACAATTCAAAAGAGACACACATGACACGACAAAGCACAAGTTGAAACCAAACACAATAAACAAAGAATAAAAAATTAGGCTGTATCAGTATCTGCGTATAAAACTATAAATAAATAATAAAGATCAATACTCATCATTCACAAAAAAAAATAAAGTGATGTTATTTTAATCTTTTAAAAATAAAAAATATTAATTTAATCTCAAATATGTAAAATATGAATCAAAAGAATTATTAATTTGATTTATATTTTTTATTTTTAAAAATTAAATTGATATTTTTTATTTTTAAGGATTAAAATATTATCTTATTATTATTTATTTATTTATTTATTTTTTTTTTTATGGAGTACTGGTTTGAGCTTTACTCATAAATAAATAACAGAACTCGATCCAGCGAGAAGTGTTTTTCGTTTTTATTTTGTTGTGGTGATTTATTCCTACCAGCAAGTAAAGCCGTTTCCTTTCCCAGCCTTAGATTCCTGAGAGACAGAGACAGCGCGTTGAAGAACAGGACCCAACCGAAACTGCTTCTGTAACCGTTGCAGAGGATTGCTTTGCTTTGCTTTGCTTTGCTGCTCTTTACTGTCTTACGTTACACACTGTCTCGTCTTTTCAGTTTTCGTCTTTGTTAACAACAATAAAAGCGTTGGTTGCGTGTTGCTCGTGAGTGGGAACGAACTGGATCTCATAATTCCACATAAATAAATAAATTCCGTCTTAAATGTTTCCTATGATGTTGTGCGTGGAATGAGGAGGATGTTTCAGATTGGTCTCAAACTGTGAAGAAAAAAAAAAACAATCCTTTTATTTTTTTTTGGATAGTTGACTTGCGTTCAATGATGTTGAATCGTGGGTCAGATGTTTTGGCTGAAGGTGAAAATTGAATGTTTCTCAAAATCCCACTTTTTTTTTCTTTATTTTTTGGGTTAACTTCAGAGGATGATCTTGGTTATGGTTTTGTGATGAAGCAGTGGTTGGTTCGGGTGGTGATGAGCTGTATGAGAAGCTATGGAAGGCCTGTGCTGGTCCACTAGTAGATGTTCCTCATGTTGGCGAGAGAGTGTTCTATTTCCCACAGGGGCACATGGAGCAAGTGAGTTTTGTTTTCGATTCAATTCATTCCTTTTGTTAAAAAAAAATTCTTTTTCTTTTTCTTTTTTCAGATCCCTTTTCTTTTATTAGCAGGAAATTTATGTTGTCTGAAAATGGAAATGTTGGGTACTTAGTTATGCTGAATTATGAATTTCTTTTTTTTTATTTTTGTTTTCGTTTTTGTTTCTTTTTTTGTTGTTGTTGTAGTTAGAGGCATCAACGAATCAGGAGCTGAATCAGAGGATTCCTCTTTTCAAACTTCCCGCAAAGATCCTTTGTCGGGTCGTGAACGTCCATTTACTGGTAATTTTCTCCCTAATAATAATTCTTCTTTGTTTTTTTTAAAAATTTATATACAAGAAGAAATCTTGTTTGGTTGATGGGAAAATGGTCAATTTAACATCTGGGGTTCGGAAGTTACTTACTATGTACAATTTGGTGTTAAATTATTAATTAATATTGGTATATTATTGTGATATTTTTTTTTGGGGGGGGGGGGGGGGGCAGGAAACAACAACTTACCTTTGATTTTTAACATGTTTTATTAGGCTGAACAAGAAACAGATGAGGTTTATGCACAGATTACTTTGGTGCCGGAATCTGATGTAAGGATGTAGCTGCCCCTTTTGATTTTCAAAACTTTTCATGGTCAACCTTAGATTCTTTTCTCCCGTTGTTTAGATTCTAATGGAACAAATGTCTTAGCAAGCTGAGCCTACGAGCCCTGATCCATGCCCTCCTGAATCTCCAAGGCCAACAGTTCACTCATTCTGCAAGATCTTGACTGCCTCGGATACCAGCACCCATGGCGGCTTCTCTGTTCTCAGGAAACATGCCACAGAATGCCTTCCTGCTTTGGTAATACTATTTGATTAATTTTTATTTGAATTTCTTCTTGGTTTTCCACTCCCATACTGCCTTAGTGATGTTTTTAAAAACTATGGATTTGGTTTTATTATTATTAGGACATGTCCCAAACAACACCAACTCAGGAATTGGTTGCCAAGGATCTTCATGGTTATGAATGGCGCTTTAAGCATATATTTAGAGGTAAAGGACATAGAAGTTTTCATCTCAGACCTTGCGATTTAACTTCTTATCAGCCTAATGATTTTCCCTTTAACTTATTTTTCTTTTTGATCAGGTCAGCTACACAGACACTTCATCTCAGCCCTTGGGATTTAACTTTCTATCAGCCTAATGGTTTTCCCTTGAACTTAATTTTCTTTTTTATCAGGTCAGCCACGCAGACACTTGCTCACAACTGGATGGAGTACTTTTGTGACTTCCAAGAGATTAGTTGCTGGAGATACCTTTGTGTTTTTGAGGTAAATGTTCATTGATCATATGGTTCAGAAATCTTCTAGATTTCTATTGTAAATTCATATAAGAATTTATCTTTTTTTCTTTACAAGCCTTAATTTAACTAATATCTTGTGTATAGGGGGGACAATGGGGAACTACGTGTTGGCGTGAGGCGTCTTGCTCATCAGCAGAGTAGCATGCCGTCATATGTGATTTCCAGTCAGAGCATGCACCTAGGAGTTCTTGCAACTGCCTCTCATGCTGTTGCAACTCAGACTCTTTTTGTAGTATATTATAAGCCAAGGTAGAAATTTTGTTTCAAGAACTAAAAATGTGTTAAGTGATAAATAATTAGCAGATGATTGTTGACATGGGATTTTGTTTGCTTAGGACGAGCCAGTTCATCATAAGCGTGAACAAGTATTTGGAGGCAATCAGCAATAAGTTTAGTGTTGGCAAGAGGTTCAAGATGAGGTTTGAGGGAGATGATTCCGCTGAGACTGACAAAAGGTAGTGAAAGTTATCTCCGTAGTTTGTTATGTGGCCTTTTCATACCTATTCTAATACATGGTTGATCAGATTTTCGGGTACCGTAGTTGGAGTGGAAGATATTTCTCCTCATTGGGTAAATTCAAAATGGCGATCACTCAAGGTATTCTCATCTTTGGCTGTGCAGTTGTTCACTTTATTTTCAGTGATTGCATGTTATTCATCTTTTCTTTTTGTCAATCCCCAGGTTCAATGGGATGAACCTTCCGCTGTTCCAAGACCTGATAGGGTTTCACCATGGGAGATAGAACCCTTTGTGGCTTCTGCTCCTTCACTCTCAGTTCAACCTAATGTTGTAAAGGCTAAAAGGCCTAGACCACCCAATGAATTTCCAAATCTTGGTGAGGAATTATTTCTAATAACTCGTCCCATTTCTTATATTGATTGTTGGTTTTGACCCTCTACATTTCACTTTCAAACTAGACACAACATCGTCCACCTCTGCTTTCTGGGATGCTGGGCTGACACAGTCTGATATGACACAACTTAGTGTTATTGCTGAAAGCAAAAGGAGTGACAGTACCGGTATGTGGCATCATAAGCAAACTGATATGAATAGTAAAAGCAACAGCAACACCATTTCAAGGAATCCGACAGAAGGAAGTTGGTTATCTTCTCCCCATTCGAGTTGTCCGTCTCATTTATTTCAGGAGACAGCAGATGATAACAAGAGTGTCTCAGCTTGGCCTGTTTCAAAGCCTCATTCATCCAGATTGAGCAACGATCACGTGCTTGACCAAGTTGGGAAGGAGAACAAAGTTGAGACTGCTACAAGTTATCGATTGTTTGGAATTGAGCTTATTGATCATTCCTGGAACTCTCCTTCTGTAGAGAAGGCATCACATGCAGTAAATTTACCGCGAGTCTCCTCTGAAGGATGTGACAGCAGCTTGTCTAGAACTGCTGTAGGACGTAAGTCTTATGTCTCAAAGGTTTCCAAGGAGAGGAAACAAGAACAACAAGTATCACCGAAAGAGACTCACAGCAAGCAAATTTGTAGTAGAAGTCGCACCAAGGTGTTAACATAGATTGTTTATTTTCATATTAAATTAGATGTACTATAATATAGTCTATTCAGAAAAGTTTCTAAAGTAAGCTTTCCATTGGTGTTCAAAACATGCCAAAAGGTTCAAATGCAGGGGGTTGCAGTGGGTCGTGCTGTGGACTTGACCATGTTGGATGGGTACGATCAACTTATAGATGAATTGGAGGAGCTATTTGACATAAAGGGGCAGCTACATCAGAGGAATAAGTGGGAAATTGTCTTCACTGATGATGAGGGGGATATGATGCTTGCGGGAGATGATCCATGGCCGTGAGTATCTCCTTCAACACAATCATAAGAGAGAGTGGTGCACACATGTGCAGTCGATAGAATAAGTAGTAGGGACAATAATAATATAGAAAAAATAAGTGACATGGAGTAGGAAAAAAAATGAGTATAGATAATATCATAAATCATTGTCAAACTGGTTCCTTTAACACATTGCTGATTGGTATGATTATTTTCTTGCAGTGAATTCTGTAATGTGGTGAGGAGAATATTCATTTGTTCCAGCCAGGATGTGAAGAAGATGAGTTCAGGAAGCAAATTGCCCATCTCTTCAATGGAAGAAGGGACTGTAATAAGCTCAGATACAGCTGAAACCTGAATGAGACTCTGACATTCTTTTTCTTGTCTTGTAACGTTTTTGTTGATCCTTCTTGTTGCTGCTATTGTTTATTTGTGGGAAAGAAGTGGGTTAATTTTGGCTTGGCAAGTTTCATGTTATTAGATGTGAAAAACTAGCTAGTTGTAACTCTAATTATAGAGATTTAAGGCATTAATTGCGCTAGCAAGACCAAAATAGGTGACTATAATAAATTAGTGACGGATGTCAAATTTAGGCTTAGCATATGTGAATATTCATGTTAAGTTGGGGATTTAATGTCTAAGACTCCTTGGGTTAAAGGTGTATTTGTGTTTGTATGCATAGAGTGCACTGTGCTTTTAAAATTTAATGTGGATGAGTTAATGCCTATTTTGCTTTCACAAGTGAATTTGAATTATGGCATTAAATTGCTGCAATTGTATTGTTCACTGCCCCGCTGAGGCACTGATTTGTGCCTGACAAATGGGGTGAGTCTGGCAGTGTGGCGTGGGTATGGCAATGGATAACGGATCCATAAGGTATTTATAAAAATTATCCATGATGGATAGGATAATTATCTGTTTAATGGGTACCGGTATGTGTGGGTAATTACCCGCAAAATTAAATTTTATGGGTGTGGTACGGATATTATAGTATTCATCCCGTTTCATATCCATATATATATATATATATATATATATATATATATATATATATATATATATATATATATATATATATATAACCGCACTATAGAAATACGATATGCAATATTTTAAAATCCTTAAGTCACTAAATTTTAGAGACCGAGCAATATTGAAATATTTCCACCAAATATTAATATTTGTCATTAAAACCTTTCAAAATCTATACACCTTGCAATCATCAAAAATATGCAATCAATAAAATAATTCTTCCGGTAAATAAATTTTATCTGTATAATTGTAAAAAAAAAAATCTAATTGTTCAATCAATAAAATATTGGATGCTTTAGCATATTTTAAAATCCTTACTGCAGTGATAAACATATCTCATATTAAATTAAAAAAATTGTAATCAAGTTTAATGAACTCCTATTTTTTATATGTGTCTCTATCTTCCTTAAGTCACTTAATAAAATCTTGATTTTTATCTGTGTTTACTTAATGTTTTGTGTTGAGAGTTAGGTAATTCAGTTAGTATATCGTAGAGTGTAACTAATTGTTGTTAGGAAGTTGTGAATAAGTTGGTCCATGTGGGACTGCAACTTGGTGTATAAATACAATAGTGTGATCAATAAATTTTGAAGAGTATTATTCAGTGATATTATTTTCTTTCTCATTCTATTCTAAACTTGTTCTAGTTCTTTCCCAACAAAGTGGTATCTAGAGCTACATGATTAGGGACCTGTGAGTGTGTGTCCATGGCTGCCACGATTGTAGATGGAGATCTTATAGTTTCTTTTCTGGTTCTTGATGGCAAGAACTTCAACCATTGGGTTATGAAGATGCAAGTGATCTTAGATTTTCAAGATGTGCTGGAAATTGTGCTAAAAGCAATTCAAGATGTGGAAGATAGTGCTTCCAAGAAGTGAGATTGTGAGGTTCTCTTCATCCTTCATCAATGTGTGGATGACAGGAATTCTTTGGCTAAGAGTGCTAAAGAAGCTTGGGAAATCTTGAACAAAGCCTATGGAGGTGCAAGTGAAGAAGGTAGAGAAGCCTTATGATCAGCAAATGGGTTTGCAAGAGTTGGAGAAAGAACAAACATCCGCCGACCCAATCGCCCACAATGGTGGTGGCGCCTCCGAGTTGGAACCCGTGTGCAACAACAATGTTGAGATGATGGTGGTCGATGAAGGTAACGTGAATGAAGGTAACGTGAAGGGACCGTGCTCGAAGAGGAGGAAGGTGTTGGGTTCTGAAGTTTCTGCAAAGCCAATGACTGGAACCGCTCAGTGTAGTTTGATCAAAGAAAAATGGAGGGCTGATTCAAGAATTTCAAGATTTGAGTTTGATAAAGCTCAGATTGGTAGTCCGAATTGGTTCAAGAAGATTGATTATGTATGTATTTTTATGATGGTTGGAGTGTCATGCTTCAAAATTTGGGATCTAGGAAAATTGTTCTTGGGAAATATACTAGCTATTGTGTTTTTAGCTAATCTGAATTAAGGGGGTGTGTTGGAAATAATTCAGCTTAGGTAATTCAATTAATGTTAGTGTTGGTTAAGGGTTTGTTAGTTAGTTAAGTTGTTGTAAGTAATAAGTGATCAATAATCCATGTGGGAATTAAATGTGTAGAGCAATATAAATAGTAGGTGCATATATGCAAGTGTGTAGAGTGATTAAAAGTAAATAATAGAGAAAGTGTAATCATAGTGAAGTGAATGTTAGAGTATTTTCTTTTTCCTCTCAATATTTCTCTTTATATGTGCGCTTGTGCTTGTGTTTCAACAAAAAGTTTTTCATTTTTAGTGTATCTTTTCTATATTTCTTCCTCCCAATATTCTCAAGTGTGTACTAGTGCTTGTGTTTCAACATGGTATCTAGAGTTATTACGGTTATGGGACAAAGAGAGTCTTGTGAGGGTTTGTCCATGGTTGCCGCGATTGTAGATGGAGATCTTTTAGTTTCTTTGCCGGTGCTTGATGGTAAGAACTTTGAGCAATGGTTGGTGAAGATGAGAGTTATCTTTCGTTTCCATGAGGTGTTGGAAATTGTGAAAGATGGGATCCAAGAAGAGGAGGACATCCTCCTACAAGGAATCCAAGAAGAGAGATTATATGGCTCTCTCTATTCTTCATCAATGTGTGGATGAAGAAAATTTTGAGAAGATTGCTTCGGCCAAGAATGCTAAAGACGCTTGGGACATCTTGAAAAAAGCTTATGGAGAGTGTTGAAAAAATTGCGGATTACTTTACAAAAGTAATCACTCTCACCAATTTGATGAAGTGCTATGGTGAGACAATTATTGATCAAATGATAGTTGAGAAGGTGCTTCGAACCCTTCCTCCTTAATTTGATCACATAGTAGTTGCCATTGAGGAAGCTAAGGATCTTGGAAGCTTGAAAGTGGAAAAGCTTCAAGGTTCTTTAGAAGCACATGAGCAACGGCTGAATGAAAGAAGTGCTCATAGACCAGCTGATCAGGCATTGCAGGCTCAGGTTTCAAGGAAATGGGGATCTGACAAATGGAAAGGTAAAAAGGGGAAAGAAAAAGGCAAATGTTACAAGAAAAGCTGCAATGATAATTCTGGTGATCAAGATCAGTACAACACTGATCAAGATCAGTCTGAATCATCCAAGAAAAGAGGTGGCTCAGGTAGCAGTAAGGGTGGCCCGAGGAAGTTTGACAAAAAGAGGGTGTAGTGTTACAATCACAATCGGTATGGTCACTTTGCAGATGAATGCTACAGCAATAAGGGCAAGCAGAAACAGAAAACTCGAGCCACAAATGAAGCACATATAGCACAGGATGAGGACTCAGATTCTGACCAAGTCTTGCTCATGGTTACTACAAATGCTGAACTAGGTACCTCTGAAAGTTGATACTTAGATTCACGTTGTTCTATTCACATGGCTAGTCATAGAGAATGGCTAACTGGTTTTGATGAAAGAAAGAAAAGTAAGGTTAGTTATGCTGACAATAGAATTGTTCCATCTGAAGGAGTAGGGAATGCTATGATAGAAGAGCTGAAAGCAATTGACAGAAATAAGACATGGGAACTAGTTGCACTTCCAATAAACAAACATCCCATAGCTGTGAAGTGGGTGTATAAAGTAAAACATAAGCCAGATGGATCCATTGCCAAGTATAAAGCTAGGTTAGTAGCTAAAGGATTCCTACAAAGAGTAGGATTGGATTAATCAGAGGTTTTTGCCCCTGTGGCTAGACTTGGAACAGTTAGACTAGTAGTGGCACTAGCAAGTTTCAAGGGATGGCAGCTGATTCAACTTAATGTGAAGTCAGCCTTCCTTAATGGACCACTCGAAGAGGAGGTGTATGTAACACAACCTTCATGTTTTGAAGTAAAGGGAGCAGAAGACAAGGTACTGAGATTGAGAAAAGCCTTGCATGGCTTAAAGCAAGCCCCTCGGGCTTGGAATAAGATAATAGATTCCTTCCTGCTGCAATTAGACTTCTCAAAGTGTCCTGTTGAGCATGGCATCTATGTGAAGAACAAGTCTGGTTCTGATTTACTGCTACTATGCTTGTATGTGGATGATTTACTCATTACTGGGAATGACCACAGAAAGATAAATGAGTTTAAGCAGAAGATGAACTCAAAGTTTGAAATGATTGATTTGGGAGAGTTGACATATTTTCTTAGTCTGGAATTTGTGAAGACAGGCAAAGGAATACTTCTACATAAAAAAAAAGTCTTATGTCTCAAAGGTTTCCAAGGAGAGGAAACAAGAACAACAAGTATCACCGAAAGAGACTCACAGCAAGCAAATTTGTAGTAGAAGTCGCACCAAGGTGTTAACATAGATTGTTTATTTTCATATTAAATTAGATGTACTATAATATAGTCTATTCAGAAAAGTTTCTAAAGTAAGCTTTCCATTGGTGTTCAAAACATGCCAAAAGGTTCAAATGCAGGGGTCGTGCTGTGGACTTGACCATGTTGGATGGGTACGATCAACTTATAGATGAATTGGAGGAGCTATTTGACATAAAGGGGCAGCTACATCAGAGGAATAAGTGGGAAATTGTCTTCACTGATGATGAGGGGGATATGATGCTTGCGGGAGATGATCCATGGCCGTGAGTATCTCCTTCAACACAATCATAAGAGAGAGTGGTGCACACATGTGCAGTCGATAGAAAAAGTAGTAGGGACAATAATAATATAGAAAAAATAAGTGACATGGAGTAGGAAAAAAAAATGAGTATAGATAATATCATAAATCATTGTCAAACTGGTTCCTTTAACACATTGCTGATTGGTATGATTATTTTCTTGCAGTGAATTCTGTAATGTGGTGAGGAGAATATTCATTTGTTCCAGCCAGGATGTGAAGAAGATGAGTTCAGGAAGCAAATTGCCCATCTCTTCAATGGAAGAAGGGACTGTAATAAGCTCAGATACAGCTGAAACCTGAATGAGACTCTGACATTCTTTTTCTTGTCTTGTAACGTTTTTGTTGATCCTTCTTGTTGCTGCTATTGTTTATTTGTGGGAAGGAAGTGGGTTAATTTTGGCTTGGCAAGTTTCATGTTATTAGATGTGAAAAACTAGCTAGTTGTAACTCTAATTATAGAGATTTAAGGCATTAATTGCGCTAGCAAGACCAAAATAGGTTACTATAATAAATTAGTGACCGATGTCAAATTTAGGCTTAGCATATGTGAATATTCATGTTAAGTTGGGGATTTAATGTCCAAGACTCCTTGGGTTAAAGGTGTATTTGTGTTTGTATGCATAGAGTGCACTGTGCTTCTAAAATTTAATGTGGATGAGTTAATGCCTATTTTGCTTTCACAAGTGAATTTGAATTATGGCATTAAATTGCTGCAATTGTATTGTTCAGAGGGTACGGTGGTCCACTGCACCGCTGAGGCACTGATTTGTGCCTGACAAATGGGGTGAGTCTGGCATAGTGGCGTGAGGATGGCAATGGATAACGGATCCATAAGATATCTATAAAAATTATCTATGATGAATAGGATAATTATCCGTTTAATGGGTATCGGTATGGGTGCGATACGGATATTATAGTATCCATCTCGTTCCATATATATATATATATATATATATATACCGCACTATAGAAATACGGTATGCAATATTTTAAAATCCTTAAGTCACTAAATTTTTAGAGACTGACCAATATTGAAATATTTCCACCAAATCTTAATATTGTCATTAAAACCTTTCAAAATCTATACACCTTGCAATCATCTAAAATATGGGATCAATAAAATAATTCTTTCGGTAAATAAATTTTATCTGTACAATTGTAAAAAAAAAATCTAATTGTTCAATCAATAAAATATTGGATGCTTTAGCATATTTTAAAATCCTTACTGCAGTGGTAAACATATCTCATTAAATTAAAAAAATTGTAATCAAGTTTAATGAACTTCTATTTTTTATATGCGTCTATATCTTCCTTAAGGCACTTAATAAAATCTTGGTTTTTATCTGTGTTTACTTAATGTTTTGTGTTGAGAGTTAGGTAATTCAGTTAGTATATCGTAGAGTGTAACTAATTGTTGTTAGGAAGTTGTGAATAAGTTGGTCCATGTGGGACTGCAACTTGGTGTATAAATACAATAGTGTGATCAATAAATTTTGAAGAGTATTATTCAGTGAGATTACTTTCTTTCTCATTCTATTCTAAACTTGTTCTAGTTCTTTCCCCAACAAAGTGGTATCTAGAGCTACACGATTAGGGACCTGTGAGTGTGTATCCATGGCTACCACGATTGTAGATGGAGATCTTATAGTTTCTTTCCTGGTTCTTGATGGCAAGAACTTCAACCATTGGGTTGTGAAGATGCAAGTGATCTTAGATTTTCAGGATGTGCTGGAAATTGTGCTAAAAGCAATTCAAGATGTGGAAGATAGTGCTTCCAAGAAGAGAGATTGTGAGGTTCTCTTCATCCTTCATCAATGTGTGGATGACAGGAATTCTTTGGCTAAGAGTGCTAAAGAAGCTTGGGAAATCTTTAACAAAGCCTATGGAGGTGCAAGTGAAGAAGGTAGAGAAGCCTTATGATCAGCAAATGGGTTTGCAAGAGTTAGAGAAAGAACGAACCTCCGCCGACCCAATCGCCCACAATGGTGGTGGCGCCTCCGAGTTGGAACCCGCGTGCAACAAAAATGTTGAGATGATGGTGGTCGACGAAGGTAACGTGAATGAAGGTAATGTGAAGGGACCGTGCCCGAAGAGGAGGAAGGTGTTGGGTTCTGAAGTTTTTGCAAAGCCAATGAGTGGAACCGCTCAGTGTAGTTTGGTCAAAGAAAAATGGAGGGCTGATTCAAGAATTTCAAGATTTGAGTTTGATAAAGCTCAGATTGGTAGTGCGAATTGGTTCAAGAAGATTGATTATGTGTGTATTTTTATGATGGTTGGAGTGTCATGCTTCAAAATTTGGGATCTAGGAAAATTGTTCTTGAGAAATATACTACCTATTGTGTTTTTAGCTAATCTGAATTAAGGGGGTGTGTTGGAAATAATTCAGATTAGGTAATTCAATTAATGTTAGTTAGTGTTGGTTAAGGGTTTGTTAGTTAGTTAAGTTGTTGTAACTAATAAGTGATCAATAATCCATGTGGGAATTAAATCTGTAGAGCAATATAAATAGTAGGTGCATATGTGCAAGTGTGTAGAGTGATTAAAAGTAAATAATAGAGAAAGTGTAATCATAGTGAAGTGAATAAAGATTTAGAGTATTTTCTTCTTCCTTTCAATATTTCTCTTTATGTGTGCGCTTGTGCTTGTGTTTCAACAAAAAGTTTTTCATTTTTAGTGTATCTTTTCTATCTTTCTTCCTCCCAATATTCTCAAGTGCGTACTAGTGCTTGTATTTCAGCATGGTATCTAGAGTTATTACAGTTATGGGACAAAGAGAGTCTTGTGAGGGTTTGTCCATGGTTGCTGCGATTGTAGATGGAGATCTTCCGGTTTCTTTGCCGGTGCTTGATGGTAAGAACTTTGAGCAATGGTTGGTGAAAATGAGAGTCATCTTTCGTTTCCATGAGGTGTTGGAAATAGTGAAGGATGGGATCCAAGAAGAGGAGGACAATGCCTCCTACAAGGAATCCAAGAAGAGAGATTATATGGCTCTCTCTATTCTTCATCAATGTGTGGATGAAGAAAATTTTGAGAAGATTGCTTCGGCCAAGAATGCTAAAGAAGCTTGGGACATCTTGAACAAAGCTTATGGAGAGTGTTAAAAAAATTGCGGATTACTTTACAAAAGTAATCACTCTCACCAATTTGATGAAGTGCTATGGTGAGACAGTTATTGATCAAATGATAGTTGAGAAGGTGCTTCGAACCCTTCCTCCTAAATTTGATCACATAGTAGTTGCCATTGAGGAAGCTAAGGATCTTGGAAGCTTGAAAGTGGAAAAGCTTCAAGGTTCTTTAGAAGCACATGAGCAAAGGCTGAATGAAAGAAGTGCTCATAGACCAGCTGATCAGGCATTGCAGGCTCAGGTTTCAAGGAAATGGGGATCCGACAAATGGAAAGGTAAAAAGGGGAAAGAAAAAGGCAAATGTTACAAGAAAAGCTGCAATGATAATTCTGGTGATCAAGATCAGTATAACACTGATCAAGATCAGTCTGAATCATCCAAGAAAAGAGGTGGCTCAGGTAGCAGTAAGGGTGGCCCGAGGAAGTTTGACAAAAAGAGGGTGCAGTGTTACAATCATAATCGGTATGGTCACTTTGCAGATGAATGCTACATCAATAAGGGCAAGCAGAAACAGAAAACTCGAGCCACAAATGAAGCACATATAGCACAGGATGAGGACTCAGATTCTGACCAAGTCTTGCTCATGGTTACTACAAATGCTAAACTAGGTAACTCTGAAAGTTGATACTTAGATTCACGTTGTTCTAATCACATGACTAGTCATAGAGAATGGCTAACTGGTTTTGATGAAAGCAAGAAAAGTAAGGTTAGATTTGCTGACAATAGAATTGTTCCATCTGAAGGAGTAGGGAATGCTATGATAGAAGAGCTGAAAGCAATTGACAGAAATAAGACATGGGAACTAGTTGCACTTCCAATAAACAAACATCCCATAGCAGTGAAGTGGGTGTATAAAGTAAAACATAAGCCAGATGGATCCATTGCCAAGTATAAAGCTAGGTTAGTAGCTAAAGGATTCTTACAGAGCAGGATTGGATTACTCAGAGGTCTTTGCCCTTGTGGCCAGACTTGGAACGGTTAGAATAGGAGTGGCACTAGCAAGTTTTAAGGGATGGCAGCTGATTCAACTTGATGTGAAGTCAGCCTTCCTTAATGGACCACTCGAAGAGGATGTGTATGTGACACAACCTTCATGTTTTGAAGTAAAGGGAGCAGAAGACAAGGTACTGAGATTGAGAAAAGCCTTGCATGGCTTAAAGCAAGCCCCTTGGGCTTGGAATAGGATAATAGATTCCTTCCTGTTGTAATTAGGCTTCTCAAAGTGTCCTGTTGAGCATGGCATCTATATGAAGAGCAAGTCTGGTTCTGATTTACTGCTACTATGCTTGTATGTGGATGATTTACTCATTACTGGGAGTGACCACAGAAAGATAAATGAGTTTAAGCAGAAGATGAGCTCTGAGTTTGAAATGATTGATTTGGGAGAGTTGACATATTTTCTTGGTCTGGAATTTGTGAAGACAGATAAAGGAATACTTCTGCATAAAAAAAAGTACTTTCTTGATGTTCTAAAAAGGTTCAATATGCTTAATTGTAATGCAGAACCAATACCAGTGGAAGCCAATATTAAATTGGTAATAGGTGAGGCTGAAAACTCTGTGGACAGTACTTTGTTCAAGCAACTAGTAGGTTCCTTGAGGTATGTGTGCAATAGCAAGCCAGACATCTCTTTTGGTGTAGGTCTTGTTAGCAGGTTTATGGAAGATCCTAAGCATTCGCATATGGTGGCAACCAAGAGAATCCTTAGATATTTGAAAGGAACTTCAGACTATAGTGCTTTGTTTCCCAAGAGTGAAAATCAATGTATACTTGATCTTGTTGGATATTCATACTCGGATTGGTGTGGAGACAAGGTGGATAGAAGAAGTACCATGGGCTATGTTTTTGACTTCCTTGGAGCTCCCATTTCATGGTGCTCTAAGAAGCAATCAGTTGTTGCTCTATCGTCTAGTGAAGCCGAATACATTGCTGCATGCTTTGCAGCCTGTCAAGCCTTATGGCTCCAATCACTGTTAGATGAATTACAATTTGGACTGAAAGATTATGTGCAACTGTTAGTGGACAACAAATCTGCTATTAGTTTAGCTAAGAATCCTGTGACTCATGGGAGAATGTTGGATGTTTTGTATCAAAGACCCTTGCATTTCAGTCTTAAATATATCATGATGTATATTTGTTATATGAGAACATATTAGAATTACTTAATTTGTATTACATATTTATATTCTCCTCTTTTGCCAATGTAAATTTCTTATCTTGTCTTCAAACATTTACAAATTTCTTATTTCTTATATTAAAGTGCGGGTAATGGGAACTTAGGTACCCCAGTAAGTAAGGGTACGGGTATTAAAGTTCCTACCCACGCGGGTATGGATCCCGGTACATATATTTTTTTAAAAGGCGGGTGTGGGGATAAGTACTATAGCACCTTACCCATTGTCATCTCTAGGATGGTGGCACCACCTAAGATGATTGAGGCCCATATATTTACCACAATTAAATCAGCTCTTCCCTCTTCGGACTCTAGCAGTAAAATTTATTGTTACCACACCACCCAACTCTCGATAAAGAGACAAATACAAAAAGAGTATGCTAACGAGTACTCTCAGGACATTAATTAAAGAATAAAAATAGAAAATTTTACATAGGAAAATGATGTATTTAATATATTGAAAAGTATTATATTTAGTTGCCAAATTAAAACTTTCCTTTTATTGATTCTTTAATCAGTGCGTATTCGTTAATAACACCAAACAAAAATACAATATTGTTCGGTTTACGCCCTATGCGTGTTTGGTTTCTAGTTCAGTGAAAAAAATTACATTCTTGCCAGCCAAAAACATGTTCACCTACTCCAAAAGACAAATCCAAACATGCTAATCTTGTTATAAATTTGCTGCTTTCTCAATTGTAAAAAAATGTGATAAATCATGTTAAATTTGGTTCACTACCCATCAAATTGTTCTTATATTCCTTATCTCTGGTTTTCTGTAGATTAAAAAGCGGATCATTATTTTGTGCGTTGGCCTCATTTGAACAATATCAAATGGGGGCCATTCATGGAAGGGTGGTGCTACATGTACCATCACATTTACACATCCACCATCCCACATCTTTAAAAAAAATATTTTATTACAAAAATGCCCTTAAAAGTAAAAAAAGAAACTCTTAACTAATCTTCTCCCTCATCATCCACCTCCTCTTCTACCTCATCTCCTTCACCTCCCTAGTCTTCTTCACATAGACCATATCAGCCGTGCCCATCTCCCACCCACTTCCTTTTCTCCCTTATCTCCTTCACCTCCTTCATCTCGTACATCGTTGTGTCCATTTTACTCCACTTATATTCTGGCATTTAGTGGCCGGAATACATTATAGTGTATTCCGACAATTAGTTGTCAGAATGCATTATAATGTATTTAGACAACTAATTATCGGTAGGTCAAAAAATTTGAAAAAATATATTCCGACATTTAATTGTCGAAAGCTAAAAAAATTTGGAAAAAATTTATATCCCGGCGACTAATTCCCAGAGATGAGAACGAGGCTACAACTAATTGCCGGAAGTTGAAGCCTGTAACGCCCTTCGTTACATTAGTAGTCCAAATTAATAATTTAAATAAAAGAAAGTAAATAAAAATTTTCTTAAATAAAGACTGAATAAATAGTTAATATAATATTAATCCAAAATAATTATTTACATTAATTCAAAACCAAAATAACATACTCAGTTTCAAAACCTTAAAAGAGGGCGTCTATAATATCTCGCATAAGGAAATAACTACAAGGTAATAAAGGTCCTCCTAGCATATGTCATATAATACTAACCAAGTTCTAAAACTAAAGAGATAGTCTTCAAAACATCTGGCTGCTCAACAGGGATATCCTCAGGCTCTGAAAACAATACTACTAATGAGATATAAAATCTCAGTGAACAGAAATACAGTTTAAAGAGTTTTCACAAATGCATTGTCCTCAGCTGATGCGGTAACCGAAAAAATTGTCCATGATATCCGCTATTTTCAAATTAATGTATAGTAAAATAATAATATAAATTATTATTGACAATAACAATCATCATTAACACATCATAAATCAAATATGATAAAATCTTATATATTAGACAATATCAAATATTCTCATATGTCATATGACTTCCAAACTGCACATAACTATGGCGTCTCATTACCTACCTTACTCATGAAGGTATTTCGATGTTACCTTCTCTTCAATGACATTACTCATTTCGATACCAGCCATTGTACACTGATGGTATTACTTATTTCGACATCCCAACGTGTGGCGATGTTACTTTCGATACCCCATCATGGTGGTATTTCATATTTCGACACCCTAATTCATTGGCAGTGTTACTTTCGATACCTCTATCATAGGCGGTATTGTAGCAGACAACATTCAACATATTAACAGTTATTGAATCATGTCAACATCACAAATATCATCAAATAGTGCATATGTAGCATGTCAATTCAATCAAATCACGTATATATCATATATATCATGTCACCAGATCTCACTAATAAACATTTAATTGACAGTAGAAACACCTTAAAAGGAAAAACCCCCAATTTTGTAAAATCAGGATTGGACCAAATCAGGATTATTTTTCGAAAGCTTATTTTTGAAAGCATAACCCGTACCCCAAGATAATTTGTACCATGAAAAGGGTGAGAAAGAGTCTTTCTACTTACCTCTCGTAGACCTCCAAAAACTCCAAATATTTCTTATGAATGAATCCTAATGTTTCGCCAAAAATCCCTAATTCTAACCTTCTGGAATGAGTAATGCTAAGGCTCCCTGCTTCGGACTGCTATTGGTGCAAATTGGTCCTCCTCTATATTTTTCTCAAAGAAGATGACGCTGTGCGGCGGTAAATAATTCGCACCTCACCTTTACTGAAACAATGAAGGGTTTTTACTTTTCAATTGAAAAGAACCCATCCTAAATAAATCCATTTGAAACATTTCCGTGGCCCAACTGTGCTTCTTTTCTTTTGTTTATTTTATATATATTATTCCATCTTTGTATTACTTTTATAATCATCATACAATTTCCATAAATTCTTATACTAGTAATTTTCTACACTAAATCTCATAACAACTTAATTTATTTTATTAAAATAATTATATTAAAATTTTTGGATGTTACATTTCTCCACTCCTTTAAGAATTTCGTCTCTAAAATTAATCTCATACATGCTTGCTCAAAACTTCACATATGCACAAAGCAAAACGTTTAAAGTATCTTGACTGATAAGATCTGGATACAGCGCATGATATCCTCCTCAATTTTCTAAGCAGCTTCCTGAGGAGTTAATCCTTCCCAAACCACCTTCACCAAAGGAATTGTCTTGTTCTACAGAGTCTTAGTGCTCTTATCGATGATCTGACTAGGTCTAACTTAAAGATTAAGTTATACCTAAATTGTATTGACTCAGGAACTGTCACATATGAAACATTTGGTACGTACTTCTGGAGCTTAAAAATATGGAAGACGTCATGAAGATTGATAACGACATTGAATAAGCCAATTGATAAACAATATGCCGGAGTACCCTTTTTAGAACTTGAAAATGACTCAAGACACAAGGAATTAGTTTTCTGACTGATATTGACCTTCTCATCCCAAACTTAGGAGTGACTCTCAAAAATACATGTTCCTCTTCCAAAAATTCTAAAGTCTTTCTTTTCTAGTCGGTACAACACCCTTTACCTAATCCGCGTAGTGCGCATCTTTCCTCTCTAATTCCTAACTGTAGTCTCTTGGATTAAATCCAGTCCTAACAAGATCTCTTTATCTCCTATATACTAACATAAAGAGAACCTACATATCATAATCAAACCACTAATATACACATAGTCATTAACTAATCACACCTATTAAGTGTACAATTCATGACACCTTAAAAATAAACATAATTTTAAATAAAAACAATAATAACATTTACAGACTAAAATCATGCACTTAAGTGTTTGTTTCTGACCATTCTCCTAAAATTATAATACTTTCACTTACATTTCATCATCATAAGCATTCTCAAAAATAAATTTATAACAACAATTCACAAAAGGAATTGAAATAAAGTTTTATACCATCAATATGTAGATCTTATAGTCCCTTATATTCCACACCAAAACTGTTATATTGTTTACAGCACAGAGGAATTTTTATAAATAGATAAACAAATAAAATGAAACAAAGAAAGAAAGAAGAAACGGTAGAGACTTCCACATACTAAGTTTTATATAGTCCAAGTTGATAATTTCATAAGAAAAGAAACAGTTTCACTTTCTGTTAAGAGATGATCTTAAAACAAAATTGGTACAAAAACAGAATAAAATTTAGTTCACTTAAAATTAAACTGTTCAGTCATTGAGGATTTACGACTTTCAAAACAATTTTCATCAATAAATACCATAGTAGAACTAAGAAATCAATTTCATTTTGATTTTTGAGTAAGCTAATACAAATAAGAAATAACATTCTTTTTCTTTTCGGTCTTTAATAAGAAATGTAAGTTTGTTAAGATTTGACATGTCAATAATGTATATGGGAATCAAATCCAAAGAGTATATTAATTGTGATTAATATTTGGGCACTTGAGAAACAATCTGAAATATTCAAGCAGAGTGATTTTCTAAAATAAATATATAACAAAATTACAACATAAATTAAAAATTAAGTATATATATGCATCTTCTTTTCATATATATATATATATATATATATATATATATATATATCTACTATTATATCTTCTTTAAATCTCGATACCTCTTGATTATTCCTGGATATATGGTTAACTTTCATTTGTGTCTCTTCTAGCATTTTTTTTTCAAGGGCTCCCCTCCTTAGGAACAACAATTTTATTCTTAAACAACAATAGACCATCATCACATATAATTCTCTTGATCCTAAAGAGATTGCAATTTCTAGTCTAAAACTGCCCTCGGTTAATTTGTTTTCTAAGGTCATTACAAATTCTAACCTATTCAATTTCAAGCATAAAACATTTAAGGTTATATTGAAATTCATGTCCATAAACTCTTCTAAGATATTTATCTCTAGTACTAATATGCAAGGATTTTCTATTTAGAGCCTCTATCACTACATTAGCTTTTCCTGGACTGTACTTCAACTTTAAATCGTAATTCTTAAGAAACTTCATCCACATTTGCCTGATATTTAAATCTCTATTCTTTTTTTTTTTCTAACAATTATTTAAGGCTCTTATGATCATTAAAAACTTCGATTTTCATCACGTATAAGAGATTTTCCCTTCCTAAGCAATTTGGTGAGAGGTAAGGCTAATCTAGAGAACCCATTTACAACTTTTTATAGTATTCCTCTAATTCTAGGAAACTTTTCATGTCTGTCACTGTTTTAGGCTTCCCTCATCCTATTTTTGCTTCTACTTTACTAGAATCAATCGTCTTTCTACTCAACTGATCTAAAGTCATCTATCCTAGGCAAAAGATATTTATCCTTAATGGATACTTTGTTCAATGTTCCATTGTCCACACATAACCTCATACTCCTATCATTTGCCACTACTAAAAGCACTCAAAACTTATCACAAATCAAACACATTCCTCAATTATAATTAAAGAGAGATTAGACATATACTATAATTATATAATAAAGAATTAGAATAAAAAAATAAATAAGTCAATGCATGCCTCAAGGAACATGAGCAAATTATGATTCCAAATAAATAAAATAAAATAATGCAAATCAAGAAGGTGAAAGGATGCATCAAGGTAAGAAAGTTTTAATTCACAATCAATTTGGTTTGACTTAAAAAAAAAACATTGATGCACAAAGATATTTCCATTTATGAATTGAAAACTGATTGAAGCAAAAGAAAGTTAAAAATGTGAATTCAAAATAAGCTAGACTCTCGTTGGCAATTTTACTATCAATGGAGAATATCACAAACGATAAATAAAAAGTAAAACTATTTATTTTATTTTATTAAAATACAAAGAATATACATCTATCAAGCAAATTCATCAAACGACATAATAATATATTTTAAGAATATAATGTTAAGAATTAACAATCTTAAAATTCCAACGCTCCTTTTTTTTTTTTAATAATAAACAAATTCACGTATAAAAACTCATATTCTAGCAATTCCTCTAATTGTTTCTTAGGCTCATTTAACTCTAAGGGTGTCATTCTAAGACGCTACTGACACCGGTCCACTTCTAGGTACTAAATCTATGTTAAACTCAACTCTCATATTTGATATAAGGTAGAGACCTCTTTATGCAACACATCTAGAAACTAACAGACAACAAGTAGTGCCGCTGCATCACTCTTAGTCTCTATCTTAAGGGAAAACAACAATATGGATCATTGATCTTTCTCAACCAAGAACTTATGACAAGGAAACGAATACAATATGGTTTAACATAAAAGATTCATCAAACATATGTTGTGAAGTACATACATATTTTTATTTGGACAACATTATCGGATGATAGCGAAACCATACTAAGAGTGACATCCAACCCAACATATGAAAACATATCAAATCATAAGATAAATTTTGGTGTGTCAAGGAACTTTTCAATCAGGTAAAAGATTTAACTAATTTATCTTTGACAGGGGTAGAAACACACAAGTGAAAATGTAATTTAGAAATAGGCAACTCTAGATTTTTGACAAAACTAAGAGTTATGGGAGAATGAATTGCTCCTGAATCAAACAATATGATAACCTCTTGTTATAAGCACAGTTTCTCTTCGGCTCCTCTAATTGCTGCAGCATCTAAGTTGTCTAGAAAAGTTGACGGTTCGTCCTTCGAAAAAGCGGTAACCCCACGTATTGAGGTTCTTGGGGTGTTACCACCCCATATCCCCTCGTATGACGGAGAGTCTCCATCTGCTCTTGCACATCTATGGTCACACGATCCATAGCTGTTACAAGCGCATCATTCGTCCCTTGCCTGTTAGTCGTTATAAATTTGCTCACTACCGATGAAACATTGAGTTGGCCAGGCTTAATATCCAAAGCATAGTATGCAACATCTACAACTCTAACAAGCATCCTATGTGCCCAAGTTTTGATTTTTAAAAAACCCAATAACCACAGTCCAATTTAGGATTGAACTGCTTTGATACAAAAAATGTAACGCCCTTCGTTACATTAGTAACCCAAATTAATAAATTAAATAAAAGAAGGTAAATAAAAATTTTCTTAAATAAAGACTGAATAAATAGTTAATATAATATTAATCCAAAATAATTATTTACATTAATTCAAAACCGAAATAACATAATCAGTTTCAAAACCTCAAAACGGGGCTCCTATAATATCTCGCATAAGGAAATAACTAAAAGGTAATAAAGGTCCTCCTAGCATATGTCATACAGTACTAACCAAACTCTAAAACTAAATAGATAGTCTTCAAAACATCTGGCTGCTCAACAGGGATATCCTCAGGCTCTGAAAACAATACTACTAATAAGATATAAAATCTCAGTGAACAGAAATACAGTTTAAAGAGTTTTCACAAAAGCAATGTCCTTAGCCGGTGCGGTAACCGGAAAACTGTCCATGATACTTGCTATTTTCAAAATAATGTATAGTAAAATAGCAATAATAATATAAATTATTATTGACAGTAACAATCATCATTAACACATCATAAATCAAATACGATAAAATCTTATATATCAGACAATCTCAAATATTCTCATATGTCATATGACTTCCAAACTGCAAATAACAATGACGTCTCATTGCCTTCCTTACTCATGAAATTATTTCGATGTCACCTTCTCTTCAATGACATTACGCATTTCGATATCAATCACTGTACACTGGTGGTATTACTCATTTCGACATCTCAACGTGTGGCGATGTTACTTTCGATATCCCATCATGGTGGTATTTCATATTTCGACACCCCAATTCATTAGCAGTGTTACTTTCGATACCTCTATCATAGGCGGTATTATAGCAGACAACATTCAACATATTAACACTTATTGAATCATGTCAACATCACAAATATCATCAAATAGTGTATATATAGCATGTCAGTTCAATCAAATCACGTATGTATCATATATATCATGTCACCAATCTCACTAATAAACATTTAATTGACAGTAGAAACACCTTAAAAGAAAAACCCTCAATCTTGTAAAATCAGGATTTGACCAAATCAGGATTATTTTTTGAAACTTATTTTCGAAAGCATAACCCATACCCCAAGATAATTTGTACCATGAAAAGGGTGAGAAAGAGTATTTCTACTCACCTCTCGTAGACCTCCAAAAGCTCCAAATATTTCTTATGAATGAATCCTAATGTTTCACCAAAAATCCCTAATTCTAGCCTTCTGGAATGAGTAACGCTAAGGCTCCCTTCTTCGGACTGCAACTCGTGCAAATTGGTCCTCCTCTATATTTTTCTTCAAGAAGATAACGCTGTGCGGCGGTAAATAATTCGCACCTCACCTTTACTGAAATAATGAAGGGTTTTTACTTTTCAATTGAAAAGAACCCATCCTAAATAAATCCATTTTGAACCATTTCCGTGGCCCAACTGTGCTTCTTTTCTATATATATATATATATATATATATATATATATATATATATATATATATAATTCCATCTTTGTATTACTTTTATAATCATCATACAATTTCCATAAATTCTTATACTAGTAATTTTCTACACTAAATCTCATAACAACTTAATTTATTTTATTAAAATAATTATATTAAAATTTTAAGATGTTACAAAGCTTATGCATAAAACCTGCCAGACCTGCCCGCGTGCGACAGTGATGAGGTTGGAGTCGGAGGTGGCTTGAGATTTAATTTGGGAGAGAGAAAGAGGATGGAGGAGGTGGGGGTGGGGTTGAGACGGTGCACATGGTGCCAATCCAAGCGAATGAGGAGGAGCAAAAGAAGAAGAAGAAGAAGATTTTCACCCATAAAAGTAAAAAGTGGGGTGGTGGATGTGTAATTGGGGTGATACAGGTAGCACCACCCTTCATGGAATAAAAGTAACATTCTTATTTACTGTTGGATTTTGTAACACCCCGAAAATCCTGTATTTGTGAATAATTAATTTTATTTGCTTAAATTAGTTTATTTATTTTATTGGGTGTGTTATCATAGTTTATACACTCTTGCAAGACAAAAATATTATGCTATTGTTATTATTATTATTTGTTTAGAAAAATATTATTCAAGTAATATGGTTGAAAGAAATTATTTTCTAAATTTAATCTATCTGATTTTAGATTTGAAAATAAAATGGTTTGGATTTAATCAAAAATTTATTTTGGATCATTAATTCCCTAAGTTGATAAATTCAATCATCAATCTCTATTCTATTTCAAATTTTGAAATTTTAGATTTTTCCCACCTATCACAATTAAAAGGACAAAAGAAAAAAAAGGGGGAAAAACACCCCAAATTCCCTCACACACCAGCAACACACCCACCCCTATCTTTCTCTTTCTCTTTCCTTTTCTCTCTCTTCTCTTTTCTTTTCTTTTCTCCTTCCATTCCAGGCGTTCTCCCCGCTCTCTCTCTCTAACTTTCTCCTCCTTCTCTCTTGATTTCCGGCCAACTCCGGCTACTTCTTGCAAAACCGAAATCATAGAAATACTCCCCACCTTCTCCTCTACAATTCTAACCGAACATTTTTCCAAACGGAAAAGGTTGACGACGAGGCCATCGCCACTGTTTGGGCATTTTCCGGCCACCGTCCGGCCACTTTTCACCAAACCAACCTTGTAACTTTTCTCTCCTCACCTTCCTCTACATTTCTAGCTGAACATTTTTGCAAACGAACAACGTTGACGGCGGAGCCACCATAGAACCGCCACTGTTTTGGGCTTTTCCGACCACTGTTTGGCTTCCCTTTCCCGAAATGAATTAACCACGTAGAAGGTCGCATCTTCCTCCACGTTTTGGACCAAGCACCGCCACTGCCACCGCCGGAGCCGCCGTGCGCCACCGCCAGGACCGCCGGAACCGCGCTCTTTCTTCCTCCTGGGTAAAAATCCTTCAATCCTTTCTCTTGGCTTTTGATTTCATGAGGAACCCTAACCCTAAATCCCCAATTTGAAACCCTAGCATTTTAATTTCATGCTTTAAATGTGAAATTGATTATGTTTTTATGCAATTGGGTATATCAATTTCAAGTTCCCTATGTCAATTGTTCAAATCCCCCTTTGAGTTCGGATTTCCCCAATTTCACTAAATCCCTAAATCTTTATCTTACTCTAATCATGAAATTAATTCTGTTTTAGTGCAATTAGGGTAGTTAATTAATGATTCCCTAAGCTAATTTCATATTTCCGTGACCAAATTGGTTTTTCTCAAATTGATTTTATTGGAAAAGTAATTCTGTTGGACTAAATAAAATATTTAAACCCATTAGATTATGTTTTTAAATGATGATTGGTTAATTGATATGTTGTTTGGATGCTGAATGTGCTTGGATGTTATCTCTTGGTTTTAGGTTGTGGCTATACTTACTTAGGAGAGCTAGATATGCATTCTTGGAGCTCTTGTGAAGTTGCTTGCACATGTTGGGACGTTAATGTCGCATTCAGTCACCTCTTGGATTTGATGTTTGGAGTTGCTCATCAAAGAGACTTCATTTAAGGTAAGGGGATAAACCTGAGGAATTTCATTTCCGATAGCTATGTGCTGCATCGGTGTTTGTATTGAAAATGAATATTCTGTATGATTATTGGTTGATTATTTGGTTTACTGCTGTTGATTTGAGTTTGCATGTTATAACTGCTGACATATGTGAATACATGCTATAATTGTTGAATAATTATATGGATGTATCGTGTGCCCTGCTGTGGGATTTAAGGCGTTAGAGGACCTAATTTTGATTAGGATACGACATCGTGTAACTTAAAAACTTTAAAAGTCTAAAATGTTAAATTGAGGAAACAAATATGTTTTATTGTTTCTCAGTTTAATTTAAGAGAAAATATATGAATTATCTCTTTTGAAATAAATATAATGAACAGCTGCTTTTAAGGAAAATCAACTTAAAAGAGCAAAATTGTGAAAATATGGTTTTTTAATAACGAAAAACGATGTTTTTAAATTAAATAGGGCTTTAGAAACCTTTATTAGTTTTTAAATTAATAATGCTAATCGTTTGAGCAAAAGCGTTTTAATAAACGCGATTTACAAAATTTATTGGTTTTATCCAAGGAAAAGGATTTTACAAGCTTTGTTTTAAGGTTTGTATTTTACCGAAAAACAACAAAAGGAAAAGAAATAGTCTTTAGACTACGTTTTTTTTATTTATGGAAAACCGATTCCGAGGACTTTATGTAAGTGTCGGAGATTTGGGTTTTTGGTTTTTGAGTTTTCAAGAAAAGTGGTTTTAAAGCTTAGAAACTAGAAACCGAGACGTCGGGGTTCTAGGGTTCTACAGAAACACGTGGATCAATGATCCATGTTAGTTGTAATCCTGTCGGCTTAGGGACGATCTTTGGGGTCCTGTAGGCTTGAGGATGTTTTTATGATCTTGAATCCAAAATTCTAGACTGGTGCATAGGTTAGGGATGTTTGGATTTGAGTTGTTTTTGGACTAAATATCCTGTTTTGAGAAAATGTTTTTGAGGCTTAAAGAGTCTAAGACATTATGGTTGTAACACCTCGATTTTTCGTGCTTTCCAAGGACGATAAACTCAATTAATGAGTTTATATTTTTATCTATGTTATAGAAAATTATTTTGGGAAAACTATAATCATACTCTTGTTTCATATAATCATAGGAGCCTACGGTTAAGTTTTGGGCCGAAAACTCAAACAAAACCCTATCTATGTTTTTTCAGATGATAGTGTTTTCTACTATCACGACCTAATCTTGACTAACGGACGAGACCATTAGTCTTAGAATTCGATCCTCTATCTTTTTCCTAAAATGTGTCCTGACGTCCAAAATATAAATAATATTTTATATTCGGGCCGATAATCGATCGAGGAGACGATTCGAGCTGTCTTAGGGTTTTTCGAGACCCACAATCAGATGTTTTTCATGCCTGAATTGTATTAAGTTATTTGAGGACTCATACCAGTGTCGTGATGATTTCAAATATCGGGACGTGAATTGACCAAATTGCCCTTGGTTAAATTTTATTACTAATTACCTTTCCTATTATTAAAATCTTAAAACCATAAATATCTATCAACTTTCACTCTTATCCTCCCACTTTCTTTTTCATTTTTTCGGCAGCTTCTCTCCCTCCCAACCTTCCATCTTCTTCTTCTCTCATTTCTTCATTTGCTTCCATTAGATCTCCATTGTTGAAGGCTAAAAACTTGGTTTTTGTGAAGCAACCTTCATCAATCTTGGAGTAGATCATCATAGGAGGTAGTATTCCATCTCTATCTCTCTCAATCTCTCCTTTCTCTCCTCATATTTTCATGATCAAAGATGTTAGGGTTTTGTCCCTAAAATCTTTGAAAATCCATGAAAAAGTGTAAGAAAATCGTATCTGTACCAAACCAATTTCTATGGCCTAGGTTCAGGATATACTTGTATGATCCAGGAGCTTAGAGCCAAGAAATCTCCCTAGCTATATTTTCTAGGAGGAGGCCGAAACCCCCTATGTGTGTAGGGTAGGGTTTTGGTTGGTTTTTGATGTCCTGATCTGATATCTAGGTCTGTCACACTTAGTTAGGGTGCTATCCAGAAAATGAGAAATTTTGAAGCTCCCTAGCTATTTTTAGTGTAATAGGGGCGAACCCTAGGGGTGGTACATTAGGAGAAATCTTTGTTTTGTGAGTTAATGCCGTTATGGTTTGTGTGTATGTAGTGAACGGCAGCGTGCTGGGCCGGTGATCAAGTTGATCTGGTGTTCATCACTTAGCTGGAAGGTATAAGAGGTAAGGGGATAAACCTGAGGAGCTCCATTTCCGACAGCTATGTGCTGCATCGGTGTTTGTACTGTATTTAAATATTCTGTATCTGATTGTTGGTTGATTGCTTGATTTACTGCTGTTGATTGGATTACGTATGATATAACTGCTGATATAGTTTAATGCATGCTATAATTGTTGAATGATTATATGGATGTATCGTGTGCCCTGCTGTGGGAGTTAAGGCATTAGAGGACCTAATTTTGATTAGGATCCGACATCGTGTAACTTAAAAGCTTTAAAAGTCTGAAATGTATTTTAATAATGAAAAGTGAAGTTTAAAAAGAAATAGGGCATTAGAAACCTTCAATTTTCCCAAATTGATAAAGTTGACCGGTTGCGAAAAAGTGTTTTAAGAAATGTGGTTTTCAAAGTTATATTGAGTTTATTCAAGAAAAAGGGGTTTTTGAAAGCTTTGTTTCAAGTTCGTATTTCACCGAAAAACAACGAAAGAAGAAGCAATAGTCTTTAGACCAAGTTTTGTTTTATAGAAAACCGATCCCGATGACTTTGTGTAAGTATCGGAGATTTGGGGTTTTTGGTTTTCGAGTTTTCAAGAAAAGTGGTTTTAGAGTTTAGAAACTAGAAACCGAGACGTCGGGATTCTAGGGTTCTGCAGAACACGTGGATCACAGATCCGTGTTAGTTGTGATCTTGTCGGTTTAGGGACGATCTTTGTGGTCCTGTGAGCTTGAGGATGTTTTTATGATCTTGAATCCAACGTCCTAGACTGGTGCATCGGTTAGGGATGTTTGGGATTTGAGTTGTTTTGGACTAAATGTCCTGTTTTGAGAAAATGTTTTTGAGGCTTAAAGAGTCTAAGACATTATGGTGGTTGTTAGCGTTGATGCTGCAACGAGGAAATATTGATGCGACAAAGATCAATTATCGGAAACTAGATAGTTTTCTCATGCATTTTGTGTGTTAGGCAGACGTGCCGTGAAACGGGGGACCTTGATAGGCAAGGGGAACCTGAGATGACTTAATGTCATTATGTAACATTGTGCCTTGATGGACAATGATGTCATACGAGCCAGGGAGATCGTATTGTGCCCAGTGAAGAGGACAATGTAGTATGACTTATACATCGTGAGTACCACTGACATGCGCGTCCATGTATTATTTCCTGGAAAGGTTACATGCTCACGTTTGGCCGAATGCTGATTCTGGCGCTTGTTATTGTATCCTGCGGGGCAATAACGTTGAGTCTGATCAACTCGTGTTTATGGTGATGGGATTTCCGGAAATCTAGTTTGAATATTAGTTGAGGTATATGGAAGTGCCATGCATACATTTAGAGGATAACATTGATTGTGGGGTACGAAGCCCTTGTGCCTTTACTGCTGTTAGTACTTGATTATACATGTTGTACTATGTGATGCATGATGATTTGAGTGAGTTATATTATATGAATCTGCTGTTTGGATTGGGCATATAGTTGTTGTTTTTGGATTCATATATTGGTTTCTCACCCTTGCATGTTTTTGGACTGGTTTGTCCTTTTGGTATATATATTATATCCTGTTTACAGATGGAGCCGATGCCAGACCATCTAGCGCACTCGGGGATGCGCGCCCTGATTTTTGATCGGAGGACTGACCCAGCTGCGTGGGTTATCCACCCGGGAGTGGGAAGCGCAGCATATACAGGACCAGTCTGCACCGTGAGCGGGACGACGGAGACGGGACCTCGCAAGAGTACTCGCACTGTGGAGATCGTCCAGGTACCTCTACCTCCCATCGGGATGATGCTGCAGGCCCTTATGCAGCAGGGTGTGATCGAGCATTTCGGCCCCGCTGCACAGTCCCCGCAGCAGCAGCCGTCACAGACACCTCCCCCGCCTTTTGTTTTGGTAGCGGGAGAGCATGTAGTGGAGGATGTAGAGGAGGAGGAGGAGGAAGACCCTGAGGAGGATCCTCAGGAGGACCCGGAGGATCAACCTTTGGATGCTCCCGAGCCTCATCCACAGGAGAATGGGAACGTAGGTTCCCTGGGTTCTTCTCCTGGTTCTAGCATTGGACCTTCCTCTGGAGGATTGTCCAATGGCTTCCATTAGTTGGACCAGCTTAGGGTGTAGACTTTCTTTTGAGGCAGCGGTTTTTGGTAGTCTGTTAACAGCTACTGATGGCCATAGGTTTTAGTGATATGGTTCCAGATTGTCGCTGCTTAGTTTATAGCTTTTTAGTAGTTCATCTTTTATCGTTCTTTTGTAAAGGGACGTGTTGTCTATAACTTTAGTTGATGTATATATATTGTTATATATGAGTATTTTCTATTCTTTCTGGGGTGGTGGTTTATGAGTATTAATAAGAAAAAAAATTTATCACGATTTTCAGAATCTAAATTATATTAAAGGAATTGTTTTCCGAAAGTAAAACCAGCAAATTTTATTTATCGTTTTACTGTATGTTTTGGGTTACAAAAAGTGGCACGGGTTTTGAGGGTGTCACATTAGTGGTATCAGAGCTGGTCGAGTCTTTCGGGAATCTTTGGGGAATAGGTCTGTTGTGTTGATGTTGTGTGATCTCTGTATCGCTAGGCGAGCTAGTGTTTCGCGTCGCGAGCCTGAGAAGTTGTGTTTTGCTTCTCAGGCATGTCCTCTGTATCGCGAGGCGAACAGAATTTCGCGTCGCGAGGCAGAGAAGGGCTGTTTTGCTTCTTAGGGCATGTTCTCTGTATTGCGAGGCGAACAGGATTTCGCGTCGCGAGGCAGAGAAGTGATGTTTTGCTTCTCAAGTATGTCCTCTGTATCGCGAGACGAACAGGATTTCGCATCGCGAGGCAGAGAAGTTGTGTTTTGCTTCCCGGGCAGGTTTTCTGTATCGCGGGGCGAACTGAGCTTTCGCGTCGCGAGGCCGAGGAGTTGTGTTTTGCTTCTCAGGCAGGCTTCCTGGATCGCGTGGCGATATTATTTTCGCGTCGCGAGTCCGAGGAGCTGTTCTTTGCTCCTCAAGCAGACTCTCTGGGTCGCGTAGCAAGATCTGTCTCGCGTCGCGATGCCGAGGGTTGGGATGTTACTACTCGGGCTGACCCTCTGTCTCGCGTCTCGAGGGTACGGTCGCCTGGCGAGTAACTGGTTACTGTTCTTCTTTTTATTTCCTTCTTGGAAATACTGCATGTTTATATCTGCTTATTTGCTTTATTTTCTGGTTGCTATTTGACTGACTTTGGGCCTTGTAGGTCAGATATGGAACTAGAATTTGGAGCAGAAGCAGGACGTGGACGTGGACGTGGTCGCGGTAGGGGAGCTGGTGTCCAAGCTGAGGATGTTGCTGGAGCAACTGGAATGGATTTTGCTGCTCAGGCAATGGCAAACATGGCTGCGGCTATTGCTGTCCAGACTGCAACCATGAACGCCCACAATACTCAAGAACAACTCCGTGCTGATCAGGCCACTGAGGGCCGAAGCTTGACTACTTTCAGGCGTCAGAATCCGCCACAATTTTCTGGTGACGTGGATCCTGAGAAAGCTAATCTTTGGATTCATGAAATTGAGAAAATTTTTGAGTTGATACGTAGTCCAGAAGAAGTGAAGGTACCATATGCCACATTCCTACTGATAGGAGATGCGGAATATTGGTGGAAGGGAACAAAGCAACTGCTAGAGGCCAATGATGAAGTGATTTCGTGGACACTTTTTAAGGATCGCTTTTTGGGAAAGTATTTCCATCAGAGTGCAAGAGCAGAGAAGGAGCAGGAATTCTTGCGACTACAACAGAGAGACATGTCAGTCGGGGAATACGCAGCTAAGTTTGAGTCGTTGGCCAAGTACTTCCGATTTTTCCAGAATAATCCTGAGGAAGAGTGGAAATGCGAAGCTTTCGAGAGAGGACCGTGGTATGAGATCAAAGAGTCGGTTCTACCGCAAGGAATCAGGAATTTCCAAGCGCTCGTTGAGAAGAGTAGACAGATAGAGCTGATGAAGCGTGGGAGAGACAACAGAGGAAACGTCGGAGAACCTTTCCGATTCAAGGGTCAATATCAGGACCAGAGAGGGAAACAAAGTCAGAAGAAACCATATTCTCGACCCCCTGGGAACTTTCAGAAACAACCTTATCGACCTGTTGCTCGTGCATCGGGCAGTGGAGGTCAAGGAGGTCAGAATCAAGAGAGGAAGTGTTTCAAGTGCGGAGATCCATCGCATTTGGCAAACAACTGTACCGTGAGGAATGACCATTGCTACCGTTGTGGACAACCAGGACATTTTGCCAAGAATTGTAAAGTAGAGAATCCAGTCCAAGCTGCGGACAAAAATGGAGGAACCAAACGACCGACGGCTAGGGGAAGAGTTTATACCCTAAGTGGTGCTGAGGCTTCGAACTCCGAAGATCTGATACAGGGTGTGTGCGACATAGACAGTAACCTCTTATTAGTGCTCTTTGATTCAGGTGCAACCCATTCATTCATTTCTATGGATTGTGTGAAACGTTTAGAGTTATCTGTTTCTTCCTTATCGTTGGATTTAATTGTTTCTACACCAACTGTTGAACCTGTTGTTGTGAATTCTATATGTCTGAACTGTCCTATCGTTATTCAGGATAGACATTTTCTTGTTGATCTAATATGCTTGCCTTTAATACAATTAGATGTAATTTTGGGCATGGATTGGTTATCTTCCAACCAGATCCTATTAGATTGTGCACATAAAACCCTAGTTTTTCCTAGTACTGAGATTTCTGGATTTTTAACCGCCAACCACGTTAGAACTTCTTCGAAAGAAGGAGATCCGAAATATGTGCTTTTGTCCAACTTAGAAGTCGAGGGGAAGATCGAGCTGAGTCAGATGCCTGTTGCGAGGGATTTTCCTGAGGTGTTTCCGGTTGATGTTCCAGGTTTGCCACCTGTGAGGGACATAGAATTCTCCATCGATCTGATTCCAGGAACTGGACCGATATTGATTGCTGCATATCGAATGTCACCTACTGGGCTTGTTGAGTTGAAAACACAAATCGAGGACCTGTTATCAAAGCGGTTCATCAGACCAAGCGTTTCGCCATGGGGAGCGCCAGTTCTCTTAGTGAGAAAGAAAGACGGAGGTTCGAGACTTTGCGTGGACTATCGTCAACTGAACAAAGTTACGATCAAGAACAAGTATCCGTTACCTAGGATTGATGACTTGATGGATCAACTGCGAGGAGCCGCTGTTTTCTCAAAGATCGACTTAAGGTTGGGATACCACCAGATTCGAGTGAAAACGGAGGATATACCAATGACCGCTTTTAGAACTCGATATGGACATTACGAGTGCCTCGTGATGCCTTTTGGAGTAACAAACGCACCTGCTGTTTTCATGGACTACATGAATCGGATTTTTTGTCTGTTCCTTGATAAGTTTGTTGTAGTGTTCATCGATGATATTCTGGTTTATTCTAAGAATCGTGAAGAACATGAGGAGCATTTACGGCAAGTTCTTCATGTTTTGCGGGAGAAGATGTTGTATGCGAAACTCTCTAAGCGTGAGTTTTGGCTAGGCGAAGTTGGATTTTTGGGTCATATTATCACAAAACAAGGAATTTCTGTGGACCCTGCTAAAGTAGAAGCTGTACTTTCTTGGGAAAAGCCAAAGACTGTAACCGAGATAAGAAGTTTTGTTGGATTAGCCGGTTACTACCGAAGGTTTATTGAAGGATTCTCTAAGATTGTGTCACCGTTGACTCAACTGACGAGGAAAGATCAACCTTTTTTTTGGACTGATCAGTGTGAAGAAAGTTTCCAAAGGATTAAGGAGCTTTTGACTACTTCACCAATGTTGATACTTCCAGAACCGAGTGAACCTTATAAGGTATACTGTGATGCTTCACATCAAGGTCTAGGTTGTACTAATGCAACACCGCAAGGTGATGGCTTACGCATCACGACAGTTAAAGATTCATGAAAAGAATTATCCCACCCATGACCTAGAATTAGCTGCACTGGTTTTTGCACTAAAGATATGGAGACATCATTTGTATGGTGCAAAGTTCGATGTCTTTAGTGATCACAAGAGTTTAAAATATCTGTTCGATCAGAAGGAGCTCAATATGAGGCAAAGACGATGGATGGAGTTTTTAAAGGATTACGACTTCACGTTACAATACCATCCAGGGAAGGCGAACGTTGTGGCAGATGCTTTGAGCCGGAAAGCCGTTCATATTTCAACTATGATGGTCAGAGAATTGAAACTGATTGAGGAGTTCCGTGATCTAAATTTGGGGTTGGAGATAAGTCCTAAGAAACTAAGCTTTGGAATGCTTAAGATCTCCAATGGATTAATGGAAGAGATACATGAACAACAAGCTACTGATGAATCTCTTCAAGAGAAAAAGATGTTGGTGGAACAAGGGAAAGCTAGTGAGTTTAGCTTGGGAACAGACGGGATTTTAAAGTGTAATGGACGAGTTTGTATACCCAACAACCTTGAGATGAGGAAGATGATTCTAGAAGAATCCCACAAGAGTGGATTAAGCATTCATCCTGGTGCAACCAAGATGTATCAGGACATGAAACAAAGATTTTGGTGGCTAGGCATGAAGAAACAAGTTGCATCGTGTCTAACTTGTCAGAAAGCAAAAGTAGAACATCAGAGACCTGGAGGGATGCTGCAATCCCTAGATGTACCGGAGTGGAAATGGGAGAGTATCTCTATGGATTTCGTGATGAGTTTACCCCGAACATCAAAAAATTTTGATTCGATTTGGGTAATCGTGGATAGTTTGATGAAATCGGCACATTTCTTACCTGTCAAGACGAACTACACAGTAGCGAAACTGACTGAGGTGTATATAAGAGAAGTGCTTAGATTGCATGGAATACCTTCAAGTATTGTTTCGGATCGAGACCCGAAGTTTACATCGCGTTTTTGGGAAAGCTTACACCAAGCTTTGGGAACCAAGTTACACCTAAGTTCAGCATACCATCCTCAGACGGATGGACAAACAGAAAGAACGATTCAATCGTTAGAAGATTTGCTAAGAGCTTGCGTGTTGGATGATCGAGGAAGTTGGGATGAACTGTTACCTCTGATTGAATTCACGTATAATAATAGTTATCACTCAAGCATAGGAATGGCACCCTATGAGGCTCTATATGGAAGGAAATGTCAAACTCCTCTTTGTTGGTATCATGATGGAGAAAGTACAATTCTAGGACCCGAGGTTGTGCAAGAGACGACTGATAAAGTCAAATAGATTCGTGAAAGGATGAGGACATCTCAGAGCAGGCAGAAGAGTTAATCGGATAAACAAAGACGACCTCTCGAATTTCAAGAAGGCGATCATGTGTTTTTGAGAGTCAATCCAATGACTGGGGTAGGCCGGGTAATGAAATCCAGAAAACTCACTCCTAAATTCATTGGACCATACCAAATTCTTCGGCGTATTGGTCCAGTAGCGTACCAAATTGCTTTACCTCCTTTTCTTTCAAATTTACACAATGTTTTTCATGTTTCACAATTAAGAAAGTATATTCCTGATCCATCTCATGTAATTGAACCTGATCGAGTACCCTTGAAAGAGAATCTGTCTTATGAGACTACACCTGTAAGGATTGAGGACAAGAGAGTTAGACAACTAAGGGGAAAACAAATCTCTTTAGTCAAGGTTATTTGGGATGATACAACTGGAGAAGCAACTTGGGAGACTGAGGACAAAATCAGAGAGCAATATCCTTATCTGTTCACAGGTATGTAATTTCGAGGATGAAATTATTTTAAGGGGGATAGTAATGTAACACCCTGATTTTTCGTGCTTTCTAAGGACGATAAACTCAATTAATGAGTTTATATTTTTATCTGTGTTATAGAAAATGATTTTGGGAAAACTAAAATCATACTCTTGTTTCATATAATCGTAGGAGCCTACGGTTAAGTTTTGGGCCGAAAACTCAAACAAAACCCGATCTATGTTTTTTCAGATGGTAGTGTTTTCTACTATCACGACCTAATCTTGACTAACGGACGAGACCATTAGTCTTAGAATTCGATCCTCTATCTTTTTCCTAAAATGTGTCCTGACGTCCAAAATATAAATAATATTTTATATTCAGGCCGATAATCGATCGAGGAGACGATTCGAGCTGTCTTAGGGTTTTTCGAGACCCACGATCAGATGTTTTTCATGCCTGAATTGTATTAAGTTATTTGAGGACTCATACCAGTGTCGTGATGATTTCAAATATCGGGACGTGAATTGACCAAATTGCCCTTGGTTAAATTTTATTACTAATTACCTTTCCTATTATTAAAATCTTAAAACCATAAATATCTATCAACTTTCACTCTTATCCTCCCACTTTCTTTTTCATTTTTTCGGCAGCTTCTCTCCCTCCTAACCTTCCATCTTCTTCTTCTCTCATTTCTTCATTTGCTTCCATTAGATCTCCATTGTTGAAGGCTAAAAACTTGGTTTTTGTGAAGCAACCTTCATCAATCTTGGAGTAGATCATCATAGGAGGTAGTATTCCATCTCTATCTCTCTCAATCTCTCCTTTCTCTCCTCATATTTTCATGATCAAAGATGTTAGGGTTTTGTCCCTAAAATCTTTGAAAATCCATGAAAAAGTGTAAAAAAATCGTATCTGTACCAAACCAATTTCTATGGCCTAGGTTCAGGATATACTTGTATGATCCAGGAGCTTAGAGCCAAGAAATCTCCCTAGCTATATTTTCTAGGAGGAGGCCGAAACCCCCTATGTGTGTAGGGTAGGGTTTTGGTTGGTTTTTGATGTTCTGATCTGATATCTAGGGCTGTCACACTTAGTTAGGGTGCTATCCAGAAAATGAGAAATTTTGGAGCTCCCTAGCTATTTTTAGTGTAATAGGGCCGAACCCTAGGGGTGGTGCATTAGGAGAAATCTTTGTTTTGTGAGTTAATGCCGTTATGGTTTGTGTGTATGTAGTGATCGGCTGCATGTTGGGCCAGTGATCAAGTTGATCTGGTGTTCATCACTTAGCTGGAAGCTACAAGAGGTAAGGGGATAAACCTGAGGAGCTCCATTTCCGACAGCTATGTGCTGCATCGGTGTTTGTATTGTATTTAAATATTCTGTATCTGATTGTTGATTTATTGCTTGATTTACTGCTGTTGATTGGATTATGTATGATATAACTGCTGATATAGTTGAATGCATGCTATAATTTCTGAATGATTATATGGATGTATCGTGTGCCCTGCTGTGGGAGTTAAGGCATTAGAGGACCTAATTTTGATTAGGATCCGACATCATGTAACTTAAAAGCTTTAAAAGTCTGGAATGTATTTTAATAATGAAAAGTGAAGTTTAAAAACAAATAGGGCATTAGAAACCTTCAATTTTCCCAAATTGATAAAGTTGACAGGTTGAGAAAAAGTGTTTTAAGAAATGTGGTTTTCAAAGTTATATTGAGTTTATTCAAGAAAAAGGGGTTTTTGAAAGCTTTGTTTCAAGTTCGTATTTCACCGAAAAACAACGAAAGAAGAAGCAATGGTCTTTAGACCAAGTTTTGTTTTATAGAAAACCGATCCCGATGACTTTGTGTAAGTATCGGAGATTTGGGGTTTTTGGTTTTCGAGTTTTCAAGAAAAGTGGTTTTTAGAGTTTAGAAACTAGAAACCGAGACGTCGGGATTCTAGGGTTCTGCAGAACACGTGGATCATAGATCCGTGTTAGTTGTGATCCTGTCGGTTTAGGGACGATCTTTGTGGTCCTGTGAGCTTGAGGATGTTTTTATGATCTTGAATCCAACGTCCTAGACTGGTGCATCGGTTAGGGATGTTTGGGATTTGAGTTGTTTTGGACTAAATGTCCTGTTTTGAGAAAATGTTTTTGAGGCTTAAAGAGTCTAAGACATTATGGTGGTTGTTAGGGTTGATGCTGCAACGAGGAAATATTGATGCGACAAAGATCAATTATCGGAAACTAGATAGTTTTCTCATGCATTTTGTGTGTTAGGCAGACGTGCCGTGAAACGGGGGACCTTGATAGGCAATGAGATGACTTAATGTCATTATGTAACATTGTGCCTTGATGGACAATGATGTCATACGAGCCAGGGAGAGAGTATTGTGCCCAGTGAAGAGGACAATGTAGTATGACTTATACATCGTGAGTACCACTGACATGCGCGTCCATGTATTATTTCCTGGAAAGGTTACGTGCTCACGTTTGGCCGAATGCTGATTCTGGCATTTGTTATTGTATCCTGCGGGGCAATAACGTTGAGTCTGATCAACTCGTGTTTATGGTGATGGGATTTCCGGAAATCTAGTTTGAATATTGGTTGAGGTATATGGAAGTGCCATGCATACGTTTAGAGGATAACGTTGATTGTGGGGTACGAAGCCCTTGTGCCTTTACTGCTGTTAGTACTTGATTATACATGTTGTACTATGTGATGCATGATGATTTGAGTGAGTTACATTATATGAATCTGCTGTTTGGATTAGGCATATAGTTGTCATTTTTGGATTCATATATTGGTTTCTCACCCTTGCATGTTTTTGGACTGGTTTGTCCTTTTGGTATATATATTATATCCTGTTTACAGATGGAGCCGATGCCAGACCATCTAGCGCACTCGGGAGTGGGAAGCGCAGCATATACAGGACCAGTCTGCACCATGAGCGGGACGACGGAGACGGGACCTCGCAAGAGTACTCGCACTGTGGAGACCGTCCAGGTACCTCTACCTCCCATCGGGATGATGCTGCAGGCCCTTATGCAGCAGGGTGTGATCGAGCATTTCGCCCCCGCTGCACAGTCCCCGCAGCAGCAGCCGCCACAAACACCTCCCCCGCCTTTTGTTTTGGTAGCGAGAGAGCATGTAGTGGAGGATGTAGAGGAGGAGGAGGAGGAGGAAGACCCTGAGGAGGATCCTCAAGAGGACCCGGAGGATCAACCTTTGGATGCTCCCGAGCCTCATCCACAGGAGAATGGGAACGTAGGTTCCCAGTGTTCTTCTCCTGGTTCTAGCATTTGACCTTCCTCGGGAGGATTGTCCAATGGCTTCCATTAGTTGGACCAGCTTAGGGTGTAGACTTTCTTTTAAGGCAGCGGTTTTTGGTAGTCTGTTAACGGCTACTGATGGCCATAGGTTTTAGTGATATGGTTCCAGATTGTCGCTGCCTAGTTTATAGCTTTTTAGTAGTTCATGTTTTATCGTTCTTTTGTAAAGGGACGTGTTGTCCATAACTTTAGTTGATGTATATATATTGTTATATATGAGTATTTTTTGTTCTTTCTGGGGTGGTGGTTTATGAGTATTAATAAGAAAAAAAATTTATCACGATTTTCAGAATCTAAATTATATTAAAGGAATTGTTTTCCGAAAGTAAAACCAGCAAATTTTATTTATCGTTTTACTGTATGTTTTGGGTTACAAAAAGTGGCACGGGTTTTGAGGGTGTCACAATGGTGGTTGTTAGCGTTGATGCTACAACGAGGAAATATTGATGCGACAAAGATCAATTATCGGAAACTAGATTGTTTTCTCATGCATTTGTGTCTTGGGCAGACGTGTGGACAATGGTGTCATACGTGTTCTGGGAACATATTGTGCCTTGAGTTGGACAATATAGTATGAACGTATTTTGTTGAGTACTTCTGATTGCGCCCCCATGTGAGAATCACGTAGTGTCATGAGATTCAAAGTACTGGTGATAATCATTAGAGCTACAGGTCAATGATTTCGGAGCCTGATCAGCTCATTGCGAAGGTTGATGAGATTTCCGGAAATCTAGAATTGAATATTAGTTGAGATATATGGAAGTGTTCATGCATACATTTAGAGAATGACGTTGATTTGTGGGGTACGAAACCCTTATGTTTTTACTGTTAGTACATGGATATATATGTTGTACTATGTGATGCATGATGATATTTATTTGAAATATGCTTGTATGAATTTGCTATTTGTGTTTAGGCATGTAGTTATCGTTTTTGGATTCATATATTGGTTTCTCACCCTTGCCTGTACATGTTGGACACCTTGTTGTGTTTTTGGATACTTGTACAGATATTTATCAACAGTCCTCTAAATCACTCCGGGACCCTATAGCTTGAGTGCTTGAGGATGACGACGAAGAGGTGTAGTTTGTTGAAGAAGAGACCCGATCTCATTGGTATGACTTATGTTGGGTAGTAAGCTTTATTGTTATTAGAATTCTTTTGTTAGACCAGCTCTTAAGATTTATAAATGTGTAAGTACAGTCTTCCGATTGTGACTATGAGTGTTGTATACTGAGAGATTCGAAGTATATATGTCTAATGACAGAACTTGAATTATTGTCATATATGATGAGTTTCATTTTGTTTCCTCTGATTGTTAAAGCTTTTCTTTTAGTATCACATTTCCGCAAACACTATAGATTTGTTTTCGAAAAAGTCTTTTGTTAATAAGGGTAAACGGATATTTTGGGTTACGAAAGTGACACCCGAAGGAGAGGGGTGTTATAAGTGGTATAAGATCTAGTCGATGTCTTTTGGGATCTAGGTTATGGATTCATTGTGTTTTTGCTGTGTTTACTCTGTGTTTTGATTGGATAGAGGTCAATAGGTGTAGGAACAGTCTATGATGATTTGTTCCTTTCGAAATTCGACCAATTGGATTGATTGGATCCGATGATCCGGATGTGTTAAAACTCTTATAAAAGAGTTATCTGAGTTACTAAGTAAGGTAGGCTTGGAGACAGTTCCTTTGTCAGTTCTAGCAAATAGGCTTGAATATGACCTTTACGGTATGAGTCAAGGATGGTAGACTCTTAGCTAGCAAGTAAGGGAAGACTCCCTTATATGTGAAGGAAGTTCGATTGTTGGGAAAGTTGCCAAGGAAAACGAGTGTACCTTAGACAAGTAGAGGAATACCAAAAGTTTCTGAAGTAGATGCATAGGTGGCTAGTAAGCGACCAAAGGGACGGCAAGATAACGACATGTTTGCTAATGGAGTTGAGAGACTGGAATGGAATCCAGGTGGAGCAATGGAAGTGTAGTAAGGACTAAGGCTTGATGATTTGAACAAAATGAAAATTTGTATAGCTGTGTTATGATGATTCGATGTAGAATTAATCATATTGTTTTAAGTTAGTCGATACCCCTGATGAGAGTCCTTGTGTGAAAGGATTGACGACCCTATAATGTTGAAAGAGAGAAAACTTAGGAGCCCGATAATATTTCAGCGATGATGTCCCTCGAAGTGTGGTATCGCGTGAAGTTTCTTCTGTTATTATTTTAAGAAATGATTGGAGCCTCCGCTGTTTGTGGATTTGATGGATAAGACTTTTTGTCTACATTAGGATAGATTGAGGGTTATGCGTTGTGGGTAGACTTGTGATTCCATACTGATGATGGTAAGGGGTATGTATGATACCTAAGTATACTTTTTTGGAGGTTAGGATTGATCAGAGACTGAGTGGAAGAAAGAATGGAAGCAAGTCTTTAGTGATGGATTAGTAGTAGAGAGTAATTGACTAACATGTGAAAAAGCTGATGATAAGTTTCTAAAGTTAGTTTTATTTCTCCTGGAGAGTATGACCTTGTTGAATTGTTTCCTTGTCGAAACAATATGTGACACACGTGTATGCGTGTTTTTGTTGGGTTCTAATCGGGTTGAGGCCTTGTAAGAACTCATGATCAGTAAATGGTAATTGTATACATGTAACACATCGTTTATCCTTTTGAAATTGTGTCGGACATCTGAATGAGGTGCCTATCGTGTAAGACTTTCGGGAGAATTTTCTGAAAATGTTCCAAGTTTGTGTTGCGAAGGATGTGGAGTTTTCGATTGATCTAGTTTCTAGATTCAGTCAGACCTCCATCGCTTTGTGTAGAATGTCGCCTACAAAGCTAACTGGGTTAGACTACACGAAATGGAGTATTCGTCCATTTCTTAATAAAATGGTCATCGTCGGAGAAATTCTCGTTTACTCTAGGAGCCACGATGAACATGAGGAAACCCTGTGGCACGTATTGCGGACCCTACGCAAAAAAAGCTGTCGTGAAGTTGCTTAAGTGCGAGTTTTGACTCGATGGTAGTGAAAATTCTTAGGGCATGCGATCCCAAACGAGTATTTGTACTCACACTCCTACATAATCCTCAGTGTATTAGACATTCGAGCGAGTTGGTTTAATAGTATCCATTGGTCTGGATATTTTCATATCATTTCATTGAAAGCTTTGTTATGACTATTCCTTGGGTTGTAACACAAATGACTTCTTTATACTGGAAGTTTCTTGATGTCTAATCACCTTTACTTTTGGTAAATGTGATCTAGTTTGATCTTGGCCAGACTATTCATTTTTTTTATTCCCTAATCCGTTGGGAGATTCTTGTGAAAGAAGGAACTTTATTAGAGTCATGGTTGTAAATATGTATTAGCTATGCATTTTACACTCATGAACCTACTGAAGAATCTTTTTACATACTGGATATTCCTGCATTCTTTTCAAAGTGGTAAAGTTCTTCTATATACTTTCTTATGAGAGTGAGACCAAGAAAATTTCCTTGTTGGATTTCCTTCCTTAATCCTCAAGGATCGAGTAGAAACCGAGTTCAACGGATCACTTTCAACTCGAGTGGACGAGCAAGGAAAACGATTTAATCTTTGGAAGGTTGGTTAGGAGTAAGTGTAGTATCTACTTCGATAATTCCTTTAGTAGGATAGATAAGAAGTGATGAGAGTTTGGTTGGAGTATAGTTATGACTGTTAAGATGTGAACCTTTAAGATTAATCTCAGTAAGTGAGACAATTATCATAAGTCAAGTATTGATCGGGACAGAATAGTAGTTAGAAGATCAAGGGTAATTATCGATGTCTGTAAGTTAAGATTGATTGTATGAGTTGGGAGAATTGTAGGAAAGTGTCCTTGTTAGTTTTACCTAAGCTGAAGATTTATAGAAAAGAGGAATTCTTGAGTGAAATAAGTTGTTAGAGAAGTTTAAAATTTATGTACCCGATGTGAATTCTTTTGGTTGTAGTTGCATTAATAGGTGCAATCATGTTTTGTAAGGTTGAGTTGCATGATCGTGATGTAAATTGAAGAGGTGGACTATGTTCAAAAGAAAACTAAGACTAAGATTGGATATCTTGGATAGGAATTGATGGATGTGTTGTGATAGGAAGGTGTATCGTAATTTAAAATCTAGATGTAGTTAACAATAGTTAAAAATGTGGAAGGAAGACTTCCTAAATGAATTAAAAGTGAAAGAGAAGTTGTTAAGTTTAATTATGCCTCTCACGTGTGAGAGATTAAGGTAAGATATTGAGGAGAAGGAGTATGGATTGAGGAGAAGCGATTTAATTTTTAACGATAAATCGAACGAATAATAGGTATGAAGTTTGTTATTAAGTTACAAGTGTTACCTAAGGAAGAAGTACGTACGGGAAGTACATTGGGGAACCTGAGGATGAAGATATCTTGTCTAGCTGAGTCACGAAATTTCGGGGACGAAATTTTTTTCTTAGTGGGGTAGTATTGTAACACCCCGTAAATCCTGTATCTGTGAATAATTAATTTTATTTGCTTAAATTAGTTTATTTATTTTATTGGGTGCGTTATCATAGTTTATACACTCTTGCAAGACAAAAATATTATGCTATTGTTATTATTATTATTTGTTTAGAAAAATATTATTCAAGTAATATGGTTGAAAGAAATTATTTTCTAAATTTAATCTATCTGATTTTAGATTTGAAAATAAAACGGTTTGGATTTAATCAAAAATTTATTTTGGATCATTAATTCCCTAAGTTGATAAATTCAATCATCAATCTCTATTCTATTTCAAATTTTCAAATTTTAGATTTTTCCCACCTATCACAATTAAAAGGACAAAAGAAAAAAAAGGGGGAAAAACACCCTAAATTCCCTCACACACCAGCAACACACCCACCCCTTTCTTTCTCTTTCTCTTTCCTTTTCTCTCTCTTCTCTTTTCTTTTCTCCTTCCGTTCCAAGCGTTCTCCCTGCACTCTCTCTCTCTCTCTAACTTTCTCCCCCTTCTCTCTTGATTTCCAGCCAACTCCGGCTACTTCTCGCAAAACCGAAATCATAGAAATACTCCCCACCTTCTCCTCTACAATTCTAACTGAACATTTTTCCAAAGGGAGAAGGTTGACGACGAGGCCACCGCCACTGTTTGGGCGTTTTCCGGCCACCGTCCGGCCACTTTTCACCAAATCAACCTTGTAACTTTGCTCTCCTCACCTTCCTCTACATTTCTAGCTGAACATTTTTGCAAACGAACAACATTGACGGCGGAGCCACCATAGAACCGCCACTGTTTTGGGCTTTTCCGGCCACCGTTTGGCCTCCCTTTCCCGAAATGAATCACCCATGTAGAAGGTCGCATCTTCCTCCACGTTTTGGACCAAGCACCGCCACTGCCACCGCCGGAGCCGTCGTGTGCCACCGCTGGGACCGCCGGAACCGCTCTTTCTTCCTCCTCGGTAAAAATCCTTCATTCCTTTCTCTTGGCTTTTGATTTCATGAGGAACCCTAACCCTAAATCCCCAATTTGAAACCCTAGCATTTTAATTTCATGCTTTAAATGTGAAATTGATTATGTTTTTATGCAATTGGGTATATCAATTTCAAGTTCCTTATGTCAATTGTTCAATTCCCTATTTGAATTCGGATTTCCCCAATTTAACTAAATCCCTAAATCTTTATCTTACTCTAATCATGAAATTAATTCTGTTTTAATGCAATTAGGGTAGTTAATTAATGATTCCCTAAGCTAATTTCATATTTCCGTGACCAAATTGGTTTTTCTCAAATTGATTTTATTGGAAAAGTAATTCTGTTGGACTAAATAAAATATTTAAATCCATTAGATTATGTTTTTAAATGATGATTAGTTAATTGATATGTTGTTTGGATGTTGAATGTGCTTGGATGTTATCTCTTGGTTTTTGGTTGTGGCTATACTTACTTGGGGGAGCTAGATATGCATTCTTGGAGCTCTTGTGAAGTTGCTTGCACATGTTGGGACATTAATGTCGCATTCAATCACCTCTTGGATTTGATGTTTGGAGTTGCTCATCAAAGAGACTTCATTTAAGGTAAGGGGATAAACCTGAGGAACTTCATTTCCGACAGCTATGTGCTGCATCGGTGTTTGTATTGAAAATAAATATTTTGTATGATTATTGGTTGATTGTTTGGTTTACTGCTGTTGATTTGAGTTTGCATGTTATAACTGCTGACATATTTGAATACATGCTATAATTGTTAAATAATTATATGGATGTATCGTGTGCCCTGCTATCGGATTTAAGGCATTAGAGAACCTAATTTTGATTAGGATCCGACATCGTGTAACTTAAAAACTTTAAAAGTCTGAAATGTTAAATCGAGGAAATAAATATGTTTTATTGTTTCTCAGTTTAATTTAAGAGAAAATAAATGAATTATCTCTTTTGAAATAAATATAATGAATAGCTGCTTTTAAGGAAAATCAACTTAAAAGAGCAAAATTGTGAAAATATGGTTTTTAATAACGAAAAACGATGTTTTTAAATTAAATAGGGCGTTAGAAACCTTTATTAGTTTTTAAATTAAAAAAGTTAACCGTTTGAGCAAAAGCGTATAAACGCGATTTACAAAATTTATTGGTTTTATCCAAGGAAAAGGATTTTACAAGCTTTGTTTTAAGGTTTGTATTTTATAGAAAAACAACGAAAGGAAAAGAAATAGTCTTTTGACTACGTTTTGTTTTATGGAAAACCGATCCCAAGGACTTTATGTAAGTGTCGGAGATTTGGGTTTTTGGTTTTTGAGTTTTCAAGAAAAGTGGTTTTAAAGCTTAGAAACTAGAAACCGAGACGTCGGGGTTTTAGGGTTCTACAGAAACCCGTGGATCAAGGATCCGTGTTAGTTGTAATCCTGTCGGCTTAGGGACGATCTTTAGGGTCCTGTAGGCTTGAGGATGTTTTTTTGATCTTGAATCCAAAATTCTAGACTGGTGCATCGGTTAGGGATGTTTGGATTTGAGTTGTTTTTGGACTAAATATCCTGTTTTGAGAAAATGTTTTTGAGGCTTAAAGAGTCTAAGACATTATGGTGGTTGTTAGCGTTGATGCTACAACGAGGAAATATTGATGCGACAAAGATCAATTATCGGAAACTAGATAGTTTTCTCATGCATTTGTGTGTTGGGCAGACGTGCCGTGAAACGGGGGACCTTGATAGGCAAGGAGAACCTGAGATGACTTATTTGTCATGACATTGTGCCTTGATGGACAATGGTGTCATACGTGTTTTGGGAACGTATTGTGCCTTGAGTTGGACAATATAGTATGACCGTATTTTGTTGAGTACTTCTGATTGCGCCCCCATTGAGAATCGCATAGTGTCATGGGATTCAAAGTACTCGTTTTTGGGCCAGTTATTGGTGATAATCATTAGAGCCTGCGGGTCAATGATTTAGGAGCCTGATCAGCTCATTGCGAAGGTTGATGAGATTTCCGGAAATCTAGAATTGAATATTAGTTGAGATATATGGAAGTGTTCGTGCATACGCTTAGAGAATGACGTTGATTTGTGGGGTACGAAACCCTTGTGATTTTACTGTTAGTACATGGATATATATGTTGTACTATGTGATGCATGATGATATTTATTTGAAATATGCTTGTATGAATCTGCTATTTGTGTTTGGGCATGTAGTTATCGTTTTTGGATTCATATATTGGTTTCTCACCCTTGCCTGTACATGTTGGACACCCTGTTGTGTTTTTGGATACATGTACAGATATTTATCAACAGTCTTCTAAATAACTCTGGGACCCTATCGCTTGAGTGCTTGAGGTTGACGACGAAGAGGTGTTGTTTGTTGATGACGAGACCCGGTCTCATTGGTACGACTTATGTTGGGTAGTAAGCTTTATTGTCATTAGAATTCTTTTGTTAGACCAGCTCTTAAGATTTATAAATGTGTAAGTCCAGTCTTCCGATTGTGACTATGAGTATTGTGTATTGAGAGATTCGAAGTATGTATGTCTAATGACAGAACTTGAATTATTGTCATATATGATGAGTTTCATTATGTTTTCTCTGATTGTTAAAGCTTTTTTTTTTTTTTTTGTTTCAGATTTCCGCAAACACTATGGAGTTGTTTTCGAAAAAAACTTTTGTTAATAAGGGTAAACGGATATTTTGTGTTACGAAAGTAACACCCGAAGGAGAGGGGTGTTACAGATTTGATGAAACTGCAAAGAATTTGGATCCTCTAAAGATACCTTTTTACTAAAAAATATTTCATAAGGGTATTCTTCAACCGATAACCAAAGACTAATCCCTTTTGAGGCGTAGAGATCACGGAAGTGAATTTTGTCTCTCCTAATAAAGTCTTTTCCATATACATGACAAAAATTGAACCCTTAACAACGTGTTTAAGGAACTCAGCTATTTATCAATAAATAAACTTATTCAATTTATTTTTATCGGCTCTAGTAGATTTGGAGGTTCTATTCTATGTTAGCCACTTGTGTCCTATTCAAATCTTGCATCTCTTACTTTAAAAATTTTCAAATCTTTACCCTAGGCTCACTTAGAATTAAAGTTCTAAAAAACGCACTAGTGAAGGCATTGATTCATGGTTCACTGGCTCAATCGTGGTCGAACATGTTTTAATTAAATATATATTTTTAATTTTTTATAATATATGATCAATAATAAAAATAAACTCTCATACTAACAAAATAGTTTGCATAATGTTTATACCAATTAATCAAGACTTCTTGAAGAACTTTCAGGCTACCTTGTAATGTTTAATAAAATCTCTACAACAGAATAAAGAATACTATGTATAATTACTAATTAAACATGTCAATATTTCCAAAACAATGCTAATAGAAAGAATTGCAATGCTAATAGTCATAAATGAAGGAACCGGTTTGAAACACAAGAAAGGGGGTTAAATTGTGTTTCGTCAGTTTTTAAAATTTTTCGCAAGCTAATATATATTTTCGTAAATGGTTGGATGCTGAAAAGACTGAGGACGCACCAAGCGTTTGCAAATACTAGTTGGATGCTCCTTGCGAAAGAAAAAGATAAAAGAGTAGGCGCATTAAGAAAGCAATTCAATTCCAAAGAGTTAGTCAAAGGATGAGCTAAGATAGAAGCAAGGGAAAGAAAAGATAACACAGAGATATTATCCTGGTTCACTTTTCACCAAAGAGTTACATCCAGTCCCCTCTACTTGAGGGCTTTCTCCACTATAACAAAATCCTTTGTTACAAGTATTCAACACCTCTTCAGGCAACACTAAGTATTCTTTCTAAACAAGCTTCTCCAGGCTCAACCAACCAAGGTTTTGAAAAAAGAGTTGTTGTTCTACTAACTCACGAGGTGTGAGGGTTTGAAACTAAGCTTAGAACTCTAAACAACTCTTCGCAGAGAGTGATAAGAAAGTTTAAGAGCATAGTAGGTTTGAAAGCTTTTGATTTTTCTCTAGATTGCTTGTTCACTTGTATGCTTGTAATTTGCTCAAATTTTCGTGTGCATGAATCTTCAAAGGAGGAGGTATTTATATCCTTTTGACCTTGAGCACTCTTCAATATTCAACGGATGGAAAAAGATTTGTTCTGATCATGCATTAAATGAGTTAGTCCGTTGATTCTGATAACTTGTTTGAGGCTTCTGATCAGCAAAGTAGGCTATCAGGCTAATAGCTTAAAGTAGTGTTAACACTTTTTCCCTGTACCCGAAAGTTGCCTTTTGTCTTTCCTTTTAGAGATAGTCAAATTTTTTTTGTGTTAGGAACAGACTGGCTTCAGCGTTCGATGGTATGAAGATTACAAGGAATGTTTGTCTCGAGGATACAAGCATTTACACATAGAATAATAAAATGAAATACTTTACATACACGTTCGCGCTAAAACATTTTCAAGCATAAGTTATTGGACTCTACTAAAGAGAGCGTCTAACGAAAGGATTCTTTGGACTCAGATACATTGTTTAACGATAGCATTCCCGAAAGCGTGAAATCTTTAGGTTTTCGGCGTACTATAAGTCTTTGGACTTAGTGAGTCTTTGGACTTTAGATTTTCCTGCACACTTATGATAAAGCATTAGTCCATAGCTAATCTTTGTTCATTTAAATTAGTATTTTGTTAATATCAAAATCTTAAGGGATTACTGGACCATAACCATTTTGGTTCCAACAATAGACACTTAGAAGACATGATGGTTGTGCACGTTTGCACAATGTAGATAACAAAAGAAGAAGCGAACAAACCTTGTTTCGACGAAGAGAAACAAGGAACGAAGAATGACTGTGCGACTAAGATGACGGAGAAACGAGGAAGACAAAGACTGTTTCCTTTATGCGACTGAGAATGAGAAACAAAGAGAGTAAAAAGACCAAGCCCTAAAGAGTTCAAGTGAAACGATGTCGTTTCACTTTTTTTTTAAAAATAAATAAATTTTTGGACAAACTGTTGGACCATCGGTTTGTTGGGTTTTCGTGAGACAATCCTCTTTTACAATCATGTCTCAAGGTGGAAGAAAACCGTACCACATGGATCGCGCGTTACAAAACATAAATCACATAAGGCAATTGTATTTACCTCTTGAAGCGTACTTTCAAAACATTCCTTAAGGCATCCTCCAAATCACCAGCACCGGTCCAAAGTCATGATTCAAATGATGATCTATTCTAAATATAGATTGGCCACTAGGGCTTACACCAACACGGTTTTCATCGGTTTTCATGGGTTTGGTCGCGGTTTGATCAGTTCTCCATCAATTTTCAACACAAGCGGTTCTTAAGGGCGCCCGAACCAGTACTAGGACAGGTTCACCAGTTTATCGGTTGAACCGGTCGGTTTGGTCCGGTTCTGACAACCATGATTAGAATAAAATGGTATTGTTTTCTTCGTATAAAAAATGGGTTAAACCATATTTTTGTCCCTACACTTGACGCTAGTTTTTAACTTGGTCTTTATACATAAACTTTTTTAGATTTTATCTCTATATGTACACTTATTTTCAATTTGGTCCTCATCGTTTATTTTAGTATAATAGGGTTTGTTTGAATTAAAATATAAGGATCAAATTAAAAATGATTGTCACATGTAGGACTAAACGCCAAATAAATGATAATTATTTTTATTTTACTCCTTATACATGACAATAATTTTTATTTTGATCTCTATATTTTAACACTCGCAAATGGTATTATAACAATAATAAATGTCTGGACTAAATTAAAAATAATTATTTTATATATATGAATCAAATTGAATCTTTTTACATAAAGAGACCAAGTAAAAACGAGGTTCACCTACCGGGATCAAAGGTCTAGTTTAAAAAAAAATGGTATATTTTCTTTAACTAATACATGTTGTGGGAGTAGCAAAGAAGAGAACTTCATTTACTTTTGGGTGCTTGGATGGGGCTGAAGGCCGAAGGAAAAACTAAAAAACCTCGAACAACTTCATTGGCCATAGAGACCCCAGTAGCACATTAGTCAATAGAGAGTCCCAAATTCTCAGAGGATTTTGGAGTATATACCCAATTTGGTCCCTGAAATTATAAAGATGTGTCAACTTGGTCCCTGAAATTAACGAAATTTCAAATTCGTATCCGAAATTGTCAAACGTTAATCAACTTGATCTCTCTATCCCAATTACTTGACAGTGTTAACGGCGCTGAGGTGACATGTTGTCTGCCACATGTCAAGGGACAACTAGTTTCCACGTCATTGGACCAATTTCAAGGATCATTTTGATACTATGTTAGGTTTTTATTTTTCAATTTCAGGGACCTATGTAAGACTACGTTATGTTAATCTTTTTCCGGTGCTGGCAAACCCCTTTATTCCCTATACTCCAGACTTAATGGATGTGAGGTAATAATATATTTCCCAGATCTGCATTTCCCGTTTTTCTTCATGGACCTAGAGATTTTGAGTCATGACATTGAGGTTCTGTATTGCTTGCTACATTAAAAAGTTTGCTCATTTTAAAAATTTGTTTCTTTAATCGAGTTTCACTATAATCTGAGTTCTTAGCTCCTCATTAATGATTGAGAAAAGAAGAAAACTTTGCCCCTGAAATATAGGGATGTGAGACTAAGTTACGTTAATCTTTCCTCTTTTTTTAGTTTTACTTTATGGAGTATGGGGTTGGATGAAGATGAAGGATACAAGCATTTTGTGGTGAGAGGTCATGGTGTTCTTTATTATGGAGTAAGTCTGAAAACAGTAAAGAAAGGAAAAGATTGAAGAAAGAGAAGTGAGAGAAGGAAGAGAGGGTGAATGAAGGAGGAAATCTAGAATATAGGGAATTAAGGGGTTTGCGAGCACCGGAAAAAGATTAACCTAACGTAGTCTCACATAGGTCCCTAAAATTGAAAAACAAAAACCTTACATAGTATCAAATGGTCACTGAAATTGGTCCAATGACGTGGACACCAGCTGTCCTTTGACATATGGCAGATAACGTGCTACCTCAGCGCCGTTAACACTGTCAAGTAACTAGGACTGACGGAGGGATCAACTTGATTAAGGTTTGACAACTTCGGGGACGAATTTGAAATTTCGTTAATTTCAAGGATCAAGTTGAAACACCTTTACAATTTCAGCAACCAAATTGGGGATTTTGCAACACCTTTTCCCGAGTGTCACATTCCCGAACGTTTATAATGTTGAAAATATTTATTAATGCATACGATTTTCTTTTTTCTTTTCTTTTCACAAGATGTAATGGGATTAGTAAAGGTAAATAATACTAATAAATGAACTTAGATTCACCATGCATTTCTAGAACATACTGTATTATAAATACAGAAACATAAAACTTAAAACAGAAACAGAAATAACAATATTACTGTATATAGACATAAGTCTAATGTATAACTGGCATAAGAAATAAAATAAGTACTAGGAGTCATAGCTCCCAAAAAGTAATACAGGTACTGACTCAGTCTGTCCCAGACAAAAATAAAACAGCAAAAGAAGTCCACCTCCGGACTCAAAAGAACTGCTGAACTGAACCATCGTCACGTCCATCTATTCAAGCAACAACAGCAAGTACCAGCAGAAAATATACAGATATGGGTGAGATTCCCGTTCATCAACACAACAAAACAGTAGTAGTAAAAACTGGACGACTCACCAGGTAACAGCGTGCCCAACATGCTTACTAAAAACCTCAGTATAAATCATGTTAAACGGTTAACAACATAATATCATGTTAAACAGTTAACAGCATAATATAAGGCCTTCTTAAACAATACAGCGATGAATAACACTAAATGTAAACATCAACAGCCATGCAATGCAGTGCAATGTACATGACTCAATGCCAATGTCACTGGATACTACTCTGACCCCTACTCCATGGAGCTAACAAAACGTCGGAGAGAGAGTGAATGGGAGGACGTGTTCCGTGAGTGCCAGCCTTGGGCAAGATGTTACAACATTCGGAACGTGCACGTATCTGGCTTTTACGGAAACACTCTCGACCAAACATGAAAAGTACAGCATCTAGTAGAGGATATCAGTGTATTGCACGGATTCGCCACGACACAGAAGAGCTACCAACTGGTCACATGTAAGCCCTTCCAACCCTGATACCCAAAAAGCCCATTGAAGATTGTCACCATAAGATTCGCACCCGCATCAAAGTGTAAGATCAACTCCTAGGCTCAAGGCCTTATAACTATGCAAATGAAATGCCAATGCTTACACAAAGCAGATGCGATAAAGTAATGTCTACCCCCCGGGTAAACCTCGAGGTCCACTAAGGTTCTCTTCCTTAGGAACTACACGTGTCTTTGAAAAACAAAAACTTTATCCACCAGATAAATCTCGTGATCCCTCCGGGATCGAGTCATCACAAGATTGAAACAATTGAACGACTGATCGGGGTCCGAATCACCGGTCCGTCATCGAACTACTGTTCCAAAACCCATACACGTTTCATGTTTGTGTTTATGTCTTATGAAGTCATTGATGTACTAAGTCATCAATGGTATAGTATATGGTCGTGTTTCACCACATACTATACTAAATTAACCCTTGTCTTCAACTCTAAGTTAATTATTTAACTTAGGTTTTAATGCGTAAAAATTTACGGTTGAGTTAGAAAAACACTCTTTATAAACAAAAGTTTCTCGCGGGGCGAACACATGTTTTACGACGCGAGGCTGAGAGGTTATCTTTACTGTTTAGACAGTCTTTCTTATTCGCGAGGCGAGAAGGGTATCGCGAGATGAGGCAGAGAAGCTATCTCTTTTACTGCTCGGACAGTCCTTCTGGTTCGCGAGGCGAGAACGACTTCGCGACGCGAGACCGAGAAGTTATGTCTTTGTTGCTCGGGCTAGCCCACTGTCTCGCGTGGCGAGACAAGGTTAGCCAAGCGAATGCCTTGTTTTCCCTCTGTCTCGCGTGGCGAGACAAGGTTCGCTAGGCGAATGCCCTGTTTTCATTTTTCCCTAACTCCTTCATTAATTCTCTTTTTGAAACACTTAGTTTGATTAAAAGACCTATAGCTAAAGAAAAGACATTTTCCCACTTTGGTGACACACTTTAAAGGTTAAAACTTCATTTGATCTTTGGATCAAAATCACTTAGGGTTTTCCTTTGAAACATGGGTTATGAAATCACTTTTCTTACTTCAAAACCTTGGCTATATCAAGAACAACACATGTTCTCACATTTCCTCTTACTAAGGCCACAAGCCTACTCCAATCAAAAATGGAGACTTTGCTTCACTAACTAAGCAAATATAGCTCCAAATGCTTACACAAATATGACAAACAACAATTACACATGATTACATCATAATTAAACATAAAGGTCCATCACACATCATGGCCTCATAATCAAGCATAAAAGTCCATACTTGATCTAGTAAGCAAAGTAGGTTTTTCAACATACATGGAAATGATTTTCATTCAATCACATCATCATCAACATATGCTAGAGCACACTACAATACACTAAAGCATAAACTCATCAAGACAACCTTGTTCTCCAAGAGAACTTAACAAAACTTAACAATTAAAAGTGAACCCAAACTAAAGGGTTTCACCCACACATAAACTTGAACAACCATATTCACTACCACCATCTTGGTGTGATGAGGTTCACCCCCATACCTATTGAAGAGCAGATATCCGGATCAAAGTCGGTTGATCGGTTTGTGAACCTCTTGATAATCGTCACCAACTACAACAACACAACAATCAAACATTAAACAACAATTAAACAAACTATACAATTCTACTTAAAAGAAGTTTCGGCCACCCTAGGGTAAAAAGGTTAGGAATTTATTTTGGTTTTTCATTTCATGGATTCAAAGGCAATAGGAAAGCTAATGATGAAATCAAGTGTTAGAAATAAAAAATTGATGAAAAACACTATTCATCATCACTATAGGGTTCAGCCAAATTGGGGATTTAGGGCTATGATGAGAATTGAATCATAAGCTCTCGGGTTTAGGTATAGAATGATGAAGTGACTTCAAAGAAATTGATTTCACATCAAAAGGATTTTTCTACAATTTCCTATGGATTTTCAAAGTTTTGGATCGAAGAATTTCATTTCAAATGAAGTTTGATCTTGAAATAGAGAGAGATTCAAAAATCTAAGAGATCATAGAAGTGATCTTACCTAAAAATGAAGGAAGATTGCTCAAGGAATCAAGTGATTCTAACAAGTAATCAAGCTTTTTTAAGAAGAAAATGAAGTTTCTCTCAAGAACAACTATGGAGTTCTATGGGGAGAGGGGCTGTGCGAAAATGAAGGCTGGATGAGGCTGAGCTCAGCCTCTTAAAAGCTCACTTAAGGGCAAAAAGGTCATTTGCCAAAAGGGTAAAATGGTAAAAGTGTAAAAGACTAAGGTTAGGGGCATTTTGGTCATTTTGCGTCCAGGTATTTCCGAACATCATGACGATTCTGGCATACTCTCCCAAGCGTCCCGGGATAATGTGATATCAAGATTATCCGTTGGTGAGTCTTGGTAAGTCCATATGTGGCTCTATTCGTCACTCGATTGAGGATTCAGCTCGAACGGAGGTCAGGAAGTGATTTTTCTGAAATATTTGTGAAATTTAACCAAAACGTAGAGAATTGAATTCTAAGACTTACTGTCTCGTTCACGGGTCCATCTGAGGTCTCCTGAGCAGTAAAATCATACTGTCAGTGTAAAAACGCAGACCGGACTTTGTTTGAGTTTTTGACTCAAAACTTAATCGTAGCTTCCTACTATATCGTCGAGCGTGACTATGGTCTCGGAATATTTTATTTTCATTCCTAAGACCTCGAATAAAATAAAGATGTTAAAATGCTGAAGAATTAGAAAACGTGAAAATCGGAACGTTACAGATTTACTCAAGGATTTTGCCTAGGTGTGAATTATTTGTTAGATATTTTATATTTTTATTAATGAGTTGTTATAAATGTATTTTTGGCTTTGAAAAATTATATCACAAGTATCAAAGAAACTGCAACTAAGTTTTGTTCATAAATTATATGAATTCAATATCTATATAATAAATTTCCTCCATTAATAAAAAAATTCAAGCAAAATGAAGTGCAAAAGCATCACCATAAAAACTGACAACATGTAATACCCGTAAAATTTCATTCAATAATTATAGTATTATGATAATCATAGTACAATAATAATAATAATACTCTTTGTATTCGGGACGTACGTGAAAGTAAAAAAATTTTGTTTTCTTGGAAATTTTTAATTTATTAAATAGGAAGAAAAAAACTTAAGAGTCTTGCTCTAAGTGTGCAAGTAAATTAAGTAGTGGGTAGTGTACAGTTTGACACACCTTAGTTGCATAATTAAAAATTTAGATGTGTTAAAAATAATACCTAGGTTTTGTCTATATAATATGAAATTAATTGGTATTTTATTTAAATGTTAAGAGTATATTTAAATAGGCAGAGAGGTTCACTTTGTAGTAGCCCATTAAGATAGAGAGTTTTGGAAACTCTCTTAAAAAAGAAAGGGAAGCAGAAGAAACGGGAAAGGAAGGGAAAGAGAGGAAGAAAAGAAGAAAGTCATGGAGAAAGAAAAGAAGGAGAAGAAAAAGAAAAAGGTTACAGTGGATCTTCAATGTAAGGTGAGGGATTTGCTTGAATATTTTTGATTTTTGCTTTGGTAATGGTATGGGTATGCCTTATTCCTTTTCCTTTGTCATTTGGGTGTATAAATTCTGATTTTTGTGAGGGATTTTTGTGTTTTGTTGTGATTATTTTCTTGGGTTGAATATTAGGGTTTAATGGGAGTATAATATGTATATAAATGGTTTGAGCTAATGATTCTACAAATCTTTGCATCGACCTTATGTTTGTTGGTATGTTGTGCATTTTGGTGGTTGGATTTGAGTTTGGAAGCATGAAAATGAGTTTTGGGGGTGAAAATTCGCGTAACAACAGTGTTTGTTGCATTTCTGCAATCCCCATAGAGCGCTAGGTGCCCCTTTAGTAGTGCTGGGCGCCTGGACACCCGAGAGAAACTCCTGTAGCTTTCTCGACAACGCTGAGCGCCTGTCGGTGGCGTTGGGCTTTAGGGGCAGAACATGGCAACTTCAAATGTTCAATTCTTTATTTCTTATCCGTTTTGGGTAAATGACATCTTGTTGGAAAGCTCTCTGAGTCTATTTTCATGTGCAACAAATTTAAGATTAAAATTCTAAGTAATTGGAAAGTTATGATAGAAATGGTGATCACGGGTCAAGACATTATATTTCAAAAATTATAGTTTACCATAGTTTATGATGGTTACACTCTCTTACCTTTTTAAAACATGTCTATTGAGAATTTTGAAGTATTCAAAAACCTTTTTGCATATTTTGATGTATGTCTTGTATTATGGGGTATTGATAGGTGAATTGATGTGTATATACATGATGGTGCTGAGTTGCTATGTGAAGTGTTTGTTATGAGATTAAAAGTCATTGAATTATACCTGAATTGCATATCGAAAGTATTGTGTAATGGAATGAGTTGATGACTTTCTTGGTAAGTTCCATTATATGATGGTATGGATTACGAGAAATCTATGGACATAATTGTGACACTCCCAAACTTAACCTCCCTAGATCTGATACCTTAAGACGCAGCCAGAAAAGTCCATTTTAAAACTTTAACAGATAAGCACTTATTACAGTCCAAGATTATACACTAGAGTTCCGCTTGGAAGCCATGGCGTAAAAACAACAATATACAAACAGGCGCCCCACTGACCGTGGTTAGGGGTGGGAATAGGTCAGGCTGCTTGTCAAGGGCCTATAGCCTAGCCTATTTAAGGCCTAGTCTGGCCTAGCCTATTTAACAAAAAGGTCAGGTCAAGGCTTTTTAAAAAGCCTATATAACTAAAGAGGCTAGGCTAAGGTTTTAAAAAAAAGCCTATTTAAGGCCTAGTCTGGCCTAGCCTATTTAACAAAAAGGTCAGGTCTAGGCTATACTGTAATATATTATTTATAATATTTATAACATTTGAAATTAAGTAAAGGCCTATTGGCCTATTTAAATGTAGAGCTCTATTTGCATATTTATATGTGAAGGCCTAACGACCTATTTATCAGTATAGGCCTATCAATCTCTTTATCATTAGAGGCTTACAAGCCTATTTACCAGTGAAGGCCTATGACCTATTATAGGTGGAGGCATATTTAAAGCTCTTGTTGAAAAGTAAGCTTTTAAATAGGCTTCAATGACAGGCTAGACTTTGAAGTTGGCTAGGTCAGGTCTTAAAAATTGGCCTATATCAGGCTAATAGGTCAGGCTCAGGCCTTGAGATTGGAACATAGGCCAGGCTCAGGCCTGTCAGGGCCTAGCTCAGCCTAGCCTATTCCCACCCTTAGCCGTGGTACAAACTTACAAGAGACTCAATGAAACCTCTGAGGTCTCTTTTCTTCTACTCGAGAAGCACTGACGTCAAACTTGCTCACGACGGAGTCCACCTCGACTAAGCTTAACCCACTGCAGCACTTAGGACAACCAACCCGCACCTCCGTCTTCGGATCACGACCCTAATAACCACATACATGTAAAACACAGGGAAACATGCACAGGAGGTAAGAAACTCTACAATATCATGCAAGGGGAGATCACTTAGGATATAACACATCAACATGCACAACCAACTGGCACAACCATCTCCCGAGCTCATCACAACAATCAACCTACAGATTATGACAACTAGGGATCACTGCCTATTCTACATGCACAACTGAGTCTACATGATTGGCCAATCTACAACATCACCATCCTTGCCCTTGAAAATGCTGTCCTTCAACTGTTATAGTAGCCATTTCCCAAGGTATGAAGGTCACCCTCCAACTATAAAGGTATTGAGTCGGTAGTCCAGGTTACTGGTTTCTCTTGTTCCCAAGAAAGTGCAACAGTGGTTCCTCCATCTATGAGAAGCACTGCCTCCCAAAGCCCCTCTAGTTGTGACAAAGCCCAAGAAGTTCTCCAACTACGAGAAAGCACTTGCGTCCCTCCAACTGTGAGTTCAGCGATCTTGGTCACTCTGGAACATCCACCTCGACCTCGTGTGGCGTTTGCTCAAACTGCTGTTGCAATCGTACACACGGCTCCCTGTAGACAACCACTCAAACGGTTGTTGCAGTTGTATACAGGTACCCGTTGATATGATAGGCACACAAACTGCTGTTGCAGCTATTCATACAGCCCCTTGTGGCAACCATTTAAACAGCTGGTGTAGTTGACCACAAGTCCTGACCTCGCGTGATAACTGCTCAAATGGCTGTTGCAGTAAATCCCGCGGCTTTCCACCACAACAATGCAAATGCTTTGATTATGCATCCATCACCTCCACGACGTTCTAGCAACAACTTAACCAACGCCTCAAGGCCCACATCCTCCAACTGCGAGGATGCCATTCTCCAACTATGAGAGCCACTTACAACTTAGATCTTCTTCCTTATTTTACTAGTCTAATACCATCAATAATCATTCTATCATCCTAATTGCATACCAATCGTCTCTAAAGGCAACCAAGATCATATCAATCACAATTACATAAATACGTCATAGTATAATAGCAGGCATTGCAAGCATATCAAATTAGCAACTACACATGTTATCACGGTAAGCATACCAAAGTATCTCACTTAGCATATTATCACATATGACACCTTTTAAACATATTATTAAGCACAACAGGTAAACATACATCTACGATCAACAAATGTCATAGATTGATCCTAACGACGATAAACTCATAATGCCTAATGTGATACCCTTCTACTCCGTATGTTATATAAGCAATAAATATAAATAATAATAAAAAGATATATAGATAAAAATTTAAAACATGCAACTTTTATTAAAAAGGTTCAAGGATAGAAAAGGTACCACATGAACTAGTTCTCAAACGCGGAAAATATTAATTCAATACTTAAACGATAAAGAAAACCTCAACATAAATAAACCAAACCTCGATGTCACAATTCAGAGCTGGTACAACCGTTCCGGAAATATCCACGGAATACAACAGAAAACAAAAAAAAAACAACTAAGCTAAAGGCCCTAACTATGAGTGGTGGCTCCTCAGAGTCACTCCTCTCCAGGCTGCTCGTCATCCTCTGCATAACCATACATGCCAAACAAGAAACAAAGAATCGGGAGTAAGGAAACATATAAACATAACGGCATGGAGATAAAAATAAGATGATCATACATCATGGCATAGCAACAATCATAAGCATACGCTCACATACATAAATATCATCTCAACTTAATTAATCAACTAGTATGCTATATGATGCAATGCAACACTACTCCACTACTCCATCAATGCATGTGGATCCAACTAACTGAGGAAGAACAACTTTGGAGCTACATATCCACATTAGCCACTAAAGGCATCAACACCGGTAGTTCACCAAACCATGGGTGAATCCCTTGGATAGCCAACCCACCAAACCATGGATGCCTCATCACGGGGGGCCACGGTTCACCAAACCTTGGGTGAATCAACCATGGATGGCCAGATCGCCGTACTCTAGGATGACCCCCCTACATTGAACTTTCCCCAACTAACATCTCTAATGCAATGCATTAACATAACAACAAACAATGGGCAACCGCCACCTCCGCTTGGGCCACTAAAGGCACCCAATATAATATCATAACATTGGACCACCAAAGGTATCCAATTATATCATCGTGTGGTAACCCTGAGGGCACCGACTTAACGTTCATCGTTCCTCAACATCATAATTATTGTATAATTAAGTTATCTATCTTCATAATTTGTTTGGTGTATTATTCTATCATTATTGGAAGCATTGGGTTTAAAGCCCCATTTAATCGTTAACCTCAGATTCTGACCAGAAGGGTGGCACGGGCGTGCTAAACCCCAGCACGGGCGTGTTGCCACCTCACTATTACGCACGGCCGTGCTCCTATGCTGCACGGCCGTGCTCAAAGCGCGGTCATTCCAGAATTTAACTGGAAGCACGCTGTTCAGCACGGCCGTGCTGATCGCGCGATAGTACTGTTTTGGGAAGCGAAGAACAAGGTAAACAATTTAACCAAAAAGTCCCTAACACTCTCAAAAATCATCTCTAAGTTCATGACTAAACCATTAACATAAAAACTCACCTTTATTAATTCATGTCTTATGAATATTTTTTGGGAACAGCAGTCCCTTTATTATTTAACCAATTAAAATCCTAATTAACCAATTTTAAGCATATAGCAACAGGTTCATCATCATACAATAATTCAGCCAACAATCATCATATACAATAATTCAACATCAATCATGATTTAATCATATGTCAAATGTAAACATAACATCAACACATATAATATTGGCATGTAGCATCAAATAATTATAGCAACAAGCATGTTAAACAAACAACATACAATTAACCTCGGGGTCATAGGAACCCCTCATCTTACATTACCCCACTGCCTAGTGGTTAAACTATCCTTCTCCCCATACCTAGTTTGAAGGTTGCAACGACGGTAGCCCCAAACAACAATCCAGTCACGTCCTCCTAAGCGGCTCAGTCCAAATCCACGCCTTGGTCAACTAAAATATTAACCCAATTAGTTTCTAATCCAAAAACATGAAAAGAAACTAATAAGAGAGGAGAACGTTACCTACACAACTGGCATAGCATGCCAAAGGATTACCAAAGGTCTCCAAAGCTCCAAGAACGCACCAAGGTTGATGGAGATAGGAAATGGGGTACTCTGGCCGCACTAGGGTAGTAGCCGCCGTCAAATGTGAGACGACCCCATTTACATAGGATAATCCCATTAGACGCTTTCAAAATTTAGCCTCACTCTCTCTGATACCTTAAAACACAGCCAAACTTTTTCACTTCAACAGTTAAGCAGATAAGAACTTATCACAGTTCAAAAATTTCACATCAGAGTTTCGCCTAGAAGCCATGGCGTAAAAATAACAACAACAAACATAAACACCCCACTGGCCGTGGTACAACTCACAAGAGACTCAAAGATACCTCTGAGATCTCTATCTATTTGAGAAGCGCTGACGCCACACTTGTTACTGACGATAGAGTACACCTTGGGTCAGCTCCACCTGCTGTAGCACTTCCGATGACCAATCGGCACTTCCATCTTCGAATCACGATCCGGACAACCACATATACGTAAAAATGGAGAATTATGCATAGGAGGTAAGAAACGCTACAATATCATAAAAAGGGAAATCACATAGCATATAACACATCAACATGTACAATAGCACACAATCAGCAAACACATCCATCTCTCGAGTTCAGCACAACAATCAACCTCAAAGTATCACGACTAGTGATCATCGCCTATTCTACAACAGTCATCCTCAAAGTATCACAACTATGGATCATCGCCTATTCTACACATCACAACAGTCGACCTCAAAATATCACAACTAGAGATCACCATCAATTCTACAACAATCAACCTCAAAATATCACATCTAAGGATCATCGCCTATTCTACATGCACAACTAAGTTCCTGGCCCTTGGAAATACTATCCTTCAACTCAACTGTGAAGTAGTCATTTTCCAAGGTAGGAAGTCACCCTCCAACTATAAGGGCATAGAGTCGATAGTCCAGGTTACTGGCTCCCAGGATGTCTCCTAGAACGTCCACCTCGGCCTCGTGTGACAGTCACTCAAACTGCTGTTGCGACCATACACACGGCTCCCTGTACACAACCACTCAAACTGTTGTTGCAACTGTATACAGGTACCAGCTCATATGATAGCCACTCAAACTGCTGTTGCAGCTATTCATACAGCTCCTTGTGACCACCACTGAAACTACTGTTCAATTGTCACAAGTCCCGACCTCGCGTGATAACTGCTGGCAAGCTGCTGTGGCAAGTACACACGTAACCCTATACACAACCACTCAAACTGCTGTTGCAGTTGTGTACCAGCATATATGATTGCAGTTAGTCATATAGCCCCCTTGTGACAACCACTCAAACTGCTGTTGCAATTGTCACAAGTAATCCACCTCGTGTGATAACTGTTCAGACAGCTGTTGCAGTAAATCCCGCGGCTTTCCACCACAACAATGCAAATATTATGATTGTCACGTTTACGTCTGAAAGTTCTTGAAGAATGGAGAGAAATTGAAGTTGAAAGCTTGGAGGTGTGTTGAAGTGAAGAAGATGGAGAAGAGAAGGGGAAGGTGCACGAAATTGAGAGAAGACAAATGGAATAGAGTGGCATGATATGTATATATATAGGAAGGGAAGGATAAGGATAGGATAGAATAGTCATTTCCTTTAAGAACCAAATTGGAATTTCATCCAAAGTTGTACTAGAAACTTCAACACTTGAACTTAAAGAATCAAGTGAAGGAGAAATAAATATGAGAGTGTAAATATATCTATGAATGGCATGGAACATATGTGAAGAAAGGGTAAGGTTGATATAAAATTTCTTAAGGGCAAAACTATCATTTCCGATTAGGGGCAAAATCGTCATTTTATACTAGGTCATCATGACTATGGTGAGTCACCTATGTGACTCACCCCTTGTCATCATTACTATGGTGATGAGTCACCATGTAATGATTACATATGCATCCATCATTTCAACAACAACTTAACTAATGTCTTACCACCTACATCCTCCAACTGTGAGGATGTCACTCTCCAACTATGAGAGCCACTTATAACTTAGATCCACATCCTTAATTTACTAGTCTAACCTCAATCATCATCTCCAAAGTCAATCATTCTCCTATAATCCTAACAATATACCAATCATCTCCAAAGTCAACCAAGATCATATCAGTCACAAACACATCACATGTCATAGCATGCAGTATAACATTCTTATAAGCATACCAAAACTCAATTAAGTATGTTATCACCACAAACAAGTTATTATCACAAACAATCTTGTTATCGATCATCACAAATAAGCACACATCATCACTAGTAGGGTTTGAGGAGCCCTACACATGTTAACAATTATATACTACGTCTACCATTCCCAGATATATGTAGTTTCTTCCTCCTCACCTGGTAATCCGTTCCCATGCACTCTTGTATCCACGGACAACCTTGACCCTCGATCTCACGAACTCGACGAGCACAACCACAACCACTATGAGCTCATCACGCAGCTCCCCGACACTTCAAAGGATAGAGAACAGCGGCTGGACTTAGGAGAAGGCAGCTTCAAAAGTTAGCTCAAGAATCTAGGGAAAAAGGTACCAAAAACAAGGATACTGTCCTAGCTCCATATCTCGAGCTACAACCTTCTTCTTGGAAATCCGAACGGTGAAGATGAAGAAAAACGTCTCCTAAACTGACTTCTCAAATTTCAGGCCGATCCAACGGTTAACGGATCTCTGGCGAAGGTTTTACTGTCTCAGGTTAGGTGATATACGGGATGAGTTTCTCACACATTAGGACCACGATGTAAGCTGCATATCTCCCACTCTAGACCTTGAACCGAATATCCGAACGGTCAAACTGAAGAACCAAATGTTTTGAACCTTCTTACCAAGTTTGAGCTTGATCCAACGGTTGATGAACATATTCCAATGATCTTACTGAAACTGCTTCAACCAAGCTTCAAGGCTTCCAACAATGGTTTCACTCTTTCTTTCACCTTGCCTTCTCTTTCTCCTAGCCACGAAAATATGGAAGTTTCTCATTCCATTGTATTTACTTCCTCCTAGATGATGAAGATGATTAAGCTTGTCAAGTTTACGTCTGAAAGTTCTTGAAGAATCCTTGAAGAATGGAGAGAAATTGAAGTTGAAAGCTTGGGGGTGTCTTGAAGTGAAGAAGATGGAGAAGAGAAGGGGAAGGTGCACGAAATTGAGAGAGGACAAATGGAATAGAGTGGCATGACATGTATATATATAGGAAGGGAAGGATAAGGATAGGATAGAATAGTCATTTCCTTTAAGAACCAAATTGGAATTTCATCAAAATTCCAAACCTTAACCATAATTTTCTACTAGTAATATAGAGTAAAACAATATCTGTGTGGTATCCAAAAAGTGGATATGTAGAGATAAAATCAAATACCAGACGAGAGATGTGGTTCTTGAATGTGATTAGTCAATTGATGAGTTCATTACTATGACTTATCATCATCATGATTACTCTACCATGACTCATCATCATGAGTCATCCATGTCATGATTACTTGTCTAAAGTAGTCATGATTACTTCTCCAAAATATCTTGATATTTATAATTTTGCCACTATGACTCCGATAAGATTTGGATACTTTACCGATCTGAAAATTGGGATGTTACAAAATGAGGGTTAAAATTGCTAACCCTCGATTTCTATGCGATTATATAATCTGTGCACATGGCACGCCCATGCTCTATTTTGGCATGGGCATGCTGATCCTAGTGTCAGCGAGACGTGGTCCGCATAGTTGGCACGAGCGTGCTGAATAATGGCACGGGCGTGCCGAACTTAGCGTCAGCGAGACGTGGTTCGAGCAACGGCACGGCCGTGCTGCCTAACGGCACGGCCGTGCTTGTGACTTAGATGGTCACAAGACACGCTAAATCAGCACAGGCGTGCTGGAAATCAGCACGGGCATGCTAATATTCTAGAAAGGGACTTTTAAGCCAAAAATCTCACTTAGCCCTTAACCAACAATTATAATTTAATAACACAAACTTAAATAAAATATTTAATGAAAAACAGGGTGTTACAATTCCACCACCGTATAAAAATTTCGTCCTCGAAATTTCTACATACCTTGATTGAAAAAGTGTGGGTATGCCTCCATCATTTTACTTTCCAGCTCCGAAGTAGCACTTTTCTTAATAAATCCGCTCCAAATAACTTTGACCAAAGAAATCTCCTTGCCTCTTAGCTGCTTCACCCTCCTATCCTCGACTCGAAGAGGTAGTACCTCAAAAGTCAAGTTCTCTCTCAACTGTATCTCATCGGGTACTATCACGTGACTAGGGTCATGGACATACTTTCTAAGTTGGGACACATGAAAGACACTGTGAAGGTTGGACAAGAACGGTGGTAAGGCTATATGGTAGGCGACTTCGCCGACTCTCTTTAAGATTTGGAACGGACCAATGAATCTAGGAGTAAGTTTCTTTGCTTTCATCACTCTACCAACCCCAATTGTCGGGGTAACTCTCAAAAACACATGATCACCTTCTTGGAATTCGAGCGCCTTCGTCCTTTTGTCATGGTAGCTCTATTGCCTACTTTGTGTCACTCTCATCTTTTCCTGGATCATTCTTATCTTTTCTGTTGTCTCCTGTGCTATCTCTGGTCCTAACACCACATTATCGCTAGGTTCATTCCAACACAAGGGTGTCCTACACCTCCTCCCCTACAGAGCCTCATAATCTGCCATCCCAATACTGGAATGGAAGCTTTTGTTGTAGGTGAACTCTATCAGGGGCAAAAACTTGTCCCAACTGCCTGACTGCTCTAATACACAAGCCCTCAACAAATCCTCTAAGGATTGGATGGTCCTCTCAGATTGCCCATCAGTCTGTAGGTGATACGCTAAACTAAGCCTAAGCTTTGTCCCTAAAGCATTCTGAAAACTATCTCAGAACCTAGAGGTAAACCTCGGGTCTCTATCTGATACTATGCTAGAGGGCACACCATGAAGCCTAACTATATCTCTAATGTAACTTCTGTAAAGGATACTCCATATTCATCGGAATGAAATGGGGAGACTTAGTAGATCTATCCATAATAACCCATATAGCCTCGAAACCAGCTGGAGTCCTAGGGAGTCCAGACACAAAATCCATAGAGATGCTATCCCACTTCCATTCTGGGATATTCAAAGGGTGCAACTTACCTGATGGCTTTTGGTGTTCTATCTTGGCTTTCTGACACACTAAGCACGCATACATAAACTCAGCCACTTCCTTTTTCATCCTAGGCCACCAAAACATTCGCATAAGATCCTGATACATCTTTGTGGCACCTAGGTGCACACTCAACTCACTCCTATGTCCTTCCTCAAGGATCAACTTCCGAAGCTCAGGAACATCTGGTACACACACTCTATCCTCAAACCTCAAGATTCCATCACTTCCATCTCAAAAACTAAGGTTTCTACCCTAAGCAAGCAATTTCCGTTGGTCTAACAGAAACTTATCTGACATCTGACCCTCTCTAATCATATCCATCAAACTATTTGTAACCTTCAAGGTTCCAAGCCTAACACTCTTAGGAGTAAATTCACAAGCCAAACTAAAACTCCTCAATCAGATCCATCTCCCTAACCATCAAAGCGAAGACATGCAAGATTTTCCTACTAAGGGCATCTGTCACTACATTGGCCTTTCCTGGATGGTAGGTCAATTCAAAATTATAATCCTTAAGAAATTCCATCCACCTACGCTGCCTCATTTAATTCCTTCTGGTCAAAAAGATATTTCAGACTCTTATGATCACTAAAGACCTCAAACCTCGCTCCAAAAGATAATGCCTCCAAATCTTTAAGGCAAAAACCACAGCTCCTAATTCCAGATCATGGGTAGGGTAGTTCTTGAAAGTGAAACAGGGAAACACAAGAAGGGGGGTTAAATTGTGTTTTTTAACCGATTTTCGAAAACCCTTTTTTTTAAAAAACAAACGTTTAAAGCAGGAAGATGAAAGAACACACTAAAACGATTATAGGTGATTAAGATACTTGTTTTCAATCCCCAAGTTAGTAATAAATAAAAAACTTAACGAGATAGAGAAAGAGAGGTTCACACAAAGATATATCCTATTTCACTCTTTCAAAACAAAGAGCTACGTCCAGTCCCTTCCTCCAGAAGGTTTTTCTACTAAAACTCTCAGCACTTAATACAAGTTGTTTCCAAGTCTCTCCAAGACTACAACTCCAAGTATTCTGCACCTCTCCAGGCAACAAGTATTCTTTTACAAACAAGCCTCTTCAGGCTCAACAAATCCTAAGATTTGAGAGAGGTTTTTCTGAGCTTTTTACAAACTCACAACAGTGAGAGTATTACATGATATAGCTCTTGACAATCTGTTTACAACTTTACAATGAAAGAATGAGAAGGTTTACAGATCAAAAACTGAGAGTGAAAGCTTTTTGGCCTTTTGTTTGCACAATGAAATCTCTTGAATATTTTCTTGCTCGTGTGTTGTCTCTCTTTTGTTCTTCAGAGGGTGGTCTTCTTATATCTTTTGTCTTGACCTTCTGATTTCAAAATATAGGGAGAACTTTTCCGTTTAGACTCAATCAAATATCCGTTAGGCACAGATCATTTGCCAGTTGTTTTCCGTTGTGTAATTGTCCTTTCAGAATGAGGAGGTAGTAGTAGCTTGAATGGTAGCAGATTGATTTTGCTTTGATGGCCGATAAGCGTTTTGCTCTACGTGATTCTTTACTCTACGTGATTTGCTTTGTACGACGTTCGTACCTTCTTTTGTCTTTATGTGAAAAAGATATTTCCTTAAAACCATTTAAGACTTTGAATAAGAGAGTGCCACGTCATCTACAAAAAGAAGTTAGTGGACGCACAGGCAAAAATATAATTAGACGCACAAGTGTTGTAGACAATTGGACGCATACGCATTTGAAGACAATTGGACGCACAATAGTTAAAAAAAATTGGATGCATAAGCATTGAAGACAATTGGACGCATACGCATTGAAGACAATTGGACGCACAATAGTTAGAAACAGTTGGACGATAAAGCAGTGTAAACATTTGGACGTAAACCTTTACCACTTAGTTTCTTTGGACGAAGATATTGCAGTGAGTTGTCCTTTAAGAGTTAGGTGAAACTTTGGTTTTTGGAGAACTATCTGAAATCAGAAACATACAAAAGTCTTTTGACCTTATGGATTAGCATAAACTTGACTTCGAGCATTTTCAATAAACAAATAATAACTTTGTTAATCATTAAAACTTTTTGGGGTCATTAGTCATTACTGTTTTGTTTCTAACAATCTCCCCCTTTTTTATGATGACAAACGTTATTATGATGCATGTTTTTGAAACAATATAGACAGTGTATCGTCAAAATTAAAGCTCCCCCTGAGATTATGCATTTACATATTGAAGACATAACTCAGATTATGAAAGTATAAAGACAGGATATATACTAAACGTTCAATTCATTTCATATATATAACAACTTTACACATTTCATTTCATATATTTTCTCCCCCTATTTGTCATCAAACAAAAGGAATAAAAGGAGGATACAACATCATTGTCAGCAAAAAGAAATGAAAAGATTCTAAGGAGATGGAGGCGGAAAGTCAGGGAAGACGCGATGAAGATAAGAGAACAATTGAGCCATTTTTCAAGCTAACTCTTCAGTGACCCTAGCTGAGATCCTATCTACTAAGTAGTCAGCAACTTCAGGAGTCAGACCAGGAGGTACAGAAGGAGCCGAAGTTGGAGCAAGGCGAGCTTCTTCAGCTATAGAAGAGTTGACATCTTCTTCATCAAGATGTAGTTCCACCGTGTTTCCAGACAGGGTGGAAGTAGCATCAAGACGTTCAGTGTACTGAACCGAGCTGGCTTCCGTTGGGGAAAAAGGAACAGCAACTAAAGCAGGAGAATTATCCACTGGAACCTCTGAAGATGTGGCTTCTTCATGAGAGTACCATGGAAGCAGAAGAATAGGAGGAGGAGGAGATGATTCCGGGACCTGTGATGAAGGTACAAAGGGTGGCACATCTTGAGGTGAGAGAGGTGGAGATGGGGATGGTGAAATGGATTTTTGTGGGGAGGGAGTGAAGGTTGAGGAGTCTAATATGAGGATTTTGGGTCGAGGTGGCCGTTGGGCTACAGTTTTGATGCGCATTGGTTTTGGTGGAAGAGGGATGGACGCAGAGAGTTTAGGATTGGGGTGAGGGATAGAAGATGGTTCTTCAGAAGGAGTGGATTGTACAGAAGGGTTGGGTAAGGGTGAGGGTGAAGGAGAGACCTTACTTTTCTTTGTAAGAAGAAGAGCAATAGGAGCATTGTCCTTATCGTCTTCTTCGTCGTCTTCATCCACCAGAAGTTTTCTTTTTCTGTATCGAGGTTTAGAGGAACCAGCTTCTAGATTCGCTTGAGAGGAAACATGAGCCTGCTGCTTTGAGCCTAAATCAGCCTTAAGCAATGGTCCATGAATCTCTTCAACAAATGGAAGTACCACACCATTGAGCTTGATGAACTTTTCTCCATAGATGGTGTAAGCAATTCCTTCCATCATTGAGGCGAACTCTAGGCTCGGTTTTTCCTCAAATTCTTCGAACACATTTTGAGACGAAGCCTGAGTGGATGGATCAGAGGAGAAAAGAGGAGGGTATGCAACGTTTTGAGTTTGATGCTTCCTTGTCTTAAGACTTTGAAGATCATCCATGCGTGGAGCTTGAGCAGAAAAGGTTTGAGCTTGATCAAAAGCCAGCACAGTTTTGAGTTGCATTTTGGAGAGGTTTGCCTTTCCAAACACAGGGCAGCTCACTGTTTGATAGGAGGTTTTGATGCTAGGATAAACTTTTTGTAGCATCCGATAAACCCCTTGATTTTCAAAGATGCGGGAGAGAAGGATTGCATATTTAATGGTCTTCACAGAGATGACATCAATGCAGTTTTCTTTGAAACGGTCAAAGAGAAGATAGGGAAGATTGACCTTTATACCATACAGTAGATGGGTGAGCAGGAAGGAATGCACCTCAGAGATGGAGTCTTTGGATCCAGCTTTGTGCAGAACGGCTTTGTTCAAGATTTGATTAAGAACTCTAGCTTCATCCTTCATGATAGCAGCACGGAACAGTGCATTTGGCTGAGCATCGGGATTTCTGAGGAAGTTAAAGACATTGTCTTTTCTTCCAAACTTGTTGTGCCAAGATTTGAAATAGGTGGCACCGAGAGATAGACACCCAATAGCAGAAGCTATAAAGACTTTGGAGACTTCAACTTTGTGTGTCCCCAGAACAAACCCAGAAATAAGACCTTCTTTTTCAAGGTGAGCTATCTTCCAAAACTCAGTGAGAAGTCTTGGATAGACTTCTGGTTAGTTGATAAAGAAATGATCCCATCCAGCACCGATGATGTGGACCTTGACGTCTGCTCCCAATCTCGCTAGCATATTTAAGTCAATCTGGTGCTCAATATTGATCTGACAGTTATCAGGAATCTCATGAGTGGGATGACCGAGCGGTGAAGTGGTCTCTTGTGGAATGCTGCTTCCTTCTCCAGTGGATAGCAGATTTCTTCCCATTTTTCAGAAGAGTGAAGAGAGAGAAGATGAACAGTTGAGAGAGAGAGAGAAGATTTCAAAGAGAGGACGTTTGGTGAGGTTTGAGCTCACAGGTTGAGGTTTTCTATAGAAAAGCGAAAAGGAACCGAAGCTTCAGAGAAAGTAACCATGGTTAAAAAAAAAAAGATGACTAGCGGTTACCGAGGGAGGCTACTTAAGAGTGAAGTAGCAGATGCATGTCGCTTGACGTGACCCGAGAGTGTTGACTCAGAATAGTATTTATGCGGAGGACAGATGCAGAGATTTTAACCAAAAAAAAATGACAAATAATAAATGTCAAGGAATAATGACGTTAGCAGTAAATGGACGCAACCATTTTATGCACATGCTTTTCTGACACAAGCGTTTATTGGACGCAAGGTCATTCAACAAAAAGCATGTTGAGCTGTTTTCTTATTAAAGAAAATCTATCCTTTGCAAGAGGTTTTGTGAAGATATTTGCCCACTGGTGGTCAGTATCCACAAATTTTACATCAAGCACACCTTTTTGAATGTAATCTCTAATAAAGTGATCTTTGATTTCTATATGCTTAGCCCTCGAGTGCAATATAGGATTTTTCGATAAATTAATTGCAGCAGTATTATCACAATAAATTGGAATCTTACTTTCATGAATATTGTAATCTTCCAGTTGATGTTTAATCCATAAAAGTTGTGAGCAACAACTAGCCCCAGAGATATATTCAGCTTCAGCAGTTGATAAGGCTATGGTGTTTTGTCTTTTACCGAACCATGAGATAAGATTTGTTCCAAGATAATGACAGCCACCACTTGTACTTTTTCGTTCAATTTTATCTCCAGCATAGTCAACATCATAGTATCCCATTAATCTGTACTCAATGGTTTTCTCATAAAATAAACCCAGATTAGAAGTACCTTTTAGATATCTAAAAATTCTTTTGACAGCAGTTAAATGATTTTCAAATGGATCAGCTTGAAAACGTGCAAAAAGACATACACTAAACATAATATCTGGTCTAGACGCGGTGAGATATAAAAGGGATCCGATCATACCTCTGTAAACCTTTTGATCTACCTTTTTATCTTTGTTGTCTTTGGTCAGAATGGACGTTGGATGCATAGGTGTACTCATTGGCTTGCGATCGTCTATTTGAAATTTCTTCCAGAGATCTTTAGTGTACTTGGTCTGGTGAATGTACACACCCTTTGAGGTTTGTCTTACTTGCAGACCCAGAAAGAATTTGAGCTCTACCATCATGCTCATTTCGAATTCTTTTGTCATAAGATCAGAAAATTCCTTACAAAGAGAATCGTTAGTAGATTCAAAAATAATGTCATCAACATATATTTGAATTATTATAAAATTATCTTTATTAGTTTTCTTAAACAAAGTCGTATCTACCTTTCCCATACAAAAACCATTTTCCATAAGGAAGAAGCTGACTTTCTCATACCAAGCTCTAGGAGCTTGTTTGAGTCCATATAAAGCTTTCTGAAGCTTGTATACATACTCAGGATGGGAATGATCCTCAAACCCGGGGGGTTGCATTACATAGACTTCTTCGTTAATTAGTCCATTCAGAAAAGCACTTTTAACATCCATTTGATATAAGATTATGTTATGATGAGCAGTAAAGGACAGTAAGATACGTATAACTTCTATTTTAGGAACAGGAGCGAAAGTTGCAGTGTAATCAATACCTTCTTCTTGAGAATAACCTTGTGCTACTAACCTTGCTTTGTTTCTCACAACCTTTCCATCTTCATTCATCTTGTTTCTAAATACCCACTTAGTTCCAATAATGGATTTATCTTTGGGTTCTTGAACTAAGGTCCAAACTTTGTTTCTCTCGAACTGATTGAGTTCTTCTTGCATGGCCAAGATCCATCCATCGTCCGAGAGAGCTTCATCCACAGTTTTTGGTTCTAACTCAAAGATGAAAGCTGAATCAGCTTGATTTCTGAAGGTTGACCTTGTTCTTACTTTGTCACTAGGTTGACCAAGGATCTGATCTTCAGGATGGTAAACTTTAAATTGCCAAGATTTCTGGCTATCAATAGACAAGTGTGGATCATCAGTTTTGACATCATGGAATATTTCCTTTTCATTGTTGGTTGGATGATGATCATTCCGATCCAGATCTGCAAGAGATTCGTCCAGCTCTGATAGTGTTTTATCAGGCTTCTTGTCATCAAATTTAACATGAATGGATTCTTCGACAATTAATGATCTATAATTATAAATTCTAAAGGCTTTAGATGTTTCAGCATATCCTAAAAAAAATACCATTATTAACTTTGGCATCAAATTTTCCTAGATTGTCTTTAGTGTTTAATATAAAACAGGCACATCCAAAAGTATGAAAATATGATATGTTGTGTTTTCGTCCTTTCCACAATTCATATGGAGTCTTTTTCAGTATTGGTCTTATGTATACTCTATTTTGAATATAGCATGTTGTGTTAACAGCCTCAGCCCAAAAGTTCTTAGAGACAGAGTTATCATTGAGTAATGTTCTTACCATCTCTTGAAGAGACCTATTCTTTCTCTCAACAACCCCATTTTGTTGAGGTGTTCTAGGGACAGAGAAATTATGAAGAATGTCATTTTCTTCACAGAATAGTTGGAAGTTTACATTCTCAAACTCTACTCCATGATTACTTCGGATTGAATTGATACATATACATTTCTCATTTTGAATCCTTTTACAGAATATTGAGAATACCTCAAAAGACTCGACTTTGTGAGCTAGGAACATTACCCATGTCCATCTAGAGTAATCATCAAGAATGACAAGTCCGTATTTCTTTCCACTTAGGGAGGCAGTCCTTGTTGGACCAAAAAAATCTAAATGTAGCAATTCTAAAGATCTGGATGTTGAAACAATATTCTTTGAATTAAAAGAATTTTTGACTTGTTTCCCCTTTTGACAGGCATCACAGAGAGCATCCGATTTATAGGCCAGCTTTGGTAATCCTCTTACGAGGTTATGCTTTTGTAGCTTTGAGATTAATCTCCGGCTTGCATGACCAAGTTTCTTGTGCCAAATCCATTGCTCATCATTCACAGACATTAGACATGATACATTTTGATTAGAGAGGTCCTCCAAGTCAATTTTATAAACATTGTTTTGCCTCTTACCAGTAAATAGAGTGGACTCATCAGCATATTTAACTATATACTTATCTTTGTTGAAAGACACTATAAACCCACTGTCACATAATTGGCTTATGCTAAGCAGATTGTGTTTTAGCCTTTCAACTAGCAACACATTATTTATAGAGGGAGAATTATTCTTACCAATCTTACCAACACCTACAATCTTTCCCTTTTGATTGCCACCGAAAACAACTGATCTTTCAGACTTTGGCTTTAGGTCTAGGAACATAGACTTTTCTCCCGTCATGTGTCGTGAGCATCCACTGTCCAGGTACCAATATTGGTGTTTTCTTTCTGTTGTCAAGCAAGTCTGCAACAGAGATTATTTTAATTTTAGGTACCCAGATAAACTTGGGTCCTTTTTGGTTAGTTGCAGGTAACTTATAAGTTTTTCTTTTGTGTAAGCATCTGGACGCAGAGTGTCCATTTTTACCACAGATAGAGCAATACATTACTTTTTTTGTCTCAGAAATTTTTGGGTTTTCTTTTTCATATCCAATGCCAGATTTATCCTAAGGAGATCTATATCTAAGAATTAAATTAAGATTTTTAGATCCATCAGTGAATTTCGACAGGCTATCAGTTAAGTAAGTAATTTGATGCTCAAGTTTCTCAACTTCACAGGATGTACTGGACTCAGAGTTTGAGATTTCAGTTAAGCTGATTATCTCATCTCTTAGTTCTTCGTTCTCAACTTTGACTTTTTTAAAGTCTTTATTGATTTTGGCAAATTTTATTTTAAGAACTTTATATGCAGAATAAATAGTGCATGATTCATTTAATAGCTCTTCATATGCATCTTTTGAGTAGTCAGATATATTTTCCTCATCTTCTTCTATTTCTGTCTCAGATAAAATACTTGCCATGAGACACATATCTGTTGTTGGGGATGCAGGTGGAGTTGTTTTAAGAATATCCATTAGATTCATCATTCCCCAAGCAGTTATCTCTTCAGCCAGGACATCTCTACTTACTCCATGTATACTCCGAAACAAAAAGGCCCTTGCCTCACAGTCAAGATCAACTCTCCTTCTTTCCTTAAAGGTGCAGCGATCTAGAGGTTTCATCATGTATTATCCATTGATGATGATGATGGGACAGAAGGTTTCGTCAGTGAGAGTTTTTCAGTGTTCTTCTGATCCTTAGGTTACAACAAAGGATCTGAAGTTCTCTTTCCAAGCTTCATTTTCTGATTCTGAAGATTGATAAATAGGTGGTCCTTCAGAATGAATAGGTCTCCTTCTCATAAAAAGGGCATCTAGCATGTTGTCAAGCACTCTTTTAGCGATATCACAATACATCACCATTTTAACAGTTTTTGTGTCCAAGGCACATGTAAGAATGTAGACAGCTCTAGCATTGATTCTCACTCTTCTTTGTCCTTCTTCAGAACATTCAGCTCTTGGTTTGACTATGCGTTCACCATTGATAACAGTGGTAGGACAAAAGTTATCATCGGTGTAAGCTCTCCATAGGTCATCAACATTTTGTTCCAAGCTAAATCTCATGAATAGTTCTCTCCACATGGCATAGTCACCAGTTATATAAAACATAGGTGGTCCATTTATAGAGAGGATACTGAATTCTCTCAATGACTCAGGATTTGAAGAGGTAGACTGTTCCTCTTCTTCTGAAGAATCTACAGGGAGATCATTTTCAGGCCAAAGACATAGGTTGGCTTCTTCTTCATTTTCCTTTTCTTCAGAGGAGTCAAGATCTTCCCATGTTGCCACGAGATTCTTGCTTTTCTTTTTGAAAAACCTTTTCTGATCTTTCAGCTAAGGGGACTCAGCTTTGAAGTGGCCTAGTTTCTTGCACTCATAGCAAACCATTGGATTTTTATCCTTGGTTTCACCATGGTCTTTAACAATTTTCTTTGTAAATGGTCTTCTTCTCATATTTTTATTTTTCAAAATACGTTCAAGTTTCTTTGATATGAGAGACAGTTCATCATCGGATTCTTCTTCTTCATTTTGATAATTGTCATCCCTGGAATCATCAGCTTTGCTAGATTTTTGACTTTTCAAGGCCATATTCTTGCCTTTCTTTGTAGGATTGTCCTGGTTGAGCTCCTGCTCATGAACTTGAAGGTTTCCCACAAGATCATCTAAGGTCAAGGTTGACAAATCCTTAGCTTGCGTGATTGCAGTGATGAGTGGTCTCCATTCCTTATGTAAGCTCCTGAGGATCTTCGTCACATTCTCTTTTGTAGTGTAGACCTTTCCAAGAGACTTGAGATTGTTGATAATAGTTTGGAAACGACCAATCATATCAACGATGGTTTCTCCATTTTTCATAGTGAACATTTCATATTGACTCATAAGAATAATGATCTTTGAGTACTTTACTTTGGATGTTCCTTCATGAACATTGGATAGAGTATCCCAGATTTGTTTTGTTGATTCACATGCATGAATTTTTTGGAACTCGTCTGAACTAAGAGCACACATCAGTGTGTATCTAGCTTTGTAGTTCTGCTCCATCCTTCTTCTCTCATCATCAGTCCACTGAGACTCATCTTTCTCAGTGCCATCATGATTGTTGACGATGTGAGGACCATTCATGATCAAAGGCCAGAGCGCAGAGCTGGTACTCAAGATGAATCCTTTGAATCTCTCCTTCCAGTAAAGGTAGTGAGTGCCATTGAAAAAAGGCGGTCTGGTCAAGGAGGTACCTTCAAGAACAGGTTGACTCCCACTGGGCATCCCCTGTCCTGCCATCAAGCTTTGGATATTTTCCTCAAGCACGGCTAAATGCTCAACCCAGAGGCTGAGCTCTGATACCAACTGAAAGTGAAACAGGGAAACACAAGAAGGGGGGTTGAATTGTGTTTCTTCACAGATTTTCGAAAACCCTTTTTTTAAAAAAAACAAACATTTAAAGCAGGAAGATGAAAGAACACACTAAAACGATTATAGGTGATTAAGATACTTGTTTTCAATCCCCAAGTTAGTAATAAATAAAAAACTTAACGAGATAGAGAAAGAGAGGTTCACACAAAGATATATCCTGGTTCACTCTTTCAAAACAATGAGCTACGTCCAGTCCCTTCCTCCAGAAGGTTTTTCCACTAAAACTCTCAGCACTTAATACAAGCTATTTCCAAGTCTCTCCAAGACTACAGCTCCAAGTATTCTGCACCTCTCCAGGCAACAAGTATTCTTTTACAGACAAGCCTCTTCAGGCTCAACAAATCCTAAGATTTGAGAGGGGTTTTTCTGAGCTTTTTACAAACTCACAACAGTGAGAGTATTACACGATATAGCTCTTGACAATCTGTTTACAATTTTACAATGAAAGAATGAGGAGGTTTACAGATCAAAAACTGAGAGTGAAAGCTTTTTGGCCTTTTGTTTGCACAATGAAATCTCTTGAATATTTTCTTGCTTGTGTGTTGTCTCTCTTTTGTTCTTCAGAGGGTGGTCTTCTTATATCTTTTGTCTCGACCTTCTGATTTCAAAATATAGGGAGAACTTCCATTTAGACTCAATCAAATATCCGTTAGGCACAGATCATTTGCCAGTTATTTTCCGTTGTGTAATTGTCCTTTCAGAATGAAGAGGTAGTAGCAGCTTGAATGGTAGCAAACTGATTTTGCTTTGATGGCCGACAAGCGTTTTGCTCTACATGATTCTTTGCTCTACGTGATTTGCTTTGTCCGACGTTCGTACCTTCTTTTGTCTTCATGTGGAAAAGATATTTCCTTAAAACCATTTAAGACTTTTGAATAAGAGAGTGTCACGTCATCTACAAAAAGAAGTTAGTGGACGCACAGGCAAAAATATAATTAGACGCACAAGTGATGAGGACAATTGGATGCATACGCATTTGAAGACAATTGGACGCACAATAGTTAAAAAAAATTGGATGCATAAGCATTGAAGACAATTGGATGCATACGCATTGAAGACAATTGGAAGCACAATAGTTAAAAACTGTTGGATGATAAAACAGTGTAAACATTTGGACGTAAACCTTTACCACTTAGTTTCTTTGGACGAATATATTGCAGTGAGTTGTCCTTTAAGAGCTAAGTGAAACTTTTGTTTTTGGAGAACTATCTGAAGTCAAAAATATACAAAGGTCTTTTGACCTTATGGATTAACAGAAACTTGACTTCGAGTATTTTCAATAAACATATAATAACTTTGTTAATCATTAAAACTTTTAGGGGTCATTAGTCATTACTGTTTTGGTTCTAACAGTTCTTCTCATGAGTGTTCAACCGCCTAGAGGCGTAGGCCACTACCTTACCATCCTCCATCAACACACCACCTAAACCATGCTTAGAAGCATCGCAGTAAACTACGAAAGGTTCACTAGGGTCTGGCAAAACTAACACTGGTACTGATGTCAACCTATCCTTAAGAGTTTGGAAACTCTCCTCACACCTAGAGTCCCACACGAACAACTGTCCCTTCTTGGTGAGACGGGTCATGGGTAAAGCTATCTTAGAGAAACCTTCTATAAACTGCCTATAATACCCGACTAACCCCAAGAAACTCCTAATCTCAGTCACATACTTCGACACTTCCCACTGGAGCACCGACTCAACCTTAGCTGGGTCAACTACTATGCCACCCTTAGAGATGACACGACCTAAAAAGCTCACCTCCTCTAACCAGAACTCACACTTAGACAACTTAGCATACAATTGTTTCTCCTTAAGGGTCTGCAAAACAACCCTCAAGTGCTCCTCATGTTCCTCCTTGGTCTTGGAGTACACTAAGATGTCATCTATGAACACCACCACAAACTTATCCAAGTAAGGGTGAAAGGTCTTATTCATGTAGTCCATGAACACAGCAAGAGCATTGGTCACACCAAAGGGCATAACCAAGTACTCATAGTGACCATATCGCGTCCTAAACGCTGTCTTCGGGATGTCCTCAGACTTAACCAGAATCTGATGGTATCCTGACCTCAAATCTATCTTAGAAAAGACGCAAGTGCATATCAACTGGTCCATGAGATCATCAATCCTAGGGAGAGGATACCGATTCTTAATGGTCACTTTGTTGAGTTGCCCATAGTCGACACACAACCTCATACTGCCATCTTTCTTCTTCACCAACAACATAGGTGCTTCCCAAGGAGACACACCAGGCCTAATAAACTGTTTCTTCATCAGATCATTTATCTGTTCTTTAACTTAAAACATCATTGCCTATTCAAGTATAGACAATACAAACAAGATAAACAAACAAGAGCACACAACAGACTTATACCATGGCCTGATAAGACAGACCGGCTCTGATACCAATAAATGTGATACCCTTCTACCTCGTATGTTATATAAGCAATGACTATAAATAATAATAAAAATATATACAGATCAAAATTTAAAACATGCAACTTCTATTAAAAAGGTTCACGGGTAGAAAAGGTACCACATGAACTAGTTCTCAAATGCGGAAAATATTGATTCAATACTTAAACGATAAAGAAAACCTCAACATAAATAAACCCAACCTCGATGTCACAATTCAGAGCTGGTACAACCGTTCCGGGAATATCCACGGAATACAACAAAAAACTAAAAAGAAATAAACAACTAAGCTGAAGGTCCTAACTATGAGTGGTGGCTCCTCAGAGTCACTCCTCTCCGGGCTGCTTGTCATCCTCTGAAAACCATACATGCCAAATAAGAGACAAAGCATGGGGAGTAAGGAAACATGTAAACATAACGGTATGGAGATAGAAATAAGATGATCATACATCATGGCATAGCAACAATCATAAGCATACACTCATATACATAAATATCATCTCAACATAATTAATCAACTAGTATGCTATATGATGCAATGCAACACTACTCCACTACTCCATCAGTGCATATGGATCCAACTAACTCAGGAAGAACAACTTCAGAGTTACATATACACATTAACCACTAAAGGCACCAACGCCGGCAGTTCACCAAACCATAGGTGAACCCCTTGGATAGCCAACGCATCAAACCATGGATGCCTCATCACGAAGGGCCACGGTTCACCAAACCTTGGGTGAACCAACCGTGGATGGCCAGATCGCCGTACTCTAGGACCACCTCCCCTATGTTGAACTTCCCCCAACTAATATCTCCAATGCAATGCATGAACACAACAACAAACAATGGGCAACTGCCACCTCCGCTTGGGCCACTAAAGGCACCCAAGAATATCATCCTCATCATTGGGGCAATAAAGGCACCCAATATAACATCATAACAGTGGACCACTAAAGGCATCCAATTATATCATCGTGCGCTAAACTCGAGGGCACCGACTTAACTAACTCATCATTCCTCAACATCTTAATTATTATATAATTAAGTTACCTATCTTCATCATTTGTTTGGTGTATTATTCTATCATTATTGGAAGCATTGGGTTTAAAACCCCATTTAATCGTTAACCTCAGATTCTAACCAGAAGGGTGGCACGGGCGTGCTAAACCCTGACACGGGTGTGCTGCCACCTATGTGTAGCACGGGCGGGCTCACTATTATGCACGGCCGTGCACATCTGCATGGGCGTGCTCTTATGCAGCACGGCCGTGCTCAAAGCGCGGCCATTCCAGAATTTAACTGGGAGCAAATTGGGAGCACGGGCGTACTCCCTGTTCAGCACGACCATGCTGATCGCACGACAGTGCTATTCTGGGCAGCTAAGAACAGGTTAAACAATTTAACCTAAAAGTCCCTAACATTCTCAAAAATCATCCCTAAGTTCATGACTAAACCATTAACATAAAAACTCACCTTTATTAATTCATGTCTTATGAATATTTTTGGGGAACAGTAGTCCCTTTATTATTTAACCAATTAAAATCCTAATTAACCAATTTTAGGGATATAGCAACAGGTTCATCATTATACAATCATTCAGCCAACAATCATCATATACAACAATTCAACATCAATCATGATTTAATCGTATGTCAAATATAAGCATAACATCAACGCATATAATATTGGCATGTAGAAACAAATAATTATAGCAACAAGCATGTTAAACAAACAACATACAATTAACCTTGGGGTCATGGGAACCCCTCATCTTACACCACTCCCACTGCCTAGTGGTTAAACTATCCTTCTCCCCATACCTGGTTTGAAGATTGCAGCAACGGTAGCCCCAAACAACAATCTGATCACGTTCTCCTAAGCGGCTCCATCCGAATCTAAGCCTTGGTCAACTAAAATATTAACCCAATCAGTTTCTAATCCAAAAACATGAAAAGAAACTAATAAGAGAGGAGAACGTTACCTACACAACTGGCACAGGCGTACCAAAGGCTTACTAAAAGTCTCCAAAGCACCAAGAACGCACCAAGGTTGATGGAGATAGGAAACGGGGTACTCCGGCTACAGTAGGGTTGCAGCCGCCATCAAATGAGGGTTGAAATTGCTAACCCTCAGTTTCTGTGCGATTATATAATCTGTGCACATGGCACGACAGTGCTCTATTTCGGCACGGGCGTGCTGACCCTAGCGTCAGCGAGACGCGGTCCGCACAAATTGCATGGGCGTGCTGAATAATGGCACGGGTGCACCGAACTTAGCGTCAGCGAGATGCGGTTCGCGTAACGGCACGGCCGTGCTTGTGACTCAGCTAGTCACAAGACACGCTAAATCAGCACGGGCGTGCTGAAAATTACCACGGACGTGACAATGTTCCCGAAAGGGACTTTTAAGCCAAAAATCTCATTTAGTTCTTAACCAACAATTATAATTTAATAACACAAACTTAAATAAAATATTTAATGAAAAACAGGGTGTTATACCTAAAACTGCATTGGTACCACATACCAGTAGTCCCCAATGTGAGTTAGGTATTAGTGGTTACTCAACCACTATTAGGGTTTGAGGAGCCCTACACATGTAATTATAGATAATCGTGGTTTCTTTCTCCTCACTTGGTGATTTGTTCCAGTACACTGTTATATCCACGGACAGCCTTGGCCCTCGATCTCACGAGCACCACGAACACGGCAACGATCACAACAAGTGCAACACCACCACCACGCAGCCCTTCTCTCTCTCCACCACACACTTGTAGCTGCGGTTGCTTTACCAATCAGAGCAGCACCCTATCATCGAACTTAGCCCTATTCACAGGAACAATATGCAAGCAGCAACGTTAAGCCTAGGGCAACCCAAAACCAAGAAAAAATCTAGGAAAAGCTCGAAGAACACGAAGAACAAGAAGAACACTGAGGTTGACGAGTTAGAGATTCGAGCTTACCTTCGAGGAATCGAGAAACCAACCAGTGAAACTTATAGTGCTCGAAGCCTCGATCATAACGGTGTAGTTGGAATCACGATCCGATGTCTCGATCTTCTCCTACCTCAACTTTCTCACTCTAGAACCCTTCTCTCTCTCTCTACTGGTTCTGGACTTAGGGGGAAAATTATTTTTGTCCCAAGTGAAAATAAAAGAGAAGGCTTAAGTGGTGCTATCAGCCTGTCTATGCTTGAGCGTGGGAAAACTCCATGCTTCAGGGTTGGCACGCTCTGACGTGGGAATTCTCCACGCTTGAGCGTGGCATGCTGATTGTCACGTCTCTGCCACCATTCGCGTGCGCGCTGACACGTGCATCCCCACATTTACCCCATTCCATGCTCTGACGTGCAACTACTCATGCTCTGACGTCAACGGTCAATATTTGAGCGTGGGATTTCTCAACATCAAAGCGTTAGCCGCTGATCAGACCCGTTCTTCCACGTTTCTTCACTTTCTGAGCTCGTTCCAAGGCCAAATTCCCTCAAATTTGGACCATAGCTTCCTCAAGCCATAAGGACCATTATTCAACCTTCCCAAACACTTAATTTAGGTCTTATCCCTTGTTCGAGAAAATGGGATGCTACAATAATGGTGCATAATTGTTATATAAATTATGTGGTGGTTATTCCTTTATGAAGGTGTATGGTGATAGTGAAATGATGTGAATTATGGTATGAAATGATATGAAATGGATTGAAATGTTGTTGGTTATGTGTATGCTTGTGTTGTAATTTTTGGAATGAAATGATTAAGTGATGATAGCCACTGATTTGTTGTTGTGAAATGAAATATATTATGACGGTGCTGAGAATATGTATTTAAAAATGAATTGAGATGGCTATATAAGATTATTTTGACTATTTAGTGAGAAAATAATGATTGGCACACTTAAGTGATAAGATTAAATGTAAGGATGGATAAATTAATGCTTGTGTGGATATTGATCTTGGATATTATGTTTATGAAATTGGTTCTACGATATTTGAATTTAAATTGGATATTTGTATGCTTGGACCTAGAATGCAATAAATTATGTTATTGATGAATGTTAAATGTGGAAGTATTGATTATGAGAATGTTAAATATGCTCATGTTATTATGAGTGATGTATGTTGCTGAAAGCTTATGAACGGTACTTGATGGAATGGATTGTCAATGAAAGGTTATAAATCTTTGGGTAGGCCGACCGGGGAGCAGGAGGCTCCGGTATATAAATATCACCGTCGGGGACGAGGGGACCTCGTTATATACCTCGGGGGTTAGGAGGGATGTTGGTGCTTGCCGGAGGGTGCGGTATCTCTGGGGTAGGAAATCAAAAACCGTCGAGGTAGAAGGTCCTCAGTGAGCCCATCTTTTAGGATACCCAAAGACTCGATGATATTATGATATGTGATATGTGTACAGGATAATTGTATTGATCCCTTGTGATGGACTTGAGATATGAGAAATAAATGATGTGCAAGGCAATCCACAAGTACTCGACGAATGGACGAGATGTCCTCTTGAGCTATGTTTACTATATGAATGTTTCTAATGTGTTGTTTGCTTGAGATGAATTATGCGTGGATATGAGTGAGTGCGTGTGTGACGGTGTGCGTGTGCTTTATCCTCTTTTTGCATGCCTGTATGTGTTTGGGGGAAGCTCCCTCACTGAGTCAGTGGACTCACCCCACATTGAACATTTCAGTTACAGGTATCTTCGAAGCCGCCGGATGCCTTGGATGCCATGTGAACAGTTTGAGGGGTGGTACCCTTAGTTTTAAAGTTGTTTCTAGTTTAAAGCGGGACTTTGTAATTTATGTGTTGTTAGTCACTCTAATGTATTATATTCCTTATGTAGTTAATGAATGTAATCTTTTACTTTAGATGAATCGGATTTATGTATGCTTGTGAAACTGTGAAGGGGAAAAGGAAATCTTTCTCTTTCGGCCGGTCATGGCTATGAAATTCGGGTCATGACACATCCCAACTAGGTTGACACCCCAACCTTTATCAATCATCTGCAACACTTTATTATTTTATTAAAAAAATCAAAAGAATATAAGAAAACATGGGGGGATATAAACCAAATCCATTAAAGAATTATCTAAATCTATAACTAGGAAGACCCAAGCTATTATGGTTAAAGTCATTACAAATAAATAAAGGAACTAAATACCACCAATGGTACCCTTGAACAATAGTACCATAAGAAGCAAGTTTATCTGCAGAAGTGTTACCCTCCCTAAAAATATGAGAACAAATGAAATTCATACTATCCATTTGTTTCTAAGCCTCCAAGGAACTAGTTTTTCATCATGCAAAGCCGAGACTACTAGCTTTGAATCACATTCAATCCCTAGATTCCTCCAACCTTTATGGAATGCTATTTCAATTGCCAACATGACTGCATGAAGTTCTGCTTGAAAAACATTCGTAACTCCAAAACTTGCATCAAAACAACCCAAAATAGCTACACTTCTATCTCTGAAAAGGCCACCACAGGTAGCTATTCTTGGTGCACCCTTGGTTGCACCATCCATGTTACACTTAATCCAATAACACTTTGGAGGATGCCAAAGAACTTGTGTAATTGAAGGAGCTCGAGCAGACCTACCAATTACAGAGAAAGCCTTCATAATCATGAATTCAGAAATGGATGAAGAAATGTTACTAGAACTGAAGGATCTAGAAAGGGAAACGTTTGCATTGATCATGGTGATAGCAGATTTAACACTGATCCTTTTGCCATCAAATATTGCTTTGTTCTTGCAACGCCAAATGGCCCAAAGAAAAAAAAACAATACCTGCTAGAACAACATCCCTAAGCTAAGAGCTCGAACTTTTCTTTTTTTGCAAATTGAGAGAATAGTATGAATATCAGAAGAATCAACCACACTGTTAATAGTAATGTTGAACCAATTCCACAAATCTTGAGCAAAAGGACAAGTGAAAAACGAATGAGAAGTAGTCTCAATAGCACAACCACATAAACTGCATGTGGATGCCAAACTACAACCTTTTGAACAAAAGTTTTCATCGGTAGGTGTGACACCGTTACCCCGTATATGATAATATTAAAATAAATCATATAAATAAAATCCATGCATTAAAACCAAAGGAGTAACAAGTACCACATGATTCAAAAACGTTTTAACATAAGTAATAATTGCGAAAAACATAAACATAAAATGAAACCCAAATCCCGATGTCACATATCAGAGCTGGTAACCACTACCGATAATACATCGGAAAACAACTAACATAACTAAACTATATAATGATTAAGTGATCTTCTCGGGATCATTCCTCGGCTGGTTGCTCACCATCCTCTGCATAACCAAAGATACACGCAAAACAACAACAACGGACAGGGTGTAAGGAACTGTACGTATAAACATAAGCGGTAATAGAGCAGTTAGCAAGATGATTATGCAGCATATAAAACATCATAATACAACATACATATCATAGCGCATACCATCATATCACATTAATAACATGCTATGCGATGCATAATTACTCCGCTACTCCATATACAATGTGGATCCAATAACTAACTCAGGAAGACGATTACGGAGTTACATATCCACATTGGCCAATAAGCACCAACGCCGGCAGTTCATCAAACTCACGGGTAAACCCCTTGGATAGCCGATCCACCATACTATCGGATGGACCGCCACGGATACGCTTGATTCACCTAACTCTCGGATGAATCCCCGCGGACGGCCAGTTCGCCCTACTCTCGGACGAACTCCCTAGTCATCATAACTTCCCCCAAACTAACAACATCATACATGATGCATGCAATGCTAACATACAAACAACATGGCTACCACCTCCATCAACACCATTAACACAGACGATCAACTTTGACCAATAAGCATCAAAGTGATTTATCAACATCAATATTGACCATCAAGCATCAAGATTGATTTAACCAACAACTTCGGTGATAGTCCGTCGTTACCGATAACATCATCTTTTCATTAATTAATCTCTTTATTGAGTCTCTGTTATTATATTGTACCATATCATTGTTTTAGTTCATTAACTATTCTCAAGGTCGTATTTTATAACCTTTTACGTCATATTTTTATTATAAAAAGGGTATTAAATCTTTTGTTATTTAAAACAGTGAAATTTACTTAAATCGGACAGTGGCACGGCCTGAGCACGGGCGTGCTTGCCAATTAGCACGGGCGTGCTGCTGGAGAGCACGAGCGTGCTAAACGGCATCACTTTTTCTCTCTTTTCCGACATGAGCGTTCTACTAAGAGAGCAAGGGCATGCTGGATTTTACTGGGCAAAGAGCATGAGCTTGCCGATAATGAACACGGGCGTGCTCAACGCTGTTACAACGTCTCAACTTTGGGAAACTTTGTGATTTCTCTAGATTTTTAACACTCCAATCAATCCTAAGGTTCTTGACTAATTCATTTGGAAATAATCTCGCCCCTCATCAACATCTGTATGTTTTATGCACATCAATTAGATTTATCCTAGTTTTAGGCTTAGCATTAACATCCCTATGTCTTTTTTAACATAGTTTTAACAGCAGTTCCATCATACCAGCTCATACAGTCATGACATATCAACAGCATCATAAACACTATCATAAACATCATGCCATGGTCATACAAATCGATTAAACAATTAACATCATATATAAACAACCACAACAACTTCATATAGCAACTAAGGCATATAGCACACAAATAGGGTCATTGGTTAACCCCCCCATCTTACGCTACCCTAGAACCTATATGTTATACGAATCCCTTCTCCCCATACCTGGCATGAAGAGTCCATCCTACGAGCCAACAAAAGCGAAGTCCACACTTGACTCCTCAAACGGGTTCAACAGGTTCAGCGAGCTTTGACCAAGAACGCCAAGGCAAAAAGGATAAGTTAATTCCCCAAACAAGAAAAGGAAAGGGAATTAACATAAGGGTTATGCACATACCTCGATTAGATCCTTGGGGAACTAATCTGCTAGTTTCTATTCACAGCACTGGCACACGAACAAGGAAGTCTGGTTTGGCAGGGAGAAAACGGTTCAACAATAAACTCAAGGGATCTAAAGAAAAGGATGAACAGGGTTGGTTACCTTACCTCAAAGTAATACTAAACTATCAGCTTAACCCCAAACGCAATAGCAAGCACTATAGGGATGTGTTCTTGATGAAGAACACCCAACAAGAACGCTTAAGGATTCAATGGGAACCCAAGAGAAAGGTAAAAGACAACTGTTTCTTACTTTAGGATTGACGGCTATGAGTTTTAGGTCGAGCAATAGAGGTATAAAAAGGATTGGGACGAAACGGGTTAACTTAAAGCCCGCAAAAAGCACGGGCGTGCTGCACGAGAGCAAGGGCGTGCCATCCTGCCAAGATCACTGATTTCACTCGTTCTAAGGTTAACTACTCCAAAATACATCCCTAAACATCTACGCAAGCATAACACACATATCATATATATATATATATGATAACACATACAAGCATAGAGGTGAAAAGTAGGGTGTTACAGTAGGCATTCTATTATGAATGATTCTCCATGCATTCCAAATCACCTTCGACCCAGGCAACACCTGAACAAAAGGATTCTGATAAGAATAAGCAGATTTAAAGGTGAGATCACCCTTATCTGAATTGCTCCACAACAACTGATCCCACAAGAAAAGTTTGGAATGATTACTTGTTCTATTTCAGTTCTGATAGCAGGATAATGATTCGACAGAGTATATGGGACACGCCAATTGCCATTGTGAATAAAATCACTGACCTTAGTATGCAAATTCTGATGGACAGTTTCACGAATATGAAGCAGGGAAACCAGAGGTGCAAACAACCAATTATCCAATCAGAAATGAATTTCATTCCCATTCCCTAGCTGCCAAATTAAATTTTCCATAACAGAATGGAAAGAATATCTGATACCTCTCCAAATTGATGATCTTATGTGATAAAAGATTAGTTTCCTGTTTTTTAGAACTCTAGCCTTGAGCAATATATTCCATTGATTTTTAGAGGAAACCAATTCCCAACATAGCTTTAACATGGCTACACTATTGATAACTCTAAGAGACCTTAATCCAAGACCTCCCTTTGAAATAGGTTTGCAAATTTCGTGCCAAGCAACATTCACTAATTTCTTCTTACACACATCCAGCCCAAACAAAATTCCCAATCCATTGATCAACAATTTTTAGAAGACTAATTGGTCAGGCATATAAGTGGAAACTGTAAACAACCATACCAAGGATGACTGATTTAACCAGCTACACTCTCCCCATTATAGACAACAAAGAGCCTTTCCATGAAGAAAGCTACTTTTAATTCTATCTACGATTGGTTGGAGATGAACCTTCCTGGGTTTCCCTTGAAACAAAGGCATACCAAGGTATATAAAAGGAATACTACCAACAAAGAAACCAAGCAATTGAGATATCCTAAGTAATCTTCTGTTAGAGATGTTGCCAACATACAGTTGAAAAAGATTCATTAGACTTTGCATACTCTTCTTATTCCCTCTGTAGAATATTAAAACATCATCAGCATACATAAAATAAGAGGGCATATGGCAACCTCTAAGTCCAGTCATCAACTGCAACTATCCATCCTCTACAAGTTTGTTGATTCCTTTACTCAACACCTCCTCAGCTAGGCAGAACAAGAGGGGAGACAAGGGATCAACTTGGCTAACCCCTCTTTTACAAGAAAAGAAACCTGCAGCATGGCCATTTACAAGCACAGAGAGCTTAGCAGAATTCAAAAGCTTTTTTTTTAATATCAATTTTCATAGCCAAACGCCCTCCAAAAGAACTTTTATTCAACAAGTTAATAGCTTCTGAGGCTAAACACACACAATCAAAAATGTGCTATCCCTGATAAAACCCTTTTGATTTTCTGAAATAGTCTTAGGAGCTACCAAAGCAAGCTTATCAGCCATAACTTTAGTTATAATTTTGAACTGAAAGTTAGCTAGAGCTATAGGCCGAAACTGCTCAATTTTGTCAGCACCTTGGACTTTAGGAACCAGTATAACCAAGTTGGAATTAACATTAGGAAGTAACCAAATTTGTGTGAAAAATTGAAGGACAGAGTTAAAGACATCACCTGCAATGATATCCCAATACTTTTGGAAAAAATGTCCTCTAAATCCACCTGACCTTAGTGCACCATCATCATTCATGCTGAATACTGCATTTTTAACTTCTTCAAGAGATGGAAGGTTGGTTAACATCACATTGTCCTCAACTGAAACAATATTAGGAATCACCTCTGAAACAACATCATTTGAAATACAGTTGTTATTTGTAGCAAATAGGCCTTAATAAAACTACAAAATATGCTCTTCAATGTCTTTAGGATTATGCAGCAATTGATCATCCCTCTTCAAAACAGAAATCTTCTTTGTGACATTCCTGATCGTTGCCACTTTATGAAAGAATGTTGTATTTCTATCCCCTTGAGCATGCCATTTTATTATGGACTTCTCTTTGTAGAACTCTTCTTCATAATGTAATGCTTGCTGTAAATGTAACTGTGCTTGCTGCTCTTGAACAAATAAATCATCATTGCTACCTAAATTATTAATTTGCTCTTGAACAGAATCAACCTTTGATATAACAGCCTCAACTTCAGCATGGACATTACTAAATACATCTTTATTCCAGCTCCTAAGCTTCTTCTTAAGCAATTTCAGCTTTTGAGCAAGAATGAACATAGGACAACCAACCACTGGCTCTTCCAAACTTCTGAAATAACCTTAGGACAATATGGATGGCTGGACCACATCTTCAAAAATTTAAAGGAAGAGCCAAAGACCTCAGTCCCTTATTAGCAGTGAGCAGAATAGGAAAATGGTCTGATTTGCTCCTAGTTAGAGTGCAGCAAGACATATCAGACTAAAAGTTAATCCAATCATCATTAAAAATTGATTTATCTAACCTTTTTTCAGTATGAGCCCTGCCTCTTCTGCCATTGGACCATGTAAATTGAGCTCCATAAGTCAACAAATAAATCAAATTAGAATTTTCAGACCAAGATCTGAACTCATCACAAGTAATTCTCAATGGAAGACCACTGCCTCTTTGCTCATGAGATCCCAAAATAGCATTGAAATCTCCTATAAAGCACCAAGGCCCCTAATACAATTACTGCAAAGTAGACAATTCAAGCCACAACTGTAACACCCCGATTTTTTTTACTGCTTTCTAAGATCGGTAATTTATATAAATAAATTTATATTTTATCCGAGATTTAGAAAATGATTTTGAATAAACCAAGGTCATATTTATACTCTACATTATCGTAGAGAGTTACGGTTAAATTTTGGGTTGAAAATTCAGACGGAACCTGGTATTCGTTTTCACTGACAATAATATTTTACTGATCAGAAAACCTAATTTTGACTCCTGAACGAAACAGTTAGGTTTTATATCTTATTTCCAACAATATTGGCGATTTTGAAAATTTTCAAAATAAATAAGTTCTTACGCTTTATTCGGGTATAAAATCTAAATCGGGTAATTGACGGAGCTGAATACGGATTTACCAGGACCCGCTAACGGCTAAACTTGAAGTCACATCAGGTCAGCTCACCTAGCAAGGTGTGCCAGTGACTCACCCAAGTCATGATGAAAACAGAAATATCTGAAACGCGTTCACACTAAGAAAAGATCGTTTTGCCCCTAGGAACTGATGAAATTACAATTTCACCTCATGACTCATCACCATCATCATGACATCTAACAAAAATATCTAGATATTTTGTGACTTTGGAGGTGAAAGGACCATTATGTCCTTAACCTTTTGTTTTATTCCAATTTTGTCCCTAGGCGAAATGACTCTTTTGCCCCTTCAGTAAGCAATTTTGGACCCTTTGGCCTCTCCTTTCTCCACGCCAAAACCCAACCTTCATGAGGTCATTCACCCATTTTCTCACAACCCCATCTTTTCTCTCAACTTTCATCATTTCTTCAAAGTGAAACTGAGCAAATTTTGTGAAGAAAAGTGTTGGATTCTTGCCTATTTTCATCATTCAAGAGGTATGACTTACTCTCTTTGATCCATGAGCTTCATATTCTTCATTCATATCTTGTTTGCAATCCATGATCAACATGTTTAAAGTTTCAAAATTCTAGGTTCAAAAATCTCTAGAAAATCATAGAAAATCCTTTTAATGTGAAATCAATTTCGATGATCTAGTCTTATCACCCTCTATCACTATCCAAAAGCATGTAATCAAATGACATATCTAGCCATTTTTATTATGAGAAGCCGAAACCACCATCCTTGAAAACCAAGGGCTTTGCTTCAAATTTTTGTGTAATGTAACTTGATTTATTATTGTGTATACTTGAGGAACATTCATCCAAGAGTTAGAAATTTTTAAACATTTCTAGCCTTTTTAAGTCCTCTTGGCCGAACTATACCTTGTGATGCAAGGAAGGTTAGTTTGTTAATGTTAGATTTTGATTTGTTGTGAAGGATTAGACCATGCTGGATTGTTCTAAGCGTGTACGGTTGTCGGTTGCGGAGCTATGTTCGAAAGCTTGTACGGGAAGGCGCGTGTGTAGCAGTTCATAGCAGTTTCAAGTAGGGAGAAAGAATTGTTATCGTCGGGAAGGCAAGCGTAGTATAAAATGTATACATGTGTAGGGAAACCTTAAACTCTACTAGAGGTTGAGCCCCGGACAAAGTATCTGGACCCTTGGTGTAGGTACCTTTGGGCTATCACCGCTAAGATGATACTCCAGGCTAGACGATGTGATTGTTGAAGTTGATATGTTGAACTGCCTATGTGATTATCTATTTATCCGATACGATGAACTGCCTATGTGATTATCTGTTGATCTGTTATGTTGAACTGCCTATGTGATTATCTATATATATGTCGACGTGATGATATCTATATTGGCATACATATTGTTGTGATATTTTATTCTTGTGATTGGCTGGATGATTGTTGATGAGAGTATGACGACATTGTGATGTTGTTCGGGTTGATACCGTCGTGGTCCTGACCATGGAGCTATGACTCGGGGGCAAGGTGTCGTGATGTTGATGTTGATGTTGATGTCAATGTGGATGTAATGCATCGTGGTTGCGGCCGAGTGCTTAGGTGTGAGGTTCCGGTATCAACCTATGATGGATGTTTGTTGCATATCATAGCATTGCATATCACAGTATATTTGATCCCAATGGGGGATACCCAAATGGGGGCGAGATGTGTACCACCGATCCCACGATAGGATGTCCAATTGGGGACGTGATGTTATTAATCCTTACGAGGATGTCCAAGTGGGGATGTGATGTTTTGAATCTCGACGGGGATGTCCAACTAGGGACGTGATGAAATCGGCCGACATGCATATAGGGATGCCAACATGCATATAGGGATTAGTATCTTTCGTAGAGGTTTAATCTAAGAGAATGAATTTTGAGCTGGTTGTGCTGTATGACTCAAGAGTTGGTTGTTGGCGTGTTGTATATTTTCTATGTGTTGTGAGCTACATGTTTATATGTTGTACTATTACCCCTCTCCCATGTTTGATGATGCATCTTTCTTATCTCTTTGTCTTTTTCTTTTTGTGTTTCCTTTATTTTATGGGAAGACCCTGTGGAGGAACCAGTTGCTGAGGAGTTGGATGACACTTCTTACGAGCCCGATGCCGGTAGACGAGCCACGAACCCCGGCCTTGAGAGTTTGGGTGGTGAGTGCTGTTAGCCTGAGAGTTTTCTCTTTGTCTTTTAATGTATTTTGCTTATAGTCTGTACCGATGTACTCTGTAAGTATACATTACTACTGTAACCCTACTGACGAGAAAACCGATGCATGTACATATCCTTTATGTTTGAAATGCGTTACTCTAATGTGCGTGTACTTTGGCATAGTCCTGTTTGCATTTTTAATCTTTCCACTCTGCTTCATCTTAATAAAGCGCGCTAGCGTTTATAATACGGTTTAAGGCTTAATTAATATCTTAGGTTCTTTAATGGGATGGCAGGTCGTCTCATTTAGTGGTATCAAAGCAGTTCGATTCTAATATCGGACTGTGTGGTCTAGGAAATGTACTGGCTTGATAAGTTGGATTCCCATTGGATATCGAATGTGTTAGAAAAGGGGGTAGAGCATTCGATACGCAAGTTATCGAGTGTGATGACTGTTTTATTCGTAAGACATATAAAATATATCTCTGCTGATTAATATTGTATGTCTTATGGATCAAAAATAATGTTTCCTTTGCCAGGAAGGAATGGCTAGAGGACGTGGTAGAGGAAGGGGAACACTCGGGGACTTCAACCATAATGGTCATACCTCGGGAACTGGAGGTGGCGGAGATCAGAACGAAGCGATAAGGGCCATGAGGGATTTGGCCATTGCAATGCTGCAACAAACGCAGCAGAATGCCCAGTTTATACAGTGACAGGAAGAGAGGGACGCTAGACAACAACAGCATCTGATGAGTGGAGATGGAGTGGTAGACACCGGACTAAATGCTTTTATAAAGGGAAATCCTCCCAAATTCCATGGAGAATACAATCCGGAAGCTGCTGATATATGGCTTCAAGAAATTGAGAAGGTCTTTATCGCTATCCATTGCAGAGATGATAGGAAAGTCACATACGCTGCTTTCATGCTATTCATAACAGTAGAAGCATGGTGGAAGAACAAGCAGAGACTACTAGAGATGGACGGAGGGATGTTAACGTGGGAGGTATTCGGAGAGAGTTTCTTGGAAAAATATTTCCCAAGGAGTGTCCGTCAAGAGAAAGAGAAGGAGTTCTTGAACCTGAAGCAGGAACAGAGGTCGATGGGAGAATATGCCATGAGGTTGGAGGCGCTGTTGAAATTCTCTCAGTTCTATCAAGTGTACCCGGATGAAGATTGGGTGTGTAGAAGGTTCGAAGACGGGTTCAGGCCTGAATTGAAGAAGGCTATGCTATCGTTGAGCTTCCGATCATTCTTAAAGCTGATAGAGAAATGTACAGTACTAGAAGGGTAGGATCAAGAGGGAGTTACACAAGCTCAAGTGAGAAGTGGTGGACAAGTCAGGAGTTTTGGTCAAAACGGTCGCGGAGGAAAGTTCCAACCAAAGGCGAAGCCTTATAGTCGTCCAGATCAACAAACAACAGCTTCTGGAAGGGGGAATACCAGTCAGAGACAACCAGGATTTGCTGGTGCCATGGTGGTTTCCAGACCCTTGGATGGTGGCTTTGAAGATGCCAAAGAGAAGGTGAAGGAGGTTTACTTGCCTATCCAATAGGAGGTGAACCAGACAGAACTGATGTGCCCTTGAAACCAAATCTTTAGAGTCGGCCTTGTGGATGATAGACTTGTTGAGAATATGATGAAGAATCCTAGCCTTGTTAGTCATTTTAGAGCTAACCAGCTTGTCAGAAATGTTTCTCAGCAAGCAACCTCTGACGGCCTCTTGACCTCCCAAGTCATTTTCCTTACCATCCTCATAGGTGATCCCAGACTGAGCGCAACCAGTAGCATTGGTGATGGTTGCCTCCGATACTATCACCTCAGTATCTAGAACCTTGTTTTTTATTTCCCTTGCGGTAATAGTGGGGTTCGTCCGGAACTCCCTTATTAGCGCAGGGTAAATGACTGAAGAACATTCAAAGAAACTCACCCAACCAACAGATAGAACGTGAGATGAGATGTTGATAACTCTTAGAAATGAGAGTTATCTATGCTTTCCTAGCTTGAATTTTAGTTGTCTTTGAGTGTTTTGTATGAAGATTTTATGTGTTTTAGAGTAATCTTGAGTTTTATATGTCCTTAGGATAATTTTCTTATTTTTGTTGGTTTTGGAGCTTAATAGTGTTCCTGGTGCATAACAGGTCTTGGCTTACTGAGTGCTGAAATGAAAATAATGCTCTGGGATATGCTGCAGCATTCTTAGTCAGAGGGTGTTTCTTGAAGGACATGAGCTTACAACTTTCTCTCTCTTGATGACATATCCTAAGAAGTCTGACAGCGTGCCTACATAAGGCTCTGGACTCTATCGCGGCTGCACTAGGGATTTGGGCCAGGATAAATTTGTACTAACCTTTTTGGCTCAAAAAGAATTGGGCACGAGGTGCTTCCTATTCAGTGCAAGGCGCTATAAAACAGAGGCGCTACTGATTGTTAGCACGAGGCGCTACTCACACACCCAAGGCACTAAAAGTCAGCAACTTCTAGGAAATTGGGCGCAAGGCGCCAAGGAACCAGCGCAGTGCGCCATGATTCTTAACTGCAAAATTCTGCTGGTTTGGCACCCTTTTTTTTTTTTCACATCTCAGAACCTTCAAGTTCTTGACCTACAAAACAAAAATCAGTTTCCATCTACACAACACAAGGTTATACCTATTTTAAAAAGAAATGAAAACTAAGCAAAAAGAAAATGCATTGGGTTGCCTCCCAACAAGCGCTCTTTTAACGTCATTAGCTTGACGAATGATTATGTTTATGGTTCTTGAAGACTGAGGCCCATCTTGGCTCTTTCAATATCACCCCTATGTATACTTTTAGCCTTTGACCATTGACCTTGAACCTTCTCTTGGAAGTAGGGTCTTCAACTTCCACAGCTCCATGAGGAAACACTTCTTTGACTAAAAAGGGACCAGACCACTTTGATTTCAATTTTCCAAGGAATAACCTCAGTCTATAATTGAATAACAACACTTGTGGTCTCGGATAGAATGGTCTCATCAGTATGTGCTTGTCATGGTAGGCCTTGGTTCTCTACTTGTAGAAGGTTGCATTTTCATATGCATTATATAGCGCATCTCATTAAGCTCATGTAGTTGCTTCCGTCTTTTTTCTCCCACCAAAGTTTGATCAAAATTCAACCATTTTAGTGCCCAGAAAGCTTTGTGTTCAAGTTCCACAGGTAAGTGGCAAGCCTTGCCATAAACTAACTGATATGCCCATAGAGCATCATCAAGCTTTCGTGCCCAATCCTTCGTTGAATTTGCAATTGTCTTCTCCAGGATTTTCTTGTTCTCCTGATTGCATACCTCCACTTGACCATTGCATTGTGGATGATACGGAGTGGCTACCTTATGTCGCACATCATACTTTAACAATAAACTTTGTGATTGAGCATTACAAAAGTGTTTTCCACCATCACTTATCAGCACTCTTGGGACTCCAAACCTTGAAAAGATATCCGTTTTGATGAACTTCACCAAAGTTTGAGAATCATTTGCTGGAGTTGCAGCCACTTCTACCCATTTAGATACGTAGTTAACTACTACAATGATATATTGATTGGAGAATGACAAAGGAAGTGGTCCCATGAAGTTGATGCCCCAACAATCAAACAATTCAACTTCCAAGATCGATGTCAATGGCATATCAACCCTCTTTGAAATACTACCAGACCTCTAACATTTATCACAACCCTTCACATGATCTTGAGCATCCTTGAACATTGTGGGCCAAAAGAACCCATATTGGAGGATCTTCGTAGCTGTCCTCTCCCCATTGTAATGACCACCATATGGGGAGTTATGGCAATGCCACAAGATGTCCTTCGCCTCCTCTTGGCTCACACACCTCCTCAACAAACCATCCGGACCAGCCTTGAACAAGAACGGGTTGTCCCAAATGAAGTAGTTGGCATCCCGAAAGAACTTCTTCTTTTGTTGCCATGAGAAGTCTTTTGGGACCACATTCGCAGCTTTGAAATTTGCCATGTCGGCAATCCACAACCTTTCTTGCACCATCATTAGTGCCTCATCCGGGAGTTCATCCCAGATTTCTTTTTCCTTTGATGTCACCTCATTAACCAACCGGGACAAGTGGTCGGCTACCACATTTTCACAACCCTTTTTATCTTTAATATCCGAATCGAACTCCTGCAATAGTAAAATCCAACGAATCAGTGTAGGCTTGGAGTCCAACTTAGTCAACAAATACTTAATTGCCGAATGGTTGGTGTAAACAATGACTTTTGACCCAATCAAGTATGGGCGAAATTTTTCCAAGGCAAATACTATAGCTAGCAACTCCTTTTTAGTTGTCGCATAATGAATTTGGTTCTCATTGAGGACCTTGCTAGCATAGTAAATGGCATGAAAAAAATTCTCCCTCCGCTATCCAAAAACAGCCCCAACTGCGTAGTCACTAGCATCATACATTAATTCAAATGGTAACTCCCAGTTGGGTGCAACTATTATGGGTGTGGTAGTCAATTTTTATTTCAAAATTTTAAAAGAACTTAAGCAAGCATTATCAAACACAAATGATGTGTCCTTGTTCAAAAGACTACCCAATGGCTTGGCTATTTTAGAAAAATCCTTGATGAACCGCCGGTAGAATCCCTCATGACCAATGAAACTCCTTACACCCTTGACATTCACCGGTGGTGGAAGTTTCTCAATCACATCTTTTAGATTTATCCACTTCGATCCCCCTTGCTGAAATCTTGTGCCCAAGCACAATACCTTCCTGCACCATAAAATGACACTTCTCCCAGTTTAAGACTAAATTGGTGTCCATGTACCTTTTCAAAACCATAACAAGGTTAGATAAGCAAGTATAATAAGAGGAATCAAAAACAAAAAAATCATCCATAAATACCTCAATATATTTTTCTAACATATCAGAAAAAATGGAAAGCATGAACCTTTGAAATGTTGCGGGCGCATTACAAAGACCGAAGGGCATCTTCCTATAGGCAAAAACTCTAAAAGGACAAGTGAAAGCAGTTTTTTCTTGGTCTTCCGAGTTAACCGTAATTTGGATATAACTCGAATAACCACCCTAAAAGCAATAAAAGGCTTGTCCGGCCAACCTTTCCAACATTTGGTCACCACAAAATGACACTTCTCCCAATTTAAGACTAAATTGGTGTCCATGCACCTTTTCAAAACCATAGCAAGGTTAGATAAGCAAGTATAATAAGAGGAATCAAAAACAAAAAAATCATCCATAAATACCTCAATATATTTTTCTAACATATCAGAAAAAATGGAAAGCATGAACCTTTGAAATATCGCAGGCACATTGCAAAGACCGAAGGGTATCTTCCTATAGGCAAAAACTCTAAAAGGACAAGTGAAAGCAGTTTTTTCTTGATCTTCCGAATTAACCGTAATTTGGTTATAACTCGAATAAACACCCTAAAAGCAATAAAAGGCTTGTCCTGCCAATCTTTCCAACCTTTGGTCCATGAAGGGGAGTAGGAAGTGATCTTTTCTTGTGGCTTGGTTGAGCATCTGGTAATCTATGCACATCCGCCAACCGGTGACTTTTCTACTCGGAATAAACTCATTTTTTTTCATTTTTCACAACGGTCATGCCACCTTTCTGGGGAACCACTTGCACGGAGCTCACCCATGCACTATCGGAGATCGAATAAATCATCCTGGCCTCAAGGAGTTTCAACACCTCCTTCCTGACCATTTCCTTCATTGCAGGATTGAGTCTTCTTTGTGGTTGCACCACCGGTTTAAACTGTTGGTGTAAGCCTTGGTGGCCAATATATATTTATTGGATTTATATATTGTATCATGATTTTATTTTATATTTTATATATGTGGTGCATTTATTTATTATGTTGTATTTGATGATCATATTTATAGCATAATAAAGTCCTTAGAACAGGTAGTTCATTTAATGGAACGTCAAGCATGACTTGACGATGAGATGCCATTAAATTATAGAGCACTATTCTTAAATATCCATAGTCAAATATTATTATTAATAAGAACAATAATAATACATTGAGACTATTATGTGAGTGTACTGATGACCACATCTCACGGGTCATAGATATAAAATATCAAGTCTTCACAAAGGTGTAAATATTAATGGAATATTTATACTAGAGTGACCCGCTATGAGAATGCTGCGTAACAGTTATGTAAGTGTCATAAGTGATTCTCATGGAGACCATAGTGAATTAGTCCTTCGACTTGAAGTGACTACGATTCCTAACATATATAGTTGTAGGCTTTGATACTATTAAACGTTATCTGTAACAGGATAACTATAAAGGTAATTATTGGTCTACAATGAAATATGTTGAGGAATGTGAGTGATGTAGATAGGATTCGTCTCTCCTACATAATAGGAGTAATGTCTATAAGCCTCTTAATGGTATGCGACGTAGACATAGATGGCCATGCTAAGGTGGGACAATATGAGATATTGGACTCACATGATCATACGTCAATTACTAGATTAAGAAATAAATAATTGGACTTAACAAGGATGACATATTTATGCATTGTGTTCAATTAAGACATTGAGACGAAAGGACGTTGACTTCACATTATATATGTTATAATATGGTTTTAATTGTATCACCAATATTCTAATTAATTGGGTAACAATGATGTATTACTAGATGCCGCTCATTGTTTATAATATTAATTAATTATTAATATGATTAATAATAATTAATATTATTGCCAATTAATTGAGAACCTATAGGGTCACACGCATAGAGCAAATGTCAGAGAATTTATTTAATTGATTAATTAAATATGATGTAATTAATAATTAAACATTCGGCCTGTAGCATACAGTAGCCCAACTGGATTAGGTTAAGTGAGTGACAACTATTAGTAAATTGTGCACGTCACTTAAGTGACACACAACACAGAACATTCATAACGGCCGCTGTACACTCTTGATGGGCCCGCTCTCTTTTCTCTCTCTGTGTGTCGCGCCTCTCCCAATCCTGATAGCTAGCACTACGTTATCTCCGACGTTGGTTTGCTCGTGTGGACTGAGTAGAGGTACTGTTATACCTTGCAATACTGGTGATAGAAGAACCTCTCCCTTTGTGATGATAGCAGCAGTGTTCCTCGAGCCTGCTCCACTGTAGCTGTGTAGATCAAGTTGCCATTCATACTGTAGCAGTGTTCGTTATTTACCAGTGCTGCTGACGTGCACACAGTGTTCATGGTAAAGTTACGCTTCAAGAGATAAACATAATATCCTTATAATTCATGTGCGATACGTGATCATTTAGTAAAGGGATTTTTTCGCTCAAGAGATTTTTAAAAATTATCCCTCTTGAAGCCCCAACAGTGATATCAGAGCATTAGTCGTACTTTGCCATGTATCCTAGGATTGTTTGCCATTGTATGATAACATGTTTATTGTTTTTAAATGTGTTTTGTATGTTTAAAAGCATATTTGTATGATTTGTACGTGATATAAATATCTTTGAACATGGTTTGTGTGCTTGGTCGTGCTCCTGACATAGAAAAAAGATTCGCTTCTGGAATCTTGCTGTGACCCAAAGCATGGTTGTGCTCCCTGTAGTATGGCCGTGCTTGTTTGAATCTACGTTTGTGAATGCGAAGCACGACCATGCGTCGTTTGGCACGATCGTGCCACTTTCAAACAGCGTCAACGAACTTTGAACACGACAATATATTTTTTACTGGGACTAAAATATCCCTAAAAATTATCCTAAAAATAAATAATTTGACCCGCATTTTTCATTTTTGAGAACCAAGTTAATATTTTCATTTTTCACATGATCAAAATGTCACTGTATGGGACCAATTTATCTTTTTACTCTATAAAAAATTGATAATTAAATATCTTTCCCAACATTCCTGTGCACGGCTAGGGATGGCAATGGGTAGGGTCTGGGTAGGGTACTATAGTACTCGTCCCCATACCCGTGTTTGAAAAAAATACTCGTATCCGGACCCGTATCCGCGTGGGTAGCAACTTAAGTACCCTTATCCGTACCCTCTGGATATCTAAGTACCCATACCCACACCTATTACCTGCACTATAGCTAAGAAAAAGGGAAAAAATAACATAAAAAACATTACCGGCTGTTGTTAGTGCTTAGGTCAGTAGGGGATTAACTCTGAAAAGAAAAAATAGTTAAAAAATCATAGGTTACATTAATTTTATTTTTAAAATTTTACATATAATTATAATTATATGTATTAATATAAATAAAGAAATATATGAATATATATTTATATATGCAGATGCGGGACGGAATGGGTAGTAGAGTATCGGTACCCGCATCCATATCCTCTCTTGTTTGCGGGTAATTACCCAGACCCGTGCTCGTATCCACAAAATGAATATTTACTTTATCCATCCTAAATATATTTTGCGGATATCCAATGGATAGGTCCAAATTGCCATCTTTATGCACCGCCCTGTCCGCACATATATTGCCATCATTATAAAAGAGTGAGTAAAGTTGATTCTTTGATCACACTTGATCGCTTTCTGATCTGTTGCATTTTATTTTCTTTACCAGTCTTTCCCTTCCATTCCACTACGAAGACACGGTGGGAGAGCTTGCCAGAGACAAAAAAAATGGTGATATCTTCGACAGTTTCAATCGTTCTCACAGTGATACTCGTTGTGATTCCCATCTGGGCATGGCAGAGACTGAACTCATTGTGGCTGAGGCCAAAGAGGTTGGAGAGGCTGCTCAGGGCGCAAGGTCTTCAAGGCGATCCCTACAAGCTTTCAGTTGACAATTCCAATCATTTCCATATGCGGAAGATGCAAGAAGAAGCCAATTCCAAATCCATTGGTCTCTCCAATGAAGTTGCTCCACGTGTCTTCTCTCTTATCCATCTCACTGTTAACAAATATGGTATACATGTTGTTTCCCACTACCTTACTAACTAGTGTTACCTGCAAATATGCAGTAGAATAAATACATGGTTAAAAAGTATTTCAAGGGTTTATACCATCAGCGCACCAAATATGATATGAACTTCATACTATTATGAAATATCATATACGTATAATAGTCCTCCTAAAGTTCAATACTCAAATTCATTAGTTGTTATAAAGCTTTTTTGAACCATATCTGATAACTAAAGGATGTACAGGAAAGAATTCTTTTTTATGGGAGGGAACAACACCAAAGGTGATCATCACAAACCCAGAACAAATCAAAGAAGTCTTCAACAAGATGCAGGACTTCCCAAAACCTAAGTTAAGTTCCATTGCCAAGTTACTTGGTACTGGTCTACCTTATTATGAGGGCGAGAAATGGGCTAAACATCGAAGGATTATCAACCCAGCATTCCATTTAGAAAAATTGAAAGTAAGGTTATTGCTTTAGTTATTGTATTCTTGCACTTCATAATCAAATATTCAACTTCTAATTTTTCTTTTTCTAATATGATTTACTCCATGCTTAATTTATAGGATATGCTACCAGCAATGTTTCAAAGTTGCCATGATATGATTAGCAAATGGGAGGGGATGTTGTCGTCAGATGGAACATGTGAGATCGATGTTTTTCCTTTCCTTCAGAATCTGACTCGTGATGTAATTTCTAGAACAGCATTTGGAAGTAGCTATGAAGAAGGAACAAGAATATTTGAACTTCTGAAAGAGCTGGGCTATCGTTTAATGAATAGGCACAGATCAAGATGGTGGTAAGATTACATTTGTGTTTTTGGTACACTTGGCAACTAAGTTAAGCATGTTTTAGTTTTAACAGAAGTAAATTCACCATAAAGTTTATAAAGAAACTACTTATTGCCATTCACTTCCAAGTAAATTAATCTCTAACGTTACAATATGTAAAACTGTGGTTTTCTATGTCAACATTTAATATGTGCATGTAAGTGCTGAAGGTACTTAGAATACCTTCGGAATGTACCTAGCTACCATTAATATTAGCCTTTAGATATCACATCTTATATACATCGGATGCTTAATTGATGTCTACAGGTCCAAGATCTAAGTATATAAGACATGGTTTATTTTGACAACATGAGTTTGGGTGACTCCGTAGGGGACACCATATGATGTCCTTTTTTGTTGTTTTGTGGTGTGATTGGATGAGAGAGAAAATATATGAGAAATACTAACAATACATTATTGGGTGGATTTCATGTGTTTCATATGGGACCTATTAAATCACATGTTCACTCTTTATTTAGTAGGTTAATGTAAAGTCCACCCAAGAATAAAAAGTGTTTTGAAGATAGTATTGAAAACAGTGTATTGCTAACATTGCTTAAAATATAAACAAGTGTGTTGAAGTATAAAAATAATATTCAAAAATGTTGTACAAATAATATAATATAGTATATAAACTCGAAATAACAAATTTGCATAAGGATCTTAAGATAATTATTCAATGCAAGCAGATTTTTATTTACTGTACGTATGTCTTGTGGCTAGATATTTGATATCTTTCTCCCGAAAAAGTTAAGAAATTCAAGAGATCTCGCATACCAAATTTTTTTTGTAAGTCAAGCTTGTATTGCTTAGAGCATTAGGGGTCGTGATCTAGCCCATATACCAACGAAAAATGAGTAAATATCCAATCTGGTTCCTAAAATTATCGAGTCGTGTTAATTCAGTCTCCCACATTATCAATATTCTAAAATGATCCCTGGAATTGCAGAAAGTTAATCAGATTCATCCCTCCATTAATATTTGCTAGACTATAATGACATTAAGTTGGTAATGTCAGGGATGCATTTGAAACTAAGTGAATAATGTCAGGGATGCATTTGCTAACGGATCTAAATGGAGGGACGAACCTAATTAACATTTTGCAATTCCAATAATCATTTTGGAATATTGATAATGTCAGGGACTAAATTGATACGATCCTATAATTTTAGTAACTAGATTGGGTATTTACTCAACCAGAAATACCTAGCAAGGAACTATTTACATTGATGATAGCAGAACAATATAACACCTACAATTAATTACACCATCATTTGCAATAGTTCCTGCCACAAATAAAATACATCAGCTACAAAGCATTATGTAGACCAGATAAAACAGCTGACTAGTGACATCACCCTCACATAAAAGAGCCCAAGATTCCTCCTTTACGTAACAGCAAACAGATCTGGCATACCAAATGACTCATGGAGAGTTGCTACCATAGAGTTCTCATGCTTTTTTATGCTATTGACCTATGTCAGTTACGACTAGATCCAACGTTCATAAGCTAGTCTATGCCATCAAAACTAACATTAACAATATATGTTTCTAGGCTTCTACCAACAACTACCAATAGGAGGATGAAGGAAATTGGAAGAGATATGAATGCTTCACTTGAGGGTATCATAAAAAAACGAAAGGAAGCAATGAAGAATGGCGAAGAAACAAACAATGACTTGTTACACATACTCTTGGAATCAAATGACAAGGAAAAGCAAGGACATGAAAACAATAAGGATGTTGGAATGACCGACCAAGAGGTAATTGAGGAATGCAAGATATTCTACCTTGGAGGGCAAGAGACCACTTCAGTTTTACTTGTTTGGACAATGGTGTTATTGGGTAGGTACCCTGAATGGCAAGCACGTGCAAGGCAGGAAGTTTTGCAAGTTTTTGGCAACCAAAATCCTAACTTTGAGGGTTTAAGTCGCCTTAAAATCGTATGTATCACATGGTTTCATTTTGATGATGATTGCCACAATCCTATTGCGTGCTAACTACTGCTATATAACATTTTGTTCCGCAGGTGACCATGATTTTATATGAGGTTCTCAGGTTATACCCACCTGTAGTTTACTTCAATCGAGTTGTTCAAAAGGATATGAAACTTGGAAACCTATTACTACCTGCAGGAGTACAGGTTTCCTTACCAATACTTCTGATTCACCATGATCGTGATCTATGGGGTGATGATGCGAAGGAGTTCAATCCTGAAAGGTTTTCTGAAGGAATTACGAAGGCAACAAAAGGCCAAGTATCATTTTTTCCATTTGGATGGGGTCATAGAATATGCATTGGGCAAAACTTCACTCTATTGGAAGCAAAGATGGCCTTGTCGTTGCTTCTGCGAAATTTCTCATTTCAGCTCTCTCCTGCCTATGCACATGTTCCTACTACTTTTCTTACTTTGCAGCCAAAACATGGGGCACACATCACTTTGCATAAACTTTAATATCAATCAAACACTTGGATGCTGAACTATCTTTATGCATTAAGGAATGCATGTATGTACATGTATGTTTTCATGTATTGTAATTGTAGAAGTAAGAATAAGATATATATAGTTAAAATTAATAAAAGTATTACTGGTTACCTGCATATGTATGCCAACTAGTGTTGTACCCGTGCTGTGCTATGCATAGGGCAATAGTTTTATTGTAACAGAGTGTAATATTATTGTATCAGTTTGTAACATTTACCATATCTTTTTTCTATTATTGTCTATACTTTTAATAACGTTCCTCAAAGCATTTTTTCTTAATATATTAACCTAATTGTAACTTATGATATTCTACATAAGAATAGATTAATCTTATTTTTGTCTAAATATATTCACAATATGAAACATTACACTAAAACTGCAGCCATTATTAAATAACAATGATGTTTCTGTGAATGATGTTCAATTACAAATTAACATTAGAAATTCCAAAACATAACAAAAATAACTCCACAAATGTTAAATTAAAGTTGACAAAACATTAGGATCTGCGTTTAAGCCTAATAGTTCAAAAATTCTTGACAAAAGACTTCAATTGAAACTTATAAAAAAATCTAAATTTAAATATCCAACTTTAAGGTAATATGACAGTGTCTAAATATTATCTCAAGTTACTTGAATTTGAAATATTCCACTGTCGTTTACAACGTCGAATCGTACATTGTCTCCACATCGAATAGGATAACTTTTGACAAAGTCATACCACCCTTTCCCAATTAGGCATTGATTTGGTCGATTCTCAGTCCATATAAGTGATCATGTACAAATCTAGCCTCATTGGAACATGACTTTAATTTCATTTGGCCTATCTTGTAACCATGTTTGGACGACATTCATTGAAATAACCTACAATCAAAATAACCATTTTTTAAATCGATCCTTAATGAAACAGTGTTTCTTATAATAAAGCAATATCAAATTAACTAATAATTTTGCAATCTAACCAGCGGTTGTTTGCTGGATGCCATTGCTTTGCTGGTTGTTTTGGTCCATAGGGTCTGTTGAACAACCTCCATCTGTACGCTAGGGTCATTTGTCGGGTGCCCAGGATCATTAATGAGATACATCCCATTCTTCATTATGGTCACCTCAATGTGGGATGTTCCATCATATTTCAAAATAATTATACTATCCTCTTCTATTGAGTAATTCCTAGCAAACTCGAACCACACCCTTTCAATCCACAATTTACCTCTCGCAATACTCCAATCCATTATCCAGGTGGTTCCATCTGCATGCCTTATGTTCAATGGATGTGGTAGAGCATCTCCAAACTTGGATAAAAATTCAGTCGGTAATGACTACAAAAAATAACCAATTAACCATTTAATGATCCCATCAATATCATAACAAAATACACTAATGTAATGGACCTTAAAAATATTCATTAGACATATTGTCAATTTTCAGCACTTCAATAATATAAAATACTTACAATCGTCTGAAGATCATTATCTCTGATGATAGGCCTAAAGAAATGTGTTGGCAGATGTCCAACTGCAATCGTAGGATGTGGCATCTCTAATGCGGACATCAAGAATACTAATACATTGAAATTTGAATTTCCAATGTAGTTGAAGTATAACAAACGATCTTTTTCTAGGGTGTATGTCTCTGAAAATTCAAATCATCCCCTGTCTAGCCAATATTCACCATAAAGTGCCCTAAAATGCACCTCCCATTCGTGACGATCCATTGTGTTACATCTCAGCGGATTTGTAAGTGTTTTTCCCCAGTTGTTTGTAAATTAAGAGGAAATTTCTGAACAGGTACCATTGTCATAGTTGACATTTAAAAAAAAAAAACTAATTACAACCCTGTATATCAGTTCAACATTGTAGATTATACATAACAAAGTTGTTTTCAAATCAAGTTCATCAAAGTGTTGAAAACAACTTCTTTTGTAATTTAATTCAGTATTTTTATATATAAAAAGAATGTAGTGGTCGGGGCATTTTTGTAAAGCCACTTGTATTAATAATTTTTTAAAAAAAAACAAAATAGTAACCTTTACTGAATTAGGTTTTTCCCTGGCCTCTTTGTAGAAACCTGTTGGCATGATGATGATGTACTGTCAGGCTCTTGAGAAAGGAGAAGATGAGGCTAGGGGACCTCAGAGAAACTCGCAATGCACCTACTGCAGAACGCGGTTCTGAATAAACAGGTTGCAATATTATTTACTCTTTCCATGATTCGCAACGGAAGCTCAATCGTGTATCCGTTAATCACCCAAGGTGAGTGTTATTTCTTCCTATTTTCGTTTCAAATCAAGGGGACCGGTTTATGTTTCTCTGATTTGCAGGTAGGTGAAGTCAAAGATGGAAAGGGTAAAACAGGCCTATAATTATTTATAAAGAGATGCATGAATGCGCAGCCAAAGGGGATGAAAGACGCAACTCATTAGAAAAATGCAGAAAAAAAAGACAGGAACAGAATAGGCACCCTGTCATACATGGATTGAAACCTACACTGAGAGGAACTCGAAATACGGAGGGGAAAGCTGCAACAAAAAAAAAAAAAAAACTTAACTTAGAGAGGTCGGGTAACAAGCAAGCAATGCAGGAGAAGGTTCGTTGCAAAGGCTTGAAGCAGAATTTGAGAAGCAAGAAACGTTGGACTTGCACCTGAGAAAAACATGAGACTATCCCCTGTTGGCTTCAATTCTTTTGCTTGAGTAGTTTTGTTATGTGTTTTGGTTATCTGGGTAATTGGATGCTGAGGTTGTAATATGATATTAATGGTTTTTGGGAATTTTGTAATCTGAACATCATGGCCACGTTGAATGAGATTAAACGTTTTCTTCAATCGCCTATGATCTATTTGATGAATAGCCAGAACTCTCCATCTATCGATAATGTCTGGTTAATTAACTTAGTATCTTGCCTTTTGGTTTGCCTTATGAGCATTGGTGTCCCATGTTTGTGCAGATTTCAGTTGGTGTCCCCTAAGCAAACCAATACTGTATACCCCCAAACTATGGAAATTAAATTTCAGAACAGATCTCTCTCTTCTTGCTGCTTTTAATTTTTGTTACCTGATTCATTGGATAGGTATGTCTCCCTAAATCTCTCATTTTGGTTTTGTTTTGTTTTCTGGATTTATAAATTGGTTTGCTTCCAAATTGGTTAATTTTCGTTTGGCATTGTTGTTAGGGTTTTATGTTTGTTGGAAAAAAAAATTTGTACTGCTTCCTTCGTTTTTATCTTCATAGTTGATTTGTTATTTTTTAATGGTTATTTCCTTCGTTACTGCTTTGGAATCGTTAGTGCCCCTCTTCTTAAACTATGTTTGGGTCACTCAAGTGTGGCATTGTTTTGGGGTTTTGAGTGTCCATGCTTCTCCTCTGTTTGGGATTACATCTTCTTTATCTTCGATTTAGATTGTAAGAACACGTTTGTTTGAAGGTATGAAAAAATATACCTGGGAATATGAAGGTGGGAATGTGTATTCCCATGTTTGGTACAAGTATTTAAATGAATATTCCATGGAATAAATTATATCCAAGAAAAACTTTTACCTTCCTTAATACAGTTTTTATTCCCATGGTGGGGGGTGGGTAAGTTTCATTCCAAGATGGTGGGAATATATTTTATTCGATGAAAACCCAATTATACCCCTACCCAATACCCACGTTCTTTTACTTTGAAAACCCATCATCTCATTCATCCCATTCCACGTCTTGCGCCTCGTGTTTCTTCTCCAATTTTCTCACACTGAGCTAGTTCCTCAAACTTGCTTTGCTTAGACGTTCAGTTTCTCCGTTCAAGTTGCAACCTATACTAGGCTACTAGCTCCGCTTCGACCATCTCGATCTGCCACGCTCGATCAGTTTCATCTTGGACCAAGTCAAAGCACAATTTCTACCCCAATATCCACTCCGCCCGCGCAATAACCACAGCGAACCGCATTCACCGTTCCCCCGCCGTGCTCCGCAACTCACCAACCCCGTGAGCCACCACTGCACGGACAGAAGGCACTGCCACTCAGGTTTGGGCACTCCTTTGCTTCTTTTTTTTCTTCCTCAGATTGTACACTATGTCTGATAGCTTCTAACAATACACGCACAAGCTAGACTTGTTTTTGAACTTTTGTTATGAAAATGATGAGAAAATCTTTTTCAAATGGTGACACATTTGTGTAGTTGAGTAAATTCATATCCACTGAAGATGAAAATAAAAAACGAACTGAACATTACTTTTAGCTTATGGAATATCATTGTGTGGGTTTATGATATAGCTGCTAGTTTATTTTGCCAATTCTGTTTTGGGTTGACTATGTTGGTGTTTTGGACTTGTCTCCCTTTTTAACCTTATTGGCATCTAGACACTGTGAGTAATAGTTTAATGGTTTTATTCTAGTATGAGGTTTATTGTTAATTCATAAACAAAAGATATATTAAACTGAAAATTAACAAGCAAGGTGGGACACGGTTCTTGTAATAGTGGGAGGATTTCAGGGATTGTTGAATCATATACCATAGAGTCTAAAATGGCAACTCCGATGTCTTCTACAAGGAAGGTTCTGGCATTCATTAAATTTCATGTGCTAAACAAAGTAAAAACCTTATTCTTGAATGATTATATTTTTTTAATGTATCTGAGATAGTATTATTGACATGTGCAGCAAAGAAATAATTTATTTTCAATCATGGCACATTTGATGGAACTGCATGAAAGGAAGAAAAGGATCATAACAACAACGATCATATATTTGGAGATGTTGATTTGCTTTGTTTTGATGTTATGCTACATTGCTCTCAGTAAGCGCTTGAAAAAGCGAAAGAGGTCATGGGATTGTTATGAAAGAAGTTTAGTTAGAGAAGTTCATTTTCGTAGAATTATTTATATGAGTGATGTAGCTTGTATTGAGAATACAAGGATGGATAGATCTGCGTTCCATAAGTTATGTGAAATGTTGCAAGTTGTAGGTGGATTACTTCCTACTCGACATATGTGTGTTGAAGAGTTAGTGGCCATATTTTTACACATATTGGCACATCATGTGAAGAATAGAATGATTAGAAGACAATTTGTTAGATCTGGTGAAACAATTAGTAGGCATTTTACAAATGTGTTATTGGCGGTTTTGAGATGTCATAAAGAATTGTTAAAACAATCCAAACCCATTTTGGAGAGCAACACTGATGAAAGATGGAAATACTTCAAGGTATAGATGTAAATCCCTTTAGCTTTATTATTCATTAATATGTCACCTAAACTTAACTTTCAATGTAGTAACATTTTTAGTTATGGCAATACATAGAATTGTTTAGGAGCTCTTGATGGCACACACATCAGGGTCAATGTGCCCGAAGCTGAAAAAAGTAGATACAGAACAAGAAAGGGTGAAATAGCTACAAATGTGTTGGGTGTATGTTCACCAGATTTGCAAGGCATATATGTTCTTCCTGGGTGGGAGGGTTCGGCTGCTGATTCTAGGGTCCTCAAAGATGCTATTTCTCGACCAAATGGATTAAAAGTTCCTCAAGGTATAATAGTATACATTTATGTAAAAACAATACATGTCATTCATGTATTACAGGAAAATAATTTTAATTTTATTTATGATAGGGTATTATTATTTATGTGATGCTGGCTACATGAATGGAGAGGGCTTTCTTACTCCTTATAGATGTCAAAGGTATCACCTCAGTGAGTGGAGGAATGGCTTACAACCGACTACACCTAAAGAATTTTTCAATATGAAACATTCTTCCGCTAGGAATGTAATAGAAATATGCTTTGGACTCTTAAAAGGGCGTTGGGCTATATTGAGAAAGAGGTCATTCTATCATGTTAAAACTCATGGAAGAATAATAACTGCTTGTTGTCTTCTACATAATCATATTCATAAAGAAATGGCAGTGGATCCTTTGGAAAGGAATTTAGGAGATGCTGAGTCCTCTAATGAAGTCATGGGTGGTGATAGGATAACTGTGGTGGAGCCAAGTGATGCATGGAGTCAATGGAGAGATAATTTAGCATTGAAAATGTTTAATAGATGGAGAGGTGGAAATCATTGAAAGATTTCATGTTTATTATTTGTCATTTCTGTTTTTGATGTAATTTTTATTTTAATTGTACTATTTGACTTTGACTTAAAAGTTTAATTGAAGGTATGTTATTGTTGTTTATAATTTTGTTATCTATCCGTTTGTAATATAATGACTTATTTATACGTTGTATTTAATTTTAATAGCTTATTGAGTTGTTGGATAGATGGAAGAGACCCCTGAATATCAACAAGTAAAAGGCACAAAACGACAATGGACCACAGAAGAAGATGCACTATTAGTGGAAGGTATATTACAACTGGTGGAGGATGGTTGGAAGGCTGATGCAGGCACATTTAAACCCGGATACACTAAAGAATTAGAAAAGTATCTGCATAAGAAAATTCCAAATTGCACTCTAAAAGCTAGCCCTCACATTGAATCAAGAGTGAAACATCTAAAGAAGCAATAATACGGTGCCATTAAAGATATGTTGGGTCCAAGTGCAAGTGGTTTCGGGTGGGATGATACTAGGAAGATGATTGTAGTGGAGAAGGAAATTTATAAACAATGGTGCAAGGTAATATGTGACATACCATTTCACACTTAAACCACACATTATGACTTTTAATTTCATTAATTTTGTTACATTAAATTTATGCTTCATACACATTTTTTTCTTCAATGCAGTCCCACCCTACTGCAATTAGCTTGTTCGGGAAACCTTTTCCTCACTTTGATAGTTTGGATTTTGCATTTGGAAAAGATAGGGCAACTGGTACTCATTCAGAAAGTCCATCTGATGCTGCATTCGCGATAATACGGGAGTTCTACGACACTGTACCAGGGGGTGAGTCAGGAGTCAACTTGGATGGAGATGAAAACAACTTTGAGTCACAAATGCCGGAAACACCCACCTATAATAATACTCAAGCACCAAAGCCAATGAATCAACCGCAATTGGATGCTTATGCATACAGAAGTGGAAAGCGTGGGGGGAAAAGGGTGAAGTATAATGATGATGCTTCTGACAACTTATTAAATTCAGTGAACAAGTTGGGTGAGTTTGTCGCTGGAGCAGTTGAGAATATCCATCAACTCACTTCTTGCTTTTTGCATGAGAAACACATAGCTGAAAGGAGGAATCAAATTGCCCCCATATTAAAAGAAATTGAAGGTCTATCTGCAGTAGATGTGGTGAGGGCTGCTATGTTGATTACCAAAGACAACAATCTTTGTGACTGCTTTTTCGCTATGGATACCCCTGAATTAAGGAAGGAATTTGTGCAAATGGTTTTAAATAACAATGGTGGTTTGTAGAGTTCAGAATGTCTAATAATTTGAATGTGTATGGTAAACTCATGTAGGAATTGTCTTTGTTGGTGTTACTGATTATCTTTATTTGTAATTTTGTAGATATTAAAGAAGCACATATTTTTATTTCAGTACAATATGATTGTAAACTGATATTTACGATTATTAAAGAAGTAGCTTTATTAAGGTTATACTGCAGTTGCTATGAGTGACTTTTGAAGGGTTGTCTTAAAGAAGTAGTGAGGGCATGTATGTTGCCTTGATAACAAGCCAAGCAGTGATAACAAGTGGTACTTGTGTTTTGCACACCTTATTTGGGTTAATTAATATGTATGTGTTGATATATGCACATCCAACTAATAGAAATAGCTGCAATATGTATGTGCTGATATGCACACTCGAGTTGGCTAAATACCATTCTGCTTTTCAATGTCTTGGCTATTTAAACTTGTATGTGTCAAGTGTGCATTTTTCAATTTCTCCCAAGCACTGCAAGATGCAGTATAGCAAGGCATGATATGAGTGTAAACTTTTACCAAAGTATAGCATTATATCTAGTTACTATCATAAATTTTAAGGCCTGAATGAATTGGCTTATTGCATTTTATTTGGAAACAAAGAGTTCTTGAAATGCATTGTAGTTCTTGCACTGTCATAAATATTAAGGGCTAACTGAATTGGCCTTATATGCAAAGTTATAGGCATATTGCATTTAAAAGTTCACTCATACCACTTGTGTTTTGAACACCCATTTGGATAAAAAGGGCTATCAAGGTAGTGCTAATGATGGAGAGAAAAAATACATCAAGTTGAGATAGCAGCCTTGATTGTCTTAAGGATTTGTTCCCTAAAATCTATTCAAAGGTGAGTTGTATTTTTTCTTAATATGTTTGTTTCATATTCTCTCTCTCTCTCTCACACACACACACTTCTTTTCCTATTGAAATAGTCAATTTTTTTTTTTTTTTTTTTTTTTTACAAAATTTAAGCATTGGTTGCACTAGATATATAAAGCATTTTGTGAAGTTAACCTAAAGATGTTATGAGTTTGTTTTCAAGTATCTAAACACGAGGCACTTCAAATAATCTTTCTCTTGCATATCTAACACCTTCAATTTCATATGTTCGTATCATTCCTATAAGCTAACTAGAAAAGGTAAGCAAAGAAAAGGAAATTGAATCCTGTATCATCATTACATATACTTGTTCTCTGTGTCTAACCAAGATTTATACTTTGTCATGTATGGTTTTTTGCATCTCACACATAGTGTACAAGAATGTGTAAACTTATCTAACCTGAAAGACATTATCTGTTGGTGTTTTCTGAAGTTCCCTTGGTTCATTCAATTGATCTTGATCTTGGCTTTTCTGCTTGACCTTTGGTGTAGAGACAGAGACACATTTCTAATTCTAATGCTGCTTTTCTAACTGGGAGAAACTTGCTGTCATTATGACTTAGCTCACAATGGGTTCACTGGCAGTGCAGAATCTTTTTGGCATTTTATCTATTATGCATATACCTAAGATCCTAACATGTCCAAAATCCTGTCCTATCCAGTTATTATTGCTGAGAAATTGACAATCATATGTTAGAGAAGTTATGGGATTCATGGATATTGGAATCTACAATGGAGTTTCAATTTGTGTTTACCTGAACTATTATTATTGCCTAATTTTTAATCTTAAAATTAATATTAGTGAGCATTAACTTTTTTATTGCTTTTACCCGTGCTGCTTTCTCCACTTTTACCCGTGCCATCTCTTTTAGCTTTGCCTTCTCTGCAGTATGCTGAAGCTGATAGCGGAGAATCATTTCTTTTTGTATCTTTTCATAGCTATCCCAGTCTAGTTCTTGTTCACTACTCCCTCCTTTCTTAGCTGCTTTGGCTATGCTTTTCCCCCATGACTGGATGAACTTCTTTGCTGCAGCAATTACCATAAGCTTTTCTTTTTCCTTTTCCTCAGCTTGCAGAAGTTTTTGGAGCTTCAATTGTTTTATCTTACTGTAGCTATCCCAATCTGGCTCTTCCTGACCATTCTCTCCTTTCCTGGCTGCTATGCTTTGTTCCCATGAAAGCAAAAATTTCTCCCCCAACCGCTTTGTCTTCAGACGCTCTTGCCAAACACGTCTAAGCAAATTACTTATTTTTGCCTTGATTTGATCACTGTAGGGAGGTTGATAAAGATTGGAGAATGTTGTTGGAGGACAAAATGTACAAGTGCAATCCAACACATTGGTCAAGGGGCGCCTTGAATCAGTGTTGGAAATATGAGTTAAGGGAGAGAATGGAACAGACATGCCCCTAACACTCACAGAAATTCAAGTGAAAAACTTGATTAGATAGACAGTACAAGGCAGAAAGCAAACTGAAAAAACTGTCCACTTATGCATATTATATATATGCAACTACCCATGCTCATTTATCATACAAATATTTAAAAATAAAAATGGTATTTTTCATGTCTCAATTCATGACAGTTGCATTGGAAAAGGAACAGGGAGAGAGAGAGATTACAGTGAGTTGAAGTGGAGCATGTTTGTTAAAATGGGTGGTGTTGTCAAATGGAAATGAATGAGGCAGAGCTCAGTAGCTGCTACCTTCTCTTTGTTTGCTTTACTTCTTTGTACTATTTTATACTGAAGTTCAAAGATTGATCGGATCCAACTGTTAGTACTTAAAAATGTAGACATTTGATAGTTTACAACATTCATTGGTACTCCTGGTTCTAAATTGTTCTTCATAAGTATTCAATCACCTTCTTATGTGATGTTATAAACCATATGTTTATAATGCAGGTAGTTGAGCGCATTAAAAAGTATTTTGATCTTTTGGGAGGTCCAGCCACCTTCATCCAGGTCAATGCATGCGGGGTTCACTATAGAGCTGCAATATAGATGATGAGCTTGGTAAGCGTCGTGCTAGCTGAAGTTTATGTTATGGGATTCATGGATATTGGAATCTATGATGGAGTTTCAATTTGTGTTTACCTGAACTATTATTATTGCCTAATTTTTAATCTTAAAATTAATATTATGTTAATATCATATTGTATATTAATATTATGTTAATATCATATTGTATATGGTCATAATTATAACATATTATTTATTATTTATAACAAGTTATTAAAATGTTCAAAAAAACGCATTTCAATATTTATTTTATATTATAAGTATGATAATCACCTTATTTTTATATTTTTGTTTATTTTTTTACAAATTACATTGAATAATTAATTTTTAAGCAATATTTTATGTGAGAAGGGTACTTTAATAATTACAACACTTATTCCCAGGAATATGCATAATGAACCAAACAAAGATTCGAATTATTCCTGGGAATTTCAAGAAAGATTCCCAGGAATTTTAATTGCTAAACAAACATGGTTTACAAGATACTCATCCATAACATTCCTGGTAATAGCATTCCCGGATATGTGATTCCCGGGAATGTAATTTCAATCCTTGAAACAAAAGCTACCTAAGGTTTTCGTTTTGGTGGCCTCTTATTTATTTGATGCTGATTGTTTTTAAATCTATGATATATTCCTCTCTGTTCATTGATTTTGCTTTGCTTGCACGACACCTGTATGCTCTATGCTCGAATCAGTTTGATAGAGTGTAAATTTAATAGGCTTTTTGTAGAAAAATGCTTAAAACTACCCATGTCTTAGTCAGATGTTTTTTAATTATCCAACTAATTTAAAAATTAAAATGTTTCCAACTTAATTTTTGTATATAGGAATTTGTTCATGTACTTGTTTTTGGGTTTAAGCATGTCAAGTAGCAGAAGAGCACTACGACATCTTAATGCAGAACTTCTTGGTGCTAAGATCCAAACAGTATACCACTACGCTGTTAGTCTAGCTAACTTTTAGGTTCTCTAGCCCGCTTGATCAACAAAACTATAGCATGTTCGAGCATAATCTATAATTTTTTAGTTTATTGGTTTGACCTTGCTTTTGATGCATCAAGCATGTAATTATATAGATGAGAAAATTGACAGACAAAGCCTGCAGATTAAGAGCAATGGAATCATATATATAAACTACTCAATAGAAATATAATCTACTAGCCAAATATAAAAAAAACAAAAGGTAATGAAAATTTCATAGGTGTGTGAAATTTCATCATGTGTCTACTTACTTTAGATTTGGATGGTATACTCATCTCTAGGAGATAGCCCTGTAATCCAATGTCATAAACTAGGGGTACCATCAGGATAGTAAAGGCCATAGTTTCTCTCTGATGCTGGACCAGGCTTTAAATCCTCATTAAAATGTGCAAAGACATATATCAATTGGAACCATTGGCTTTGCTGGAGTGCCCTGCTTTCTGCTCAATCCTTATCTGTAATTCAAGTTGGATATGACCTTCTGCTGCTTGGTTCTTGCAAGTTTGTGACTAAATTTGTATCATAAATTTATAAATATATGTCTACTCATTTAGTTTACTTATATGTAACTTTAAAATTTACCTTCACTTTTATTCACTTCATACTTGCTAGGCTATTCATTGGAAAGAAGAATGTTACACTAAAATAAATCTGAATGTGCTAAGAATGGAAACCAGTCAAGGAAAGGATACAATATTGGTGGATTACATTCAGAATCACGACCATAGGAGTTGGAGGTTTTGGATATGACAGAGTTTTATCGCCTGATGGATTTGCATATATGTGGAGTTTTATTACTAGGGATTGAATCTATTTGATTTCAGGATATTTACTCCTCTGGATTTAGAAATTTATTATCCTACAAATATGCTAGGGAAAATGAATGATCAATCTGAGTCATACGGTTGGAGTGTTGGACAAATAGGAATAGGCTTTTTCACTATAAATGGTTTAGGTATAGGCTTAACAATTGGAATAGGAATTAGCATTTTTATAATTAGAGCTCAGTTTTTGCACATTCTATGTTTTCAATCTTTTTCTTTTTTCTTTTTTTTAATGTGTTGTCTTGATTAATTTATAGAGTTTAAGCGTGTTCGTGCCTCAATGCACTCTGCTATAACAATAAACAAAATGGAAGCTTATAAAAAAAAAAACAAAACAAAACAAAACGAAACAAAACAAAACGGAAGTTCTAGATGATGTGCTTAATAACTTCTCTGAAGTAGGCTAATCTTATATTTTATGGCAATTAAACTTTCTTATTTAAATTCTCTGAATTATCATTGCTTATTTCATTTCCTTTAGTTGGTGATAATGTAGGGTTATTTTCGCCTTACTCATGAAAACCGTCCCAAGTTGCTCGTGGTCCTTACTAGAGGGTATGGTCTCAATGCATTGCAAGTTCGCGAACTGATAAAACAGTACCTAGGACTTGAACTTCCTGCTGGTGTGTGATTTCTGTATATGTGTGTAACTCTTTGCATTATTACTTTCAAGACTGTGGCATGAGATAATTGATAGAGTTAACAGACAAAGTTCGAGTTCATGCATGTGATGCATTATTGAACTAGGAATTTTATTTCACTATAGAATGGTCAGAGGAACACTAAGAAGGCGATGCATTGGTTAATGAGAATAATCAGAGATTTAATTTTAATTTAGATGTGAAATTCATGGTGTTCTCGAGACTGTGGCTACGAATTGGAGGAGGCAACTCTATCATGTGATGGTAAAGACTTGATTGTGCACATTCTTGAATCTATAACAATAAGTTTCAAAGCCAGGTTTTGTATATATTTTTTTATTTGGTTTTACAAATGGTTACAAAATGAAATCACCTAGAGGGACTCATGTATACCGATGGAATTCATATTTCCTTACAAAGTCATATGTCTGGTTGATGTGTTGTTGCCTATAGATTTCCTCCACACCTTTTTTCCTTTCACTTTCTACATCATAATTCCTGCCAAAAATTCTCAAGGCCCATGTCAGCTTCTTTTTTAAAAAAGACAGTTTTTATGGCTATAAAGTAAAAAGTACAAGTTATAAAAGACCATATCAATTTGGAAAGGAGACAAGAAGTCCATCAATGAAAAAGACTTAAACGTTAAAGGTTAAAAAAAATGGAGTTGAAACTCGAAGGCTTTTCAAATGAATTGATATCTGGGACCTTAAATCCAGCGTGTAACTCTTCAGGAAATGGAAACCCACCATCCAACACAAGCTCATTGGTTTCTCCATAATGCAAATTTCAATCTTCATATTGTGTCTTTGCAATATATTTGTTTATCATGTTCTATTCGATACTTTATATCTAAAGTAGCATAGTGCAAGTGAAAGTTTCACGCACAGAGTTTAATGGCAGGGGAGGTTGCTTCATTGCAAGGTCGGGGTATGCCACAAACCTTAGTGATGGCTTACAATGACACACTTGATTTACCAATGAAGGATTGCCAGCATGAATCAAACCCAAGATTTCGGTTGGTGCAGTTCAATCTTACCAATTAAGCCAATCCTAAATGGCAAAAGCTTCACATTTACTAAAATTATATGCAACATTGTTGTGGTGCAAATACAAGATTTCAGTATGATTTGGCATTATGGCAGTGGATAATTGTATAAGGGGGACTATTGGTTTCTTTTAAAAGTGTGCATGGTATTACCGTCAGTATGATAGTTGACTAATCCATTTCTTTGAAGCATATATGATTTACTTGCCTGCATTGCTTATATGCTCTGACTTTGTATTAACTATGTGTTTGCAAAACAGTTATGGAAGGATGAAAGAAGAAACAGGTTTGAAAGGCATGAGCTTCATGCTTTAATTTGAGGATAATTTGCTTATTGATCTGTTTATTGTTATTGTTCTTTTATGTTTTGGTTTTGGAAGTCACAATCTTTTGTTAACAGCTTTCATGCTCCCAAGCTAACCCAAGTATCCAACCTTAAAGCTCACAGCAGACGTGCATGCACCTTTGAGATGTCCTTTATGGAATGTTTATATCAAGAATTATGATATTTGGACACAGATTTGGGAGACACCGTATGGGGACACCATATGGGGACTTGGTTTTTGAGCTTTGAAGAATGCATGATGAGAGAGAAAAAATGATAAACAAACACTATGTCAGATTATGCCCATGGAAGCGCACCTTCAATAACGTTTTCCAATGAAAAGCTATGTTTAATGAGGCGGAGAATGTGCAATAGCGCTTCCTTTAGGAAGCGTTGTCATAAGTATGAGAATAGACAGCACTTCCTTGAGTAAGCACTGTTAAAAGGTTGAGAAGGGAATAGAGTGCTGTCGTAGGTATGGGAATAGACAGCACTTCCTCAAGGAAGCGCTATCTTAGAGTGACCTTAGACATCGCTTCCTTGAGGAAACGCTGTCTATTCTCCTTTTCCCTATTATATTTTCATAACGTATACTTCCTCCCCTCGCGCGCTCACACAAAACACTCACTATTCATTCCCTCCTCCCCACGACCTAAGTTCAGAACCTCCCCTAAAGACCACTCTCACTCACCATTGCCACCGCAAGGACCACCGTAACCCTCTCAAACCCTAACCTCACCTGCATTGTTCGTGCGCCTTTTCTTCACGCAACGCGAGAACCACCGCGAGGACCAGTGTGCTCTCTGCCCTCCTCTTCACTACAAGCTCCCAAGTAACATCCCTCTCTTCCCTACAACCCCCCTCATTGCCTGCAACCCTGCAACCCCCTCTCTTCCCTACAACCCTGGTGTATACAACTTTGTTGTTTTATGATAAAATTGTATTGGCAAATGTATAAAATTGTATTTCCTTTTCATCTTTGAAAAAAATGCAATGTCTAGAAAGATTTTCTGTTGTGGAATATCTAATCCATCATAGCTCACTCGTGACACATTCTCAATAATGTCATAGGGATAGTTCTTGAGTTTTTTTAATCCATCACTTACATTTGCCGAGAAGCAGACACTGTCATTTCCCTGGAGTTGATAATGAATTTGGCCCTTTTGGTGTTGGTGGTACTGTTGAGTAATGTGCATACACAATGACTTTTGTTTCATGTTCGAATTCAACTTTTTTTTTTCAACCATAAGGTGTATAAAATGGTTAGTTTTCTTATGCTTTACAAGAGCATTAGACCTAAGACCTATGTCTCAACTTATATATCACTAGAATTAAACCTAAGTTCTTTAGTTGTATTGCTGAGTTCATCTCAACTTATCTATCACTAGAATTGAACCTAAGACCTATGTCTCAACTTATCTCAGGTTGGATTTATGTTTCTGATGTAGGTGTGTGTTATTTCCAGTGCAGAGAATTGAAATCTTGGGCTAGTTGGGTTGCATTCCGAACTACTTGCTTGCACCTCCTAAAGAGCATCTTGTTGAAATGGTAAGTATGGTTTGATTTGGTCTATTTTGTTATACATTGCTTCTTAGTTGATAGGTTAGTGATCAATTATGAGTTCAGATATGTATGTGTGTGTGTGCTCGTGTTTGCTTGATTTCAGTTTTAGTTTCATTGTTAGTGTTTGCTCGATTGGAGCAAACTTGTAGGTGTGCTCGATTGCCTCCTCTATCAGGTAGCTTACTTGACTAGCTCTTGGTACTTCCTTTTAAATTTTGTATTTGATTTTGAAGAAATAAAGAAACTAATAATTTTGGATTCTCTCAGGCACCTCTGTCAATCAACTCTCTGTTGTTCAAGCTGCTCAGCTTCACTCTGGTACTTGCTATTCCCCTGGCTTTTTTTTAATCATTTAGTTGTAACATTAGATATGTTTATTTTAGCATCGGTATACACATGAATTAACCTTAGTTTCCTGTTCAAGAACGATTTGTATATTGTTTTTGACACAATATACAAGTTGTTCTTGAATTGTCCAAAGTGGACAATCTGAGATTTTAACTTTGCATTCAATCCATATTATTGTGTGTCTAAATTACTTCTTGATCTAAGAATGTCATTGGTTTGTATTTTCTCATTGTTCTCTGGGTACATACCTAATTTGGGTCATAATACCACCTAAATTTAGTTATGTGCTTAGAGAACTAAGGGGAAATGCTGCCAAATTTTTCTTAGAACAAGTAATTAAGACATACAATAATATAATGTGAAATTTACAATCTTGGATAGGATAGGAACCCCACCCTATAGTATCAAGTAGATATATGCACCATGCATGCATGTAGTACTCATTGAATGTAGACGTCAAGCTCTCTAAACTTGTGGTAGATCGTGAAAATATGGATCGGAAGTGGATGTCTGCCAATCGTTTGTCGAAGGAATATAAGGACAGAGTGCAAGATTTTATTAGGTTTGCAGTTGGGCATGCAGAAAACCCTAGTAGAATCGTATGTCCTTGTTTAAGTTGTTGTTATACAAGACGAGTTAGTGTAGCTGAGTTGGAAGGACATATAGTGTGCTATGGAATTGATCAAAGTTATACCTGTTGGACAAAGCATGGTGAGAGGAGGGGTGAATCTAGTGATATGGGTAATAGTGGGAGATATGTGTCAGATGATACCGGTACAAATACATTTGAGGTTGACTGTTTTAAGGAGATGGCACACGCGGTTGAAGAAGATATCCGTGATTGTCCTCAGATGTTTGAGAAGTTGATAAGTGATGCTGAGAAACTGTTGTATGAGGGTTGTACTAATTCCACAAGATTGTCAGCGTTGCTAAAGTTGTATAACTTGAAATCGGGCAATGGATGGACTGATAAGAGCTTTACGGACTTACTCACACTATTGAAAGATATGTTACTGGAGGATAATGTGCTTCCTAGTCAGATATATGAGGCTAAACAAATGTTACGCTCGATTGGCATGAGCTGTGAAAGGATACATGCTTGTCCTAATGATTGCATTTTATTTCGGAAGCACTATGCAAAGTTAAAGACGTGTCCTAAGTGTAATGCCTTACGATATAAGAAGAAAGAATCGGCTCCAGAGAAGGTTTTGTGGTATTTTCCCATAATGCCCAAATTTGGCGCATGTACCGTAGTTCAGAAGATGCAAAAAACTGGACATGGCATGAGGATGAAAGAATTAAAGATGGCAAGCTACGTCACCCGGCAAATTCTCCTCAATAGAAAATAATTGATTATGATTATCCTGATTTCGGGCAAGAACCAAGAAACCTACGACGTGCATTGTCTACCGACAGATTTAACTTGCATGGTGTTCAGAGTAGCTCTCACAGTACATGGCCTGTGATTTTGGTGATTTATAACCTACCTCCATGGCTATGCATGAAGCGCAAATATATGATGCTGTCTTTGTTAATTTCTGGGCCCAAACAGCCAGGAAATGATATTGACATATATTTGGCTCCTTTAATTGAAGACTTGAAGAAATGTGAGAGACAGGTGTAGATGTGTATGATGGGTATAGAGAAGAAAGTTTCACCTTGAAGACTATGATCTTCGACACAATTAATGATTTTCCGGCATACTGTAATCTGTCAGGATATAGTACCAAAGGTCAGTGTGCATGCCCTATATGTGAAGATAGTATAGATTGGATGCGGTTGGAACATGGTACGAAGAATGTCTTCCTTGGGCATCGTAGATTTTTGAATTCAAGTCATCATTATAGGTTTTGGAGAAAAGCATTCAATGGGAATACAGAAGAATGTAGAGCTCCTTTGCCATGGACGGGTGCGTAACTGTTTGAAAAGGTACAAGATTTGAGTATTGAATTCGGGAAACCTTTTGCGGGAGAGCTTGTTACACGAGGGTGGAAGAAAAAGTCTATTTTCTTTGAGCTCCCATATTGGAAGTCATTATACGTAAAACATTTCATTGATGTGATGCATGTTGAAAAAATATATTTGATAGTGTCATTGGTACCTTACTCAATGTGTCAGGGAAGACTAAAGATGGCATTAATGCAAGGCTGGACTTGGTTAGTATGGGATTGAGACGAGAATTAAGACCGGTAAAGAAGGGGAAACGTATATATTTACCTCCGGCCACTCATACTCTATCTAGAAAAGAGAAAATTGTTTTGTGTAAGTTTCTTCATGGAGTTAAGGTTCCAGAGGGGTACTCTTCAAACATTAGGAACCTCGTATCAATGAAAGATCTCAAGTTAAAGGGTCTAAAGTCCCATGATTGCCATGTTATCATGGAGAATTTGCTACCCATCGGTATACGATCCATTTTGCCCAAGAAAGTGCGGGAAACCTTAACTAAACTTTGTTTCTTCTTCAAGGCAATTTGCATCAAAGTGATTAACCCTGGAAACTTGCCAGCATTGCAAAAAGAAACTGTTATGACTTTGTGATGTAGTGTAAAAGTGACTTTAAAAGGCAACAGTATCCGTTTTTGACAAACAAGGACTCTTTTTCATATGGAAACGGCCTTCTGAACAAAACGCATGCGCGTCGCCTGATTTTAGCCAAATTCCATCATTTAAGGGGTCAAAACGACATTTTTATGTTATTCATTAGAAACTTTTGGTATTTCCACAGTTTTATGTTTTTTTAGACCTTTGGCATTTCTTTCTGTTACTTTACTTACATTTAGAATTTCTCTATATATTTGTAATTTTTTTTTTATCTTTTAGTCAGACATAATGGATCATCTAACCATTCATCTGGTTAGAGAGACACAATTGTGTGGGCCAGCTTATACGAGATGGATGTACTCGTTTGAGCATTATATGAAGATATTAAAAGGATATGTGAAAAACCGATCACGACGAGATGGTTGTATTGTTGAACGGTATATAGTCGAAGAAGCGATTGAATTCTGTACCAAATACCTATCCAATGTTGAATATTCCGTAGGGCTGCCAATGTCTAGTCACAGAGGAAGAACCATAGGGCAAGGAATTACTGGAATTGAAATATTGACTATACCAAGGACAGAATGGGAGCAAGCACACTTATATGTTCTTCACAATTCCGATGAGGTTGAGCCATTTGTTGTAAAACACAAGGACCTACTTATGAGTTCTTATCCCAAAGACTCAAACTTGGTTAACAAGAGAACACAATCTTTGTTTTATAACGTGGCTTAAAGATCATATTTTTGCAGAGTTAACTGCAAATCCTACTTCAGTTTCAGAAAGATTAAGATGGTTAGCGAAGGGTCCAACTGTGCATATTTTCTCTCACATAGGTTATCTGATGAACGGATACACATTCTATACAAAAGAACAAGATGATCGGAGTACAATGCAAAATAGTGGGGTGACGCTTGTAGCTCAATCTATACATTTCTCAAGTGCCAAAGACAGAAACCCCATATACGCAAACATGTCAAACTTCGTGAGACGACCAGCCGTCCCATTAGAGAACCTAAGATATTAACTAACCTTAATCGCATTATAATCATTAGCGTGCCTTATTAATATGAAGCGTAGCGGAAAATTGAGCGCGAAAGCAAAACAATTTACGGCACACAATGCCTCAGAGTACACAGCTTTAAAACATAAGAAATATATCACACACATCATTGCCCCATCAGTAGGGCTACAGTATAAAGTAGTACATGCAGAGTATATTAGTGCATACCAAAATAAAAGTACGAAAAGTAAGCCGAGAGACAACTCTCCGAATAATCATGATCATTACCCAACCTCTCGAGGTTAGGGTCTGTGGCACGTCCTCCGACATCAGGCTCGTAGGGAATGCCATCCAGCTCCTCAGCAACTGGTTCCTCCTCGGGATCTTCCCATGGAATGAAAGTAACACATACAGAAAAATAATGCGGGAGATAAGAAACACATATCATCAAATATGGGAGAGGGGCATCAGCACAACATATATATACGTGCATCACACAACACATTTAACATGTACAACACAACATCACCCATCTCTTAAGTCACCCATCACAATCATCTCAAACATTATTCTCTTCGATAATCCTATAAAAGGGATACTAGTCCCTATGTATATACTGACTTCCCTATATGTGTTGGCCGATACATCATGTCCCCAGTTGGACATCCCCGTCGGGATTACATCACATCACATCCCGCCTCGGGATTTAAAGTAACACGTCCCCAATTAGACATCCCCCTTTAGGACAAAATGTTGTGGTATGAAATGATATGCTATGCAACAAACATCCATCGCAGGTTGATACCGGTACCTCGCACCTACACACTCGACCACGACCACGACACACCGCATCACACCAACATCAACATCAGCATCACGACGCCCTACGTCTACGAGCCACAGCTCCATGGTCGGGACCACAACGGTATCAACCCGAACAACATCATCACTCACCATACTCTCATCAATACTCAACCAGTCAAATCACAATAACAGTACAACAGTAATTTCACCAGTACAGTTATCATCATAATGTCAGACAATAGTTCATCATGCAGGCAGTTCAACAAAATAAAACCAACAGGTAATCAAATAAACAATCCAACACATCAACCTCAATCAATCACAATAGTCATATCATCAACTTAGTGGTGATAGCCCAAAAGCACCTACACTCAGGGTCCAGGCACTTTATCCAGGGTTCAACCTCTAGTAGGGTTTAAGGGTTCCCCTACGCACATATATATACTATATACTAAGCTTGCCTTCCCGACGATATCGTTTCTTTCTCCCCACCTTAGAAATTCTCATGTGCAGCTCCGGCTACGACTCTGCAACGGTCAGTCGGGTGTGCGGTCGAATGTTCAAGTTCTGTCCGATTCTATACAACAACACACAAATAGAAATCCGTACAGTTAAATTGAAAACTCCCCTAACCTTAGGACTAGGCTGCTGCCCCTATTTAATTAAATAGGCTAGGGATGTTGAAATTCTACCAACTCTTGGATCAATGATCCTTAAGCATACCTAAGACATAATCTATGATCAATCAGCAAAGATTTGAACCAAAACCCCTTAGACCAACAAAATAGGGTTTCGGCCCTCACCATGAAAAATAGATGAGAGTTTGGTTTGGCTTCCTAATCACTTGGATTACATGATTAAGGGATGAAATAGGTGAAATAAAGAACATTGAACAAAAAACCCATTTTCCCCAATTTTCAATAGGTTCGGCCCCTCCAAAATAAATAAGATAGGAAGCTTATTTGATTTCAAGCTCTTGGATTATGATAGAAGAGGATGAAGCTAGATTGTAGAAATTGGTTTGGCATTAAAATGATTTTTCTACAATTTTCTAGAGATTTTTGAAGTTTGGATCTTAAAACTTAAAACCATAGATTTCAATGGAAGAAAATGAAGATTGAGAGCTCAAGAGTGAAATCTATACCTCTTATATGATAGAGGAGGATGAAAGGATCAACTTTGCTTCACAAACTTTCTTAAAAAACCTTGTGGAAGTTGAAGAAAAATGGAGACGAAGAAATGAAGAAAAGAAGAAAAATGGAGGAATAAGAAGAAGAAAGAAGAAAGAAGATGAAGATGGAGGGGGAGAGAGAAAGAGAGAGGGCCGAGATAATGAGGAGAGAGAGAGAGTGAGAGAGTTTAGAGATTTTCTTAACTTATGTGACTTAAGAGTTAAGAAAGGTTAAAAAGGTAATTTAGTAAAACGACCAAGGGCAATTTGGTCATTTCGCGTCCCGATATTTTGAAAATCATCACGACACTAGTATGAGTCCCTAGATGACCTGACACAACCTTGACCTGAAAATTATTCGCTCATGGGCCTGATAAAACCCTTACACGGCTCGAATCGCCTCCCAGAACGATTATCGGTCAGAATATAATATATTATTTTCATTTTCAAACGTCAGGACGAACTTTTTCGAAAATATAGGAAACGTGATTCTAAGACTAACTGTCTTGTTCATGAGTCCAAATTAGGCCCTGATAGTAGTAAAACACTACTGTCAGTGAAAATCGCAGACCGAGCTCCGTCTGAGTTTTCGACCAAAATTTGACCATAGCTTCCTACAATAGCGTAGAGTGTGACTATGGTCTCGGATTAATTTATTTTACTCTCTAGACCCTTCAATAAAATACAAACACACAATTACTGATTAATTATGAAAATCTAGAAAATCGGGGCGTTACACTTCGAGGTCATTGAACGCATGTGAGAGTTGGGTTACACGATGTTTCAGGTGCCTGTGTTCCAATGTAAATGGGTTGACAATAATAACGGTGTACAAATGGATGAGTTGGGATTCATGCGGGTGGATTTCAATAAAGTGGGGTATAAAGATGAACCTTTTATTTTAGCATCGCAAGCGCAAAAAGTGTTCTATGTCACCGATCCAGCTGATACAAATTGGTCCATTGTTCTATTGACTAACAAAATGATTCTTAATAAGATTAATGATCAAGCACATGAAGATGCTAATATTGAGGATGATCCTTTCTCCGGGAGATCACAATCACTTGAGGCTAATCCAACTAGAGAGGATGATATGTATATTAGAAATGATCATGACGAGGGGCTTTGGGTCAAACCATTATTTCGTACCAAAAAATTTATTATTTTTGGTTTTACAGTGCCCCCGCCAACCGAATAGCGACGATTGTGGCTACTGCGTCCTGAAGTTTATCAAGGATACATCGTTCAAAACCAAACGCAAATCTCAACGACGGTATGTAATTTTAGTTCTAGTTTTATAATTAAATTACACTTACATTTTACCATTAATCGAATGTACTTTAATTCTAATTAACTTGATTTAATTTTCATTTCGCAATACTTTCCTGAGTGTAAATGCGACAGATATTATGATGACCAACTTATTGAACTCAGGGAAGAGTGGTGTCACTATGTTGTTACGAATTTTATCCAAAAATAAAGGTTGTACACATACTCTGATATTATACGCTAGAGTAGTGCCTCTCCTATTAGGTTTGTGTGTATATGTGCAAGTGATTGTGTGTGTATCTTATGTATATGTAATTTATTGATGTGTTGTAAATTTAAGTTGTGTGTATCTTGTGCGCAGGGGCAGCAACAAGCTTGGATATATGAAGTACAGAACCTGCAACTAGCTAGTATAGTGTATAGTATAGTGAAGCTATAGTATGTAGTGTAAAGTGTTGTTAGTGAAGCTATAGTACATAGTGTAAGTGTTGTTAGTGAACCTGTTAGTGTACTGTTAGTAGTGTAGAAGAAATTTTAAGAGCATAATTCTTTTTGTATATGCAATTAAGTTTGCAACCTTCCTTTTGTGTACTGTTAGTAAGGTATAGAAATTGTACTTAAATAATTATTTTGGTATATATGTACTCGTTTTGATGAGAAATTGTAGCTGGTTTTTGTATTGGTTTTGTTGAGTGCAGGGGGATAATTGAGAAAGCATGTAAACCTTAAAAAAAAAAAGGGGGGGCATAGACAGCGCTTCCTTAAGGAAGCACTGTTTAAAAGTAACCAAACACAACGCTTTTTTAAGGAATCGCTGCCTAAAAGGGCCTTAGACAGCACTTCCTTGCTTCCTCAAGGAAGCGCTGTTTTTAGGGAGGATAAGCGCTGTCTTAGTCACACCCAAAGACAGCGCTTTCTCATGGAAGCGCTGCTAAGTCCTTTTTAGAGAGCGCTTTACTTCCAACCTACCACAGCAGTTACATGGACAGTGCTTGTAAGCGTTGTTGTAGGCAAAAAATAAACGCTGTCTAATCCTTTTTCTGTTGTAGTGAAATGTTGCATTTTATATTTATACGGTGTTGGACAATAAATCTGTGTACAAATATTATAACTCGTATATCAACCATTACTGCTTTTTGACTAATTGGAGAAAACTTATACTATGCAAGCTTTAAAATTTTCTACTTACAAGGATTGATAACAACCCCTCTGTCTAAGCATTGCTTGCTTTCAATATAATTATATGATATATTAAATGGAAGTGATTCATTAAATGGAAGATAAATTATACGATATTATCTTTTGGGAGAAAAAAAATTATATATGATATTTATCAAATAGGGTTTTAAGAGAGAAAAAAATTCATATCATTACCAATTTTATCGAGTAGTATTTAACATTAGTGTTTAAATAAATTAAATTAAGAAATGATTAATCAACTTGAAATGCAACTTTTTTTTTGAAAACTCATATATATTATCAAATGTTTAGAGAAGTACAATACAAAGTAGTGGAGAAGAAATGGTTGGTGTTAATTTATAATTTTGCTTTGAAAAAAAATCACTATAAAATTGAATGTAAAGAGAAGTAAAATACCAAGGTACAAATATGCTTGTGAGGTGTGTTCCTCCTTTACAAGGGGAAGTCGCTTTGAATTGTGATGGCTCTGTGACAAATGCAAGTCAGCTGGCGGCTTGTGGGGGTGTTCTATGGAATGAGTTTGGTAATTTTTTGTTTGGCTTTGATGCAAAATTGGGTTCTTGCGCAATTCTAGCAGTTGAGTTATGGAGCATTTTTCATGGGTTAAAAGTTGCATGGAATAGAGGCTTCCGAAAGATCAGAGTTTATTCGGATAACAAAACTGTTGTGGAGCTATTGGTGAATGGTTGTTCCAGGACAAATGCTTGCTTTGCCATAGTTCAAGCCATTCATGAATTGCATAAAGGTGATGGAGAGATTCTTTGGACACATGTTTTCAGGGAAGCAAATCAAGTTGCAAATGCCTTCTAAAAGTTTGGTCTTGCTTTAGATATGCCTTTTAAGATTTTTGATATTCCTCCTATGTTTATTTCTAATATCTTAAGGGTTGATGCAACTTGTACCTATTTTCCTAGGGGATTTCGATTTCAATTTGTTTGAGCTTTTTGGTTGACTTTTTTACGTCAAAGAAAAAATACAAAGGTACAGGGAGAAATGTCAAATGTTAAAAATAATATGGTAGAAAAATATATTAATTTTCTAAAAATGGTTAACTTCCACGGGAAAGGAGAAGAAATAAATCAAATAGATTTTTAAAAGAGAAGAAAAAAATCTCATATGATTACCGAAATAGTACCTTTTTGTAATATGTAAAATATTTTTTTTATCTATTTTTTTTTTACCGAAATAGAACTTTTGGAGGAAATATTGCTTTGAAGATTGATATAAAGAAAGCATTTGATTCTTTGGATTGGAAGTTTCTTTTGAATGTCCTTCAAGCATTTGGTTTTGCACCTAAGTTTTGTATGTGGATTCAGACCATTTTGCATTCGGCTAAGCTGTCTATAGCTGTAAATGGTAAAGCTTCAGGGTTCTTTTCATGCACTAGAGGAGTTAGACAAGGAGATCCTTTGTCTCCACTCCTTTTCTGCCTTGCAGAAGAAGTTCTTAGTAGAGGTATATCTAAGCTTGTGGCTAATGGTGATATCAATCTTATGAAGGATGCAAGAGGTGTGCAAGTCCCATCTCATATCCTCTATGCTGATGATGTTATGGTTTTTTGCAAAGCATCTAAGAAAAATCTTCAAAACCTAATGAACCTGTTCAGCTCCTATGGTGAGGCATCTGGTCAGAAGATTAATCCTTCCAAATCAACTTTTATTACTGGTTCTTGTCAAGGTAGAAGGATAAACAGTATTGCTGATATTCTAGGATTCAGAATTGGTAAGCTTCCTTTTGTTTATTTAGGCATTCCCATCTTTAGAGGTAAGCCCAAAAGGCTGCATCTTATGCCTATTGTGGACAGGATCTGAACTAAGTTGGCTACATGGAAGGCATCTCTCCTTTCAATCTCAGATAGAGTTCTGTTAGTTAATTCTGTTATTCATAGTATGCTAACATACAACTTTATGGTTTATAGTTGTCCTGTGAGTTTAATGAAGCTTGTAGATCAATGGTCTAGGAATTTTATTTGGGGTGGAGACATTGAATCTAAAAAGCTAGTAACAATGGCTTGGCATAAAGTGTGTAAACCTGGAATGAAGGAGGTTTGGGGTTTGAGGATTGATATCTTCCAATGATCAATGGGCTCTGCTACTCCGAGCAAGGGTCTTTAAGAAGGGCAAACCTATTTCATATCATATTGGCTCTTCAATATGGCTAGGTGCAAAGCCTTATCTGTCACTTGTTATGAATAATTCTTCTTGGCAGGTTGGAAATGGGCAGGACATCAATTTCTGGACTGATATTTGGTTGCATCAATCTGTTACTGCTATTTTAAATATTCCAGAAGTTCATCATTGTCATTTGAAAGCCAGGGTTTCAGAATTCATCAAGGATAATACTTGGCAGAATCCGCAGTCTCTACTGCATCAGTTTCCTGATCTTTGCAAGGAATGGAAGAATTCAATTCTTCCTAATGAACCTGCTGCTGATAAAAGAGTTTGGAACTCAACTGACTCTAGTTCCCTATCCTTGAAAGAAGCATATCTCTATTTAAATCCGACTGGAAATATATCAGCAATGGTCAAATCAATTTGGCAGCTGTGTATACCTCCTTCAAAAACTATGCTTCTTTGGAGATTAATGCATAATAAGGTTCCAACTAATGAAAACCTTAGGCAAAGGGGTTGTACTCTGGTTTCCATGTGCAACCTTTGTAACTCAACAGAAGAAAATTCTAAGCATTTGTTCTTTGACTGTGCATTTGCATAAGATCTTTGGTCTTGGCTTGCTTATATTATGAATCTGAATTTTAATAGCAGTACCTTGTAGCATGTTCTATCATTCTGTTTTGGCAATTTTTCTGTGCAAGCTTTCCATGTTTTGTTAGCAGCAGTAACTAATGTCATTTGGTGCATATGGTATTGCAGAAATTAAGTTAGATTTGAAAACAAAAAGATTCTAATGCAATCAGCCTGATCCATGATAATTGGTAATGTTTGTCTATCTGGTAATTTGTCAACTGGTTGTATGAAGTCTTTAATTGATGAATTTAATATTCTAAAGGCCTTCATGGTTTCTGTTAAGCCGAGTAAAGCTCCTAAAGTTCAACACGTTATATGGTCTTGTTAGAGCAGCAATAGTATAGAAGAAAAGAGGAAACGAAAAACGCAAATAGGACACGATATTTGTTCACGCTGTTCGGCCAATTGTGCCTACGTCAGCGACTATAGAGTAGCTGTAGTTCCGTTGTATTTCTCAGTAAAGTAGGGTTTCAGTGTTACAAGTGGTATTTATAATATCATGGTACAGATTACAACAATACCCCTGAACCGTACCGCGGGGGGCTATCGCGTAGCGCACCCCCGAAACAAATTGGGCCTAGCCCACATGGGTTGGGGGTGAAGGGAGCTTCGCTACGCTCCGCTAGCTCATACTCAACAGGTCTCCTCCCCCAAGCTTTTGGATAAAGTGCAACACTGATGGATCTGTGAGAGGAAATCCAGGTTTGGCTGCCTGTGGTGGTATATTTAGAGATCATATGTCTGCTGCCCGTGGTTGTTTTGCTGTTAACATTGGTAATTATTTTGCTCTCTATGCTGAATTAATTGGTGCAATGATGGAAATTGAATTGGCATTTGAAAAAAATTGGCATAACCTTTGGTTAGAGTGTGATTCTCAGCTTGTTCTCAAAGCTTTCTCATCCATTAATATTGTTCCTTGGCGGCTAAGAAATAGATGGAAGAATTGCATTGCTCTTACTAGAAGGATGAATTTCAGGTGTTCTCATATCTATAGGGAAGAAAATCAATGTACAGATAAGATTGCTTCTCTTGGTCATACTATCCAGGACTTCTTTTGGTGGAATACAATTCATCCATCCATTTGGGAGGATTTTTTCAGGAATAGAATAGGTTTACCTTTCTATAGATTTAAATAATGTTTTTCATGGGTTTTCGTTGATGCCCCCCATGTTTTTGTATTCTTTATTTTTTCTTTCAATAAATTTTTGGTGTGCTGCAGATGATTGGTGTTTTCTGGGGTGCCAGCCTAATTGGGATGTCAGTTTTCATTGTGATGCCTTTGCATGCCATTCTTTTGTCGAAAAAAAATGTAATATTTAAATATTTTATACTTATATTTATATTTAGCTATTTATATATTTATTTTAAACGGGGTTGAAAATCTTACAATGGAAGGTAAAAAGACTTAGGTGAATACGGGGAGGAAGTATATACAAGCTTATCTTGGTCGAGAATGGGAAACCTTCTGTAATAAAAATGGAGTGAAGGGAGGAAGGACTATTTTTATAGGAATTTATGAAGATAATCATGCATTTTGGCTAATATAATGAAGATCCTATGACAACAATATTGCTGCTTGATTGATTAGTATTCCATTTTCTCTTTATCAGTTCAATTATTATTGTAGGAAAATATATCAAGAACTTTATTAGATGCATTATTATGCTAGCATAATGTTTTAGGATTACAATGTTGCTTTGGAATACAAATCATCTCTCTGTAATTTGTCTTTAATGTGAATTTTATTTTTTATACGTCATTTGTTTGAATCATCATTAGATAAATATAGGGAGGAAGGATATACAAGCTTGTCTTGGTCGAGAATGAGAAACCTGCAGCAACAAAAATGCATTGTGTAACACCTTGCTTTTCACATTTATGCTTTTATGTGTTGATCTTTGTTGATATATGTTGTCTATCATTGATATGCTTGTGCTAGATGCTTAGAGATGTGTTTTGGGGTAGCTAACCTTAGAAAAAGCCAAATCAGTGAACCTAATAGGCCAGCATGCCCGTGCTCAGTTATGCATGGCCGTGCTTCGGGAGCGCATGAGAACAATGTTTTGGGCTTTTTTTCAGCCTGCTTCGCCCTAATCCTTTCATACCCCTTTAGCTCAACCTAAACCTTAAAGTTATCATTCTTAGCTTCAGAAATAGCCGTCTTCCCTCTTTCTCTTGGGTTCTCATTGAATCCCTTGAGTGTTCTCCAAGTTTCTCAAACCTTCAATTCTAGTTTTGAGTGTTCTTCACCAAGAGCACATCCCTTGGTATTTACTCTCGTAATTAGAGGATAAGCCGCTTCGTTAGTTTTAAAATCCCAAAATTCCTATATATATCTTTTAACTGTTTATATGAATAACTTGACTGAGAACACTATCCGACTAATTATAATCATAAAAATAATTAATAATTGGAAATTCATGTTTGAATTTCATTTATGAGCTTAATAATCATAAAATGTTGTTTTTCTCCTGATGTGTTGTTTTGGGTCGGAATCGGTAAAAATATTATTATTTTAATTGGGACCGTTTTCCATTGGGATGCGCGCCAAGGCCAGGGAAGTAATCTGGCCCGAGGTGGAGAAGTTGATCTGGCTCGACGCGGAGAAGTTGATCTGGCTCGGAGTCGGGAGCAGTTCATGACTGTTTTTCACGCTTCACGAGACGTTGGCACCTTTTAATCAAATCATGTCACCTTTATGTCAAACATCCATCACCTTTATTCAAATCACATTTTCCTCCCTTTTAACCAATGGATTAATTTTCTATAACTCTTGGTTGATAACCCATCACCATTTCCTTTTATGGAAAAAGCAAACATTCCATTTTTTCTTATGGCTTCATCAAGCAACAAGCAACCCACCTCTTTAAATCTAAGCCCTTGGATTTCTTATACCAAATTAATATCATTTTAAATTAGTTTTCCTAGCTAAATTAGCTAGCAATTTCGTGCATATGGTGTATTACAAACACCAAAACACTTAATTTCATCATACTTTCATCAATCAAAGCCTTTCTTCTTCAAGAACACTCAAAACTTTCTCTTCTCTCTCTTCCTTGTTCTTCACGGTTTTGGCTTGAAAATTCTTCATCCAAAATTGTTTTTCAACTTCTAAATCTTGATTCTAACTCTTCTCCATCATACAAACACCTTTCATGAAAAAAATTTGATCATTAAAAGCCTTTTTCATTATGTTCTTCATGAATCACTCAAGAACATTCAAACTTTTCCTCTCTTCTCTCTCCTCTCTCTTAAGGCCACGATTTTGGCCCAAGAATCTCAACCAAGATTTTTTATTGCATTTATAATATAATTATATATTCTTGATCACCATCATCTTCTAAACACTTTCTATTTCAAAAGTTTTTCATTTGGAAAACTTTTGTTCTTCATCTTCAAGAAAGCTCAAGAACACTCATCTTGTTCATCATATCCTTTCTTGGAAGTAAGTCTTATATATTCTTCTACTTTTCATTTTTATGATTAGAATCATGAACAAAACTCTTTTCGTTCATGGTTTGTCAAAATGCAAAGTTAACACCTTTATACTCATGTTAGGTTTTCTTCAAGTTGCTTCAAGTTTCTTCAAGTTCATCAATTTCTTCCTAAAACCACCTTGAAGACCACATACTAAGAGTATCTACAAGAGATAATGATAGGAGTGAACTACATCACACCATATTGGTGGTTGTGAAAATGGTTTATGTGTTTGGTTTGGGAAAACCCTAAACCAAGGGTTTTCTACTTTGTATATTTTGGTTCTCTCACTACGCCAGAAAAAAGATTAAATGATGCACCTTTAATAGCATTTTTACGTGAAATGCTATTAAAAAAGAGGCGAAGGACTTTAGATAGCGCTTCCTCGAGGAAGCACTATCTAAACTCAAACTTTAGATAGCGCTTCCTCGATCTATTCTTGGGATGTGGAATAGATAGCGCTTCCTTGAGGAAACGCTATCTATTCCCATTTTCAAATTTTTTTAATTTATCATCAGTTACTAATTCTCCCTTAACGTACACTTCCCTGCTCACTCTTAGTTTTTCACTCTCGAACCTTTCCCTAACCCCTCCCTTACTCCTCCGCAAATACCACCACCATTTTGGTTCTCTGGCCACCACCACTACGCTAACGCCACCACACGAGCTTCTCCATTTTTCTCCTTCCCTCCCTCGCACGAGCTTCTCTCCCTCTCAACTCTGGTCACGTCCCTCCCTCGCACGAGCTTCTTCATCTTCCTCCTTCCTTCATGTAAGCTCTCTCATTCGGCCTATCTATCAGGTAAGTTCTCTCATTTTCCTTTTTGTCATTAGGGTTTCTCTTATTCCACCGTTACTCCATTTGTGAAGGTGTGGGCAAAGACAAGCAGGACACAATGCATTTGTGAAGTTCAGTGTGTGACTGCAAGCTGTTACTGTTCTTAGTCATTTGTATTTTTTCTTCTCTGTTACTGTTTTGTATTGAAGTTTTGAACATGATCAATGAAATTCTATTTTTGCATTGTGACTGAGTTTGACTGTTGGATTTTCTGATACAATGCATGAACCATTAGCTTGAGTGAATAGCTAATGTATGTATCGAGTGAATAGCTTGAGTGCCTTATACTGCAGTTTTATATTGGTTCAAAGTTTGATATTAACATTGGATTATTGGTTGCCATAGCTAACCATGCGTGATTAATTGTTTAAACTCTACTTTGTGTGTGAACATGGAAATGAAGTTAGTATAGGACTGTTTCACTTGGCTGGCATGATGAGTGGTAGTGTGTCTGTGAGATGGAAATGAATTTAGAATTCTAAGTGAGAAAAATCAAGAGTCAAGATGATTGATGTGATGCAGAATTTGTTTTGTCCTTGTTCCCAAATATAAATAAATTATGGTTAAGATAAAGTTTCTCTGGTTATCCAATGCTCATTATGATGATGTTCTTTATCCTTACATGAATTCTTTTGTTCTGTCTTTTTTCATCCATACCCATCCCATATTGTGTATTTGATTTGATTAGGGATTTGTGCTATTCACCTCCACTTACTTCTTATAATTCTATGTCATCATGTTATTTCTTATTTTTACTTTTGAATTGATTATTTGTTCAATGTCTTATGCATGTTGTCCCTTAATATTTCAGGGAATGATATCAAGCCTATACTTCACCTGGTGAATCAAACTTGTATTTTGGATTCTCTCAGGCACTTTTGTCCATCATCTCTCGGCTATTCAAGCTGCTCAGCTTCACTCTGGTACACATATATGTTATTCTCCTGTGTTTTATAGCAGTAGGTATGTTTATTTTTTATTGGTATGCACATGCATTAAGATTAGTTTCCTGTTCAAGAACGATTTGTATATTGTGCCATGACACAATATACAACTTGTTGTTGAATTATCCAAAGTGGACAGTTTAAGATTGTAAATTTCGCATTCAATACATATTATTGTATGCCTTAAATATTACTTATGATCTAAGAAAATTTCATTGGTTTGTATTTTCTCATTGTTCTTTGGGTACACGTACACTTAATTTAGGTTATAATATCACCTAAATTAAGTTGTGTGCTTGGAGAACTAAGGGGAAATGCTGCCGAAATTTTCTTAAAACAAGAAGTAATTTGGACATACAATAATATCATGCGAAGTTTACAATCTTGGATAAGATAGAATCCTCACCCTGTAGTATAAAGTAGGTGTGCGTCATGCATTCATATAGTTCTCATCAAATGTAAACGTCAACCTCTCTAAACTCAGCATAATTGCCATAGATCGGGAAAATATGGATCGGAAGTGGATGTTTGCCAATCATTTGTCGAATGAATATAGAGACAGAGTGCAAGATTTTATTAGATTTGCAGTTCGGCATGCCGAAGACTCTAGTAGAATCATATCTCCCTGTTTAAGTTGTTGTTATATAAGACGAGTTAATGTAGCTTAGTTGGAAGGACATTTAATGTGCTATGGAATTGATCAAAGTTATACCTGTTGGACAAAGCATGGTGAGATAAGAGGTGAATCTAGTGACATAGGGAATATTAGTTAGAGATATGTGGCGGATGATACCGGTACAAATACATATGTGGGTGACCATTTTGAAGAGATGGCACACGCGGTTGAGAAAGATCTTCGTGATTGTCCTGAAATGTTTGAGAAGTTGATAAGTGATGCAGAGAAACCGTTGTATGAGAGTTGTACTAAATTCACAAAATTATTGACGATGTTAAGGTTGTATAACTTGAAATCGGGCAATGGATGAACAGATAAGAGCTTTACGGAATTACTCGCATTATTGAAAGATATGTTGCCGGTGGATAATGTGATTCCTAGTTGGACATATGAGGCTAAACAAATGTTACGCTCTATTGGCATGAGCTATGAGAGGATGCACTCTTGTCCTAACGATTGCATTTTATTTCGGAAGGATTATGCAAATTTACAGATGTGTCCTAAGTGTAATGCCTCACGGTATAAGATGAAAGAATCGGCTCCAGAAAAGGTTCTATGGTATTTTCCCATAATTCCCAGATTTAGGCGCATGTACCGTAGCTTTGAAGATACAAAGCACTTGACATGACATGAGGATGAAAGGATTATAGATGACAAGTTACGGCACCCGGCAGATTCTCTTCGTTGAAAAAGAATTGATCATGATTATCCTCATTTCGAGCAAGAACCAAGAAATCTAAGGCTTGCATTGTCCACTAACGGATTTAACCCGCTTGGTATTCAGAGTAGCTCTTACAGTTCATGGCCTGTGATTTTGGTGATCTACAACCTACCCCCATGGGTATGTATGAAACGTAAATATATGATGTTGTCTGTGTTAATTTCTGGGCCCAAACAACCAGGAAATGATATTGACATATACTTGGGTCCTTTAATTGAAGACTTGAAGCAAATGTGGGAGAGGGGTGTAGAGGTTTACGATGGATATAAAGAAGAAAGTTTCACCTTGAGAGCTATGATATTCGCCACAATTAATGACTTTCCGGCATACTGTAATCTGTCAGGATACAATACCAAAGGTCAGTGTGCATGTCCTATTTGTGAAGATGATACAAATTGGATACGATTGGAACATGGTAAGAAGAATGTCTTCCTTGGGCACCATAGATTTTTGCAATCAGATCATCATTATTGATCCTGGCAAAAGGCATTCAATGGGAATACAGAAAATCGTAGAAGTCCTTCTCCGTTGACGAGAGCGCAAATGTTTGAAAAGGTACAAGATTTGAACATTGAATTCGAGAAACCTTTTGCACGACAGCTTGCCACAAGAGGGTGGAAGAAAAGGTCGATCTTCTTTGAGCTGCCATATTGGAAATCCTTATACGTAAGACGTTTCATTGATGTGATGCATGTTGAAAAAAATGTCTTTGATAGTGTCATTGGTACCTTACTTAATGTGCCAGGCAAGACTAAAGATGGCATCAATGCAAGGCTGGACTTGGTTAGTATGGGATTGAGACAAGAGTTGGGACTAGTAAAGTATGGGAAACGTACATATCTACCTTCGTCCGCTCATACTCTAGCTAGAAAAGAGAAAATATCTCTTTGTAAGTTTCTTCATGGAGTTAAGGTTCCAGAGGGGTACTTTTCAAACATTAGGAACCTCATGGATATGAAAGATCTGAAGTTAAAGGGTCTAAAGTCCCATGACTGCCATGTCCTCATGGAGAATTTGCTACCTATCGGTATACTATTAATTTTGCCTAACAAAGTGCGGGAGACCTTGACTAAACTCTATTTCTTCTTCAAGGCAATTTGAAGTAAGGTGATTGACCCTGGGAAGTTGCTGACATTGCAGAAAGAGATTGCTGTGACTTTTTGTGAACTTCAAATGTATTTCCCACCTTCATTCTTTGATATAATGGTTCATTTAACCGTTCGCCTAGTCAGAGAGATACAATTGTGTGGACCTACTTATATGAGATGGATGTACCTTTTTGAGCGTTACATGAAGATATTGAAAGGGTATGTGAAAAATCGATTACGACCAAAGGGTTGTATTGTTGAACGTTACATAGTCAAAGAAGCTGTTGAGTATTGTACCGAGTACCTCACAGATGTTGATTCCATAGGGTTGACAAGGTCTCGTCACATAGGGAGAACGATGGGTCAAGGTATTACTGGAACTGAACTAATGACTATACAGCGGACAGAATGGGAGCAAACACACTTATATGTTCTGCACAATGCCGATGAGGTTGAGCCATATGTTGAAAAACACAAGCACATAATTCAAGGTTTGTATCCCAATAAGAGTAAGAATTGGTTGATAAGAGAACACAATCGGTGTTTCTTACCGTGGCTAAAAGAACACATGGGCCCCTACAATTGTGTGTTCAAATGTATAGTTGAAGAGTGCAGGAGGAGATCCTACCCCCGAGGCAGTTGAGCGAACTTTATAGATGACAGCCCGCATGGGCCATGATGGCCAGATTTTGCGTCCCGCCACTAAGGAAGTGGCTGACAAATTGTAAGTATACGCCTTCATTAAGTAACTTAGTTCATTTGTAATTTTCTTATTATAATTATGTTTAACATCTCATTAATTTGTTCATTAATATTTGTGTCACAGATGTCCTTATCAGAGTCTGTATCACGGGGAGAGATAACAGACTGTGTTGGCCGTTAAGTCATTCTTGCACGAGCATTGAATCTTGAAGAATACCCTGGTCGCCTAAGGGGTGTGGGGTTTTCCGTCTCCCAGAGGATTGTTTTTGGCGCATAACAACGCGCAAAACATCAAGATATGGTGACTCAGTTAGAGATGCAAAGGAGGCTAGCCGAGCTAACTTGTGAAGTAGCGGAGTTAAAGGCTAACAAGCAGGATAAGCAGGGACGTGCTGATTATGAGCCAGTTGGTGATCCTCCTACCCCTACCCTACCCCACACACTGTCAGAGATAGTTGCATCGTTGTGCAACCGCATATACCTCTTCCCGAGGTAATACTTATCAATGATAATTTTTTTAAGTTTATGTATTGCATTGAAGGTTTAATTCATACTAATTAATATTTCGTTTATCATTGGTTTAGGGCATAAAACTATGCAACATGTATCTCCGGCACCCAACTCATCGCATTGTCGCTAGGGTGATGGTCTTTAATGAGGAAGGTGCCACATTGCATAACCTACCATTACCTCCTAGCCATGTGAAAGTGAAGATTGAAGTTGCACAGGAGGGGCATGCACCATTGCCTATACCAATTGAGCATGCTGATGTCCTGGTAGTGGATCATGCATAGGTAACTTTGTCGCATGGCCAATCAACCTCGAGCAGGTATGTTAATAATTACTATCCATTATGATATGTTGTATATATTAATTATTAAACTGGGTGGTCACTAACTACTGTATTGCAAAATGTAGGTTATCTCCGGAAATTCCAAATCCAAGGACAAGGGCAAGAAGTTTGTAGAGTCCCGATCTCCTATAATTAACAAGGAGCATACAAAAGGGTCCATTACATCCCCTAAGAAGCAATAATCCTCCCGGCCTCTTATAGCAGCAAGCTCATATGATTGTATATCCTACATGAGGATCTTGGTAAAAAAAGTCTTGAGCGCTATAATAGAATTGGAGATGGATGAAGAAATTCTGGGTTATCAACATACGCTATCAGTGGGTAAAGACAAAATCGAGGAGGTTATCACTCGTGATGAAATCAGTCAGACTGGTATTAGTGTATATCTCAGGTAATACATCAAACTTTAAAGTATATAACTTCTTTTATTCTTCATAAGTTAAATATTAACGCTTATTATACATGTTTTAATTAAAGGTACTTATACTGAGAGATGTTGATCCCCGCGAATAACACCGGGAGGTTTGTATTCTTATGCCCAGATAAAATAGCTTTATATCCACATATATCTGGGCAAAAGCAGTACATAGCTGATCGCCTTGAGCTAGCAAGTCCACATGTCGGTTCCCTGTTTCTAGCACCTGTGAACGTAGTGTCATTTAGTTAATGATACTATATTTTATTGTGATTAATTAGATGCTTATGATTTGCTAACTCATTCTTGTTTTTCGGGGACATTGGGTATTGTTAGCGATCAATCCCAATGAAGACACAATCTACTAATGGGTCCGTTGCATGTACCTTTTACACAACGGAAAATGCTTATGACTATCTTTAACTAGTAACAAAAATGATTTATTTTTATCTCATATATGTGATGATTCAAATTGTAGGTGTACCTTAATGAATTTGTTTGTTTTTACATTTCAGTGCTTTGACAATTCATCGTGGATGCAGATGGGGAGCCAAGTGCCAATCTTCAAAATCATCAAAGACTAAATGGATCTTTGTAGAGGTATTTGTTCACATTGTAATTATGCAATTATTTAAATTTAAAACCAATTAACTTATTATTTTTTGTTTTATAGTGCGCCCGCCAATACAATAGCATAGACTGTGGATACTACGTTCTAAAATTCATTAAGGATATCATCGCTCATAACCAAATTCAAATCTCATCATCGGTACGTAATTTTGGTTTAATTACACTTACATTATATTGGACCATTTGAATGTACTTTGATTCTAACTTAATTTACTTTTTTCTATCGCATGCAGTACTTTCCCGATAGTAAATATGACACATACACCGATGATCAAGTATTTGAAATTTTGGATGAGTGATGTAACTATATTATTATTAATCAAGGTAATTAAGTTTGTCATTCTAGGGTTATATTTAAGTTGTGAGCTGTGATTAGATTGAATTATATATGTACTTCAAGTTCATTTAATAGCTTGATTTGTCTCAAATTTTGCAGGTTGATGGTTTGCTGAAGTTTTGGGTGCATCATGAGTATAGGCCATAGATAGTTGTTTAAATTTGTATATATGTACTAGAATAGTTTTTGGTAATTAGTATAGTGTTTGATTGTAACATTAATATTGTTATGTGTTGTAATTACCATTTGTAATGAATGAAATGAATTTATGTATATTGTCCCAAATATTGCTTGTATTGTCTGGGTTTTACTGAGGGCAGGGAAGAGTAGGAGAAAAATAAAGTAAATAATTTAAAAAAAAAAAAAATAGGGAATAGATAGCGCTTCCTTGAGGAAGGGCTATCTAAAGAAGGCATAGATAACGCTTTCTCAAGGAAGCGCTATCTATTCCTGGGTTTTAGATAGCATTTCCTTGAGGAAGCGCTATCTTTTCTACTTTCCATAGCGCTTTTTTAAACGCCATTGTTTGTTCAACCTTTAATAGCGCTCGATTTAATAGTGCTTTTAAGCGCTATTAAATGCAAAAAATAAACGTTATTAAAAGCCTTTTCTGTTGTAGTGTCTATGAGAACAATGTTATAATAATTATTTGTGGCTTAATTTATGTTCTTTCGTGCGTTTGTATGGTTGAAAACGGTTTTATGTGTTGGAAAACCCAAACCTAGGGTTCCTCCATTTATTTGTTGAAAAGAGTTTGTGAAAATGTAATTTTCGGATATGACTTTGTGTGATTAAATTCGGTTTTATCTCAACCTAGACACTGGATTTCAAAACGTGTTTTTGATCTTGAAACTAGACTTTTGGCCTTCATTTTGGGCACAAATTTCGTTTGGTTTCATGAAGATTTGACCTTTGAAAATCTGTTTCGAACTAATGCATAAGATTTTGTTTCGAATTCTGACATTGGTGTGCTATTTTGTGAAACGGTCTAATGTGATGACTTTTTGTGAAAACAAATTTCATAGACAAAAAATAGGCATCCTAAGATTTCATATGAGTCCTCATTTGCTCAAATCTGAGTTTGTTTGGTCAATCAAATATTTGTCACAATGTGGTGCTTGAATGCTAAAAAATTCTGTATACGAGTTTTGATGTTGATTTTTGGAAATGGATGTCATGTTGTTGTTTCCTTTGATATAGTGATGATCATACTTGATTGTAGAATGTTTTGGTGAAGAAAAATCTTCACATTGAACCTAGTATTGGATTCGACCAAAACTAGAACAAAAGAGTTTCAACTTCAATCTTTGAAACTCAAGTGATTTCAAGAACAATGGATCAAACAAAATATGAAACGATCTTGAACCAAAACTCTTGTATGAGATTCGGCTAAGATGTTTCAAAAGGTTAGAAAAGTATTTTAATCTTAACTTATGCTTTAATTGGATTACTATGTCGATTTTTAACATAAAACCAATCTTTGATTTTCAACACAATACTTACCTTCAAGTTATGTACAAATTGAGACAACCCCTTCTTAGGAGGTCCCATTGGTGACCCCACTTATAATTATTAGCGTTATAGCGTATAAAATTTGCGGAAATATTAAAACATACAACACATACTGATACCATAATAAAAGTATACATACATAAGAGTATCGGCTCCATCAGTAGAGCCTACAACAACTGATACCAAATAAACAAACTTCAGAGTACGCAGTAAATAAAACTGAAAGCATATTAGGGGAAATAAAAATACAGACAACTTAGTCTCCCGTACTGGCCATAACAACTACAACTACCAACCCCCGATGTCTAAGGTCCTCCAGCACCGGGATCCAGGGCTCTCCCGCCAGCATCTGGTTTTACGGGTATACCATCAATCTCCTCTGGCAAATCCTCAACGCGATCTTCTCATGCAGTCGAGAGTAAAGAGAATATGACATAGAAAATACAGGGGATAAGAAACAGTAATATGTCATACATGAAAAAAAAACAGCGATATAAATAATGTATATAGATAGCAACACACCGAATCACAACAGTGACAACCAAACAACTTCCAGATAATTTTTCCCTTAACTACTCTCTCTCACACTCATGCAACTAACGACTATATGGACGCGATCACGATGCGACATCCCCAACAAATCAAGGTGTCTCAGTCATCACTATGGCACCTCCATAAAGTAGGGTTCAGTCTAAAGCCCGCAGGCCCAACTCGTATCATGGATACGACATATTCCCCTGCCCGCAGGCCAGGTTGGAATATTCGCCCGTCAACAACGCAACTTACGATAACGATATGTTCCCCCGCCCGCAGGCTAGGTCGGAGCATTAGCTCGTCCGTTAAAAATTCGACTAACGGGTACGACCATCTTCCCATAGGTAAGATCGGAATCGCCCCTACGCCAAACTAATCGGTACGACCATCTCCCCGCGGGTAAGATCGAAATCGCTCGTATGCCAACACAGTGATGAACAACAACTATGCAACATGAATCTCACTGACTCATCTCAGGATCAATGCCTAGTGCCTCAACCACAACTTATAAACAACCACAACCGACTTTCATCCGGCTTAACCGGGTATCAACTCACATCACAACATTAACAGATCAATTGTATCTCTAGGTTGAGCACTACGACACAAATAAATATCCTCGATTTCCTCACCACACATTCATCTCCCAACTTATCAGAAATCACTGCCTAGTTCTACTCAGACATCAGCAGTCACACCGACATATCAATAATAACTAGAACAGTTCTCAATAAACATGTCAACTCACAGGTAAATGGCATTTAATCAATCATAACATATAATAGACATCATACAACTATCACATATAATATACTAAGTATCCACTCACAGCACAGACAACGTCAATATGCAGTAAAATCAACCTAACAATCAAACGACCTCTATTAGGGTTTGGGTCGCCCTACACATATCAATATACATTATTTAAAGCTTGCCTCCCCGATGATATTGCGGTTCTTCCCCCGCCTTAGCAAAGTTCCCGTGAGATTCCGGATGTGGCTCCGCAATAGTCAATCGAGTGCGCGATCGAGCGTTCGAGTCCTGTCAGGTTCTATACAGTAAAACACAACCAGAAATTAAAATAATTAAATCATAACCTACCTAATCTTTAGGATTAGCTACTGCCCCTATTTAATTAATTAGACTAGGGATGTCTAAAAATTCCTAACTCTTGAATCAATGATCCTTAGGTATCCCTAAACATAATCAATAAAGGCATTTACTCAAAAAGTAAAGATTTCTCCTATTGCACTACCCCTAGGGTTAGGCCCTATTGAATGAAAAATAGCTAGGGAGCTCCAAAAATTCTCATTTCTTGGATAACACCCTAACTAAGTGTGATAACCGTAGATGTCAACTCAAAATATCAAAAACCAACCAAAAACCCTACCCTACACTAAAGGGGGTTTCGGCCTCTCCATTAAAAAAATAGCTAGAGAGATTTCTTGGCTCTAATATCTTGGATCATGCAAGTATGTCATGAACCTAGGCCATAGAAATTGGTTTGGTATCAAAATGAGTTTTCTAAAATTTTCTAGAGATTTTTGAAGTTTAGATCTAGAAATTGAAACTCATGAAAATCAATGGAGGAAAATAAAGATTGAGAGTTCAAGGATGAAATCTATACCTCCTAGATGATAGAGGAGGATGAGAGGAGCAACTTTGCTTCACAAATTGGGTTGAAAAAGCTTGTGGAGGTTGAGTGAAAATGGAGATGAAAGTTGAAGAAAAATGGAAGAAAAGGAAAATGGAGGAGAAAAGAGAAAGGAAGAAGAAGAAGAAAGTGCGGAGGGAAAGAGAGACCAGCGAGTGAAATGGGTCGAGGAGAGAGAGATAGAGTGAAGATATAGTGTATTTATGGGGAAATTTTTAAGTTAAGAGATAAGGTAAAAAAAATAATAAAAGGTAATTAGTAAAAACTAACTAAGGGCAATTTGGTCAATTCACGTCCTGACATCTTGAAAATCCTCACTACACTAGTAGGAGTCCCCAAATAATTTATCATAGTCCCGGTATGAAAATTATTGGCTCAAGGTTCTCGAAAAACCCTAAGACAGCTCGAATCGTCTATCCGATCGATTTTCGGCCCGAATATAAAATATTATTTATATTTTTAGACGTCAGGATACATTTTAGCAAAAAGGTATAGGATTGAATTTTAAGGCTAATGGTTCTGACCGTTAGTCAAAATGAGGTCTTGATAATAGAAAAACACTATCATCCGAAGAACATACATCGGGCTCCGTTTGAGTTTTCGGCTCAAAACTTAACCATAGTTCCCTACGATAGTGTAGAGCGTGACTATGGCCTCAGAATAATTTATTTAATTTTCTAGACCCTCTAATAAAATACAATTATTTAAATACTGATTAATAAAAAGAATAAGAAAATCGGGGTGTTACAAAAATGACTTCAAGCAAAAGAGTTTTAAAATTCAACTTCCAACTTTAAGTGTAATTAAAAGTTACAAAGCTTTTTGAAATAATGTTTTCAAAATATAAAACTTTGTGATCAAAGGTACTAAGGAACTTTGCCAAAGCATAAAAAAAATGGATTTATGTACCCATCTTTGACAAAGAGTTTATACACTCATCTATTTTCAACTAAAACAATGGTACATTCAAATTGAATAAAAGAGAGGTATTTGAAAAGGAAAATCTTTCAAGTCATCATAAGTGTTTTGATATACTTATGATGTGGTTTTATAAAGTTAAATGATGTTTTGAACTTAAAGAGATTTGAAATTGTCAAATAAAAGACAAAAGAGTTTTGAACTCAAAACTAAGGATTTTCCTAAGTTAAAACCCTAAGTCAAATAATTGACTTAGAGTGAAAGAAAGGGATAAGAAAGTATACGGTATGGTGAAACAAGACCATATGCTATATCATTGATGATTCATTCATCAATCTATTCATAAGACTTAAGTGAATGAAAATGTATTTCATTGCTTGAAAGACATGTGACCTCTAACTTAGAAACGATCTAAGACTTAACTAGAGTATTTCCAATTCTTCTTCATAAGACATTTAGGACTTGATAATTATATCATAAAATTCAAACACAAATACAAAAATTTTGGTTTGAAAAGTTATGGTTCGACGACGGTCACAAAGTGGACCCGGGAACGGAAGACTCAAGACAAGTCTTGTGGAAAGATGGATTTCATGGGAATCATATGGGTTATCCAAGGGATAAATGTGTTTAACTATTAATTCTGCTGCACTTGGTTGCATGCATATGCATTTGTTGCATAAGTTTGTAAGGCCTGGGGCCTAGGAGTTGAGCTTACACCTTTTGCAGGTGCGATTTTTGGAGGTGACGATCTTGGAAATCCTGAGGATGTCGGGGTTGGGATGACCACATATGGCCAGAGAGTAGCTCCTCTGTGTCGTGGGTGCCAGTCGAAAAACACCGACGATCTTGACCAGACAACGGACAAATCACGATTTGGGTACAGAATGTTGGCATGAGCTGTAAAAGCAAATTCCCAATCTTGTTGAGATAGCATATGTTGGGCTAAGATAACGCAGACAATGTTCTCCCAATCACTCACTCCGAAATGAAGTCTAGCTCCATGGAGTAGGGTTTTCGAGTCGTGTTCATGTGCATTGGATGCATCGTGTCGATCATGTTCATGGTTTGATTAATCATTTTATGCATACTGTTACTATTGTTTATACTTGAGGTGATTGATGTTGCTATCTTGTTTAAATGTAATATAGTTTACATGGTGATTTTTTGATGAGCGTGACTATTGACGTGATATATAATGTATATGTGTGTCGTACTATTTAACATCTACTGTATGTTGTGTCGATGAATGGGAATCTCACCTCATTACTTTGTATTGCATCGTTTTGTGCTTCTCTGGTTGTCTTTCGAGAAGGGTCGTGATGCCAAGACTTCGCCCGGCACTACGAGAGTGCTTCTTAGTTGAGTTCCCGATGTTTGGACATCTAGCCACGATGGATGACTAGCAACGTACATGGGAAAAGCCACACTTGCAATATGAAGGGTTCTTCATCGCTTCGGCGCTTGTCTTTGTGTCTGTAACACCTCGATTTTTCAAACTCTCTAATACTAATTAAACAGTATTTATGAGTTTGTATTTTTTTTGGAGGGTCTACAGAGTGAAATAAAATAAACTGAGACCATAGTCAAGCTCTACGCTATCGTAGGAAGCTATCGTTAAATTTTGGTCAAAAACTCAGACGGAGCCCAGTCTGCGTTTTTCATTGACAGTAGTATTTTACTACTATCAAGACCTAATTTTGACTCGTGAACGAAAAAGATAGGTTTTAAATAAAATTGCGAATGATATCGGCGATTTTGAAAAAAATTCAAAATAAATAAGTTCTCACGACTTTCTTGGACGAAAACCTAAATTGGTTGAACAATGGAGCTGAATACGGGATTTATCGGGACCCGCTACGGGTAAGGTTGAAGTCACATCACCTAGGAAGGTGTGCCATGACTCATCAGTGTAATGATTACGTTTAGAAAATATTTGGACGCGAAAAGATCAAAATACCCCTGACCTTTTCCATAATTACCATTTGCCCTAGAATGAAAAGACCGTTTTGCCCCTGAGAATTTATGGAATAACCCTTTTGACCCTGTGACTCACCATGTCATCATTGCATTCTAGAAATATCTAGATATTTGTAGGGGAAATGACAAAAATGCCCCTAGTCTTTTAAGAAAATTACTAAAACGTCCTAAGCTTAAACTTCAAAAATCCCTAGAAAATTCTAGGAAAATCCTTTTGATGTCAAACCAATTTTTATGAGCTAGTAGCATCATCCTCTTCCACTATTCAAGAGCTTGTAACCAAAGGAGCCTTGTAGCTCCAATGGGTGATGAAGGCCGAACCTACCCCCTTTTGGGTGAGTAGAGTTTTGGTTGGATTTTGGGTATTCTAGGGTTGATTTTAGTGTTATCACACCTAGGAGGTATAGAATGCAAGAGATGAGAACTTTTGAAGCTCTCTAGCCATGATTTATAGCTATAAGACCGAACCCCCAATTTGGGGAAAACATGATATTTTGATTCAAGTTTCAAAATTGAGACTTGATTTGGTGTTAAGGATGCTTAAGGATCTTTATTCCAAGAGATAGGAATTTTTAGACATCCCTAGCTATTTTTGACACCCTATGGCCGAACCTAGCCCCTAAGGGAATAGAGAAATTTATGTTGTTAATTGTTGATGATTGGTTTGGTTGTGCGTTTGTAGTTGTTGTCGGATACTCGGACGAGGAATCGAGAGAATTCGCAAACTGATCGGGCGACTTTACCTTCGGAGGATGACTTCAAGAGGTAAGGGGAGATTAGCTCCAATAAGTTTGATAGCCTCATGAGTTCTTGTTGAATGTTGTAACTATGATGTGAAGTTGATGTTTTTCCTAGTTGATGCATTGTGTGACAATTATGCTTGATTAGTGCTTTGAAGATATGCTATATGTTGTGTATGTACTTGATTTATTTTATGAAGTATGTACTCGGATATTTAAATATGAATTGTGGCGTGGATGCCTTGAATAAGATTTGATGTATATATATATATATATATCCTGGACTAGTTAAGAGCATAGCACTGGCTATAGCTCAATAATGAAGATTAAGCTAACTAAAAGTCTTAATCAACGATTTTGGATATGTTTTGATTTTGAGGAATGAAAAGCTTCTAAGCTAAAGGTTGCAACACCCTTTCCCGAGTGTCACATTCCCGAACGTTTACAAGGCCGAAAATATTATTTAATGCGGAAAATACGGTTTTTTTTTTTTCTTTTCACAAGATGTAATGGGATTAGTAAAGGTAAATAATACTAATAAACGAACTTAGGTTTGCCATGCATTTCTAGAACATGCTGCATAATAAACACGGAACAAAAACAGAAATAATTCTATATACAGACATAGGTCTAATGTATAACTGATATAAGAAATACAATAAGTACTAGGAGTCGTAGCTCCCAAAAGGTACTACAAAAACTGACATAGTCTGGCTGACGACAAAACTAAAACAGCAAAAAGAGTCCGCCTCCGGGCTCAAGGAGACTACTGGACAGAACCATCATCCATCCATTCTTTCAAGCAGCAACAGCAAGTACCAGCAGAAAACATACAGATATGGGTGAGATTCCCGTTCATCAACACAACAAAACAACAGTAATAAAAACGGGACGACTCACCGGGTAACAGCGTACCCAACATGCTTAAAAAGGTTTTCAATATAAATCATGTTAAGCAGTCAACAACATAATATCATGCTAAACATTTAACAGCATAATATAAGGCATTCTTAAACAATACAGCGATGTATAACAGTAAATGTAAACATCAATAGCCACGCAATGCAATGCAATGTATATGACTCAATGTCAATGTCACTGGGTACTACTCTGACCCCTACTCCATGGAGCTAACAAAACGTTGGAGAGAGTGAATGGGAGGACATGTTCCTTGCGCGCCAGCCTTGGGCAAGATGCTACAACATTCGTAACGTGCACGTATCTGGCTTTTACGGAAACACTCTCGACCAAACATGAAAAGTACGACATCTAGTAGAGGATATCAGTGTATTGCACGGATTCGCCACGACACAGAAGAGCTATCAACTGGTCACATGTAAGCCCTTCCAACCCTGATACCTCCAAAAAGACCATTGAAGATCGTCACCGTAAGATTCGCACCCGCATCAAGGTGTAAGCTCAACTCCTAGGCTCAAGGCCTTACGACTATGCAAATGAAATGCCAATGCTTACACAAAGTAGATGCGATCAAGCAATGTCTATCCCCCAGATAAACCTCGAAGTCTAATAAGGTTCTCTTCCTTAGGAACTATACGTGTCTTTGAAAAACAAAACCTTTTATCCACAGGATAAATCTCGTGATCCCTCCGGGATCGAGTCATCACAAGACTGGAACAATTGAACGACTGATCGGGATTTGAATCACCGGTCCGTCATCGAACGACTGTTTCAAAACCGAAAACGTTTCATGTTTGTGTTTATGTCTTATGAAGTCATTGATGTACTAAGTCATCAATGGTATAGTATATGGTCTTGTTTCACCACATATTATACTTAATTATCCCTTGTCTTCAACTCTAAGTTAATTACTTAACTTAGGTTTTTAATGCGTAAAACTTTACAGTTTGAGTTGAAAAACACTCTTTATAAACAAAACCATTTCTCGCGAGGCGAAGATATATATCGCGACGCGAGGCTGAGAAGTTGTCTTACTGTTTAGACAGTCTTTCTGCTTCGCGAGGCGAGGATTATATCGCGACACGAGGCAGAGAAGCTGCATCTTCACTACTTAGGCGGTTCGCGGGGCGAGAACTGCTTCGCTACGCAAGGCCGAGAAGCTGCATCTTTGCTACTTAGGCGATTCGCGAGGCGAGACGACTTCGCGACGCGAGGCCGAGAAGCTGCATCTTTGCTGCTCGGCTAGTCCACTGTCTCGCGAGGCGAGGCAAGGTTAGCCTGGCGAATGCCTTGTCTTCCCTCTGTCTCGCGGGGCGAGACGGGGTTTGCTAGGCGAGTGCCCCGTTTTCCATTTTCCCTAACTCCTTTATCAATTCTTCTTTTGAAACACTTAGTTTGATTAAAAGACCTATGGCTAAAGAAAAGACATTTTCCCACTTTGGTGACACACTTTCAAGGTTAAAACTTCATTTGATCTTTGGATCAAAATCACTTTTGTTTCTCTTTGAAAACATAGGTTATGAAATCATGTTTTGTTGCATCAAAACCTTACCAAAACAAGAACAACACATGTTCTTATATTTTCCTCTTACCAAGGCCACAAGCCTACTCCAATGAAAAATGGAGACTTTGCTTCACCAACAAAGCAAATGTAGCTCAAAAGCTCACACAATCATTATAAACCACAATACACATTACTACATCATAATCAAACATCCAAGTCCATCACACATCATGGTCTCATAATCAAACATAAAAATCCATACTTGATCTAGTGATCAAGATAGGTTTTTCAACATACATTAAAAAGATTTTCATTCAATCATCTCATTATCAACATATGTTAAAGCACACTACAACATACCAATGCATAAACTCATCATGACAATCTTGTTCTCCAAGAGAACTAAACAAAACTTAACACATATAAGTGAATCCAAACTAAAGGGCTTCACCCACACATAAACTTAAACAACCATCTTCACTACCACCATCTTGCTGTGATGAGGTTCACCCCCCATACCTGTTGATGAGCGGATTCCCGGATCAAAGTCGATGGATCGGTTTGTGAACCTCTTGGCAATCGTCAACAACTACAACAACATAACAATCAAGCATTAAACAACAATCAAAGCCAATCTCAACTATTATAACATAGAGGATTTCGGCCACCCTAGGTTAAAAAGGTTAGGAATTGATCTTGGTTTCCCATTTCATGGATTCAAAGGCATTAGGAAAGCTAAGGATGAAATTAAGTGTTAAAAATCAAAAATTGATGAAAACACTATTCATCATCATCAAGTAGGGTTCGGCCAAAAAGTGCTTTTTGAGCTATGATGAGAGTTGAATAATAAGCTCTTGGGTTTAGGTAGAGATTGATGATGTGAGTTCAAAGAACTTGGTTTTACCTCAAAAAGATTTTTCTATAATTTCCTATGGATTTTCAAAGTTTTGGATATAAGAAATTCTTTTCATGAAAATGAAGATTGATCTTCAAATAAATAAAGATTCAAGAAGCTAAGAGGTCATGGAAGTGATCTTACCTTGAAATGAAGGAAGATTTCTCAAGGAATCAAGTGATTCCAACAAGAAATCAAGGAACTGCAAGACCAACAATGGTGTTTTCTCTCAAGAACAACTATGGAGCTCTAAAGGGTGAGGGGCTGTGCGAAAATAAGAGAGTGAGGGGCTGTATTCAGCCTCTTAAAAGCTCACTTAAGGGTAAAAAAGTCATTTGCCAAAAGGGTAAAATGGTAAAAGTGTAAAAGACTAAGGTTAGGGACATTTTGGTCATTTTGCATCCAGATATTTCCGAACGTCATGACGACTCTGGCATACTCTCCCAAGTGTCCTGGGATGATGTGATATCAAGATTATTCGTTGGCGAGTCCCGGTAAATCCATATGTGGCTTCGTTCGTCACCCGATTGAGGATTCCGTCCGAACGAAGGTCAGGGAGTGATTTTTCTGAAATTTTTGTGAAATTTAACCAAAACGTAGATAATTGAATTCTAAGACTTACTGTCTCGTTCACGGGTCCATCTGAGGTCTTCTGAGCAGTAAAATCATACTGTCAGTGTAAAAACGCAGACCGGACTCCGTTTGAGTTTTCGACTCAAAACTTAATCGTAGCTTCCTACGATATCGTCGAGCATGACTATGGTCTCGGAATATTTTATTTCCATTCCTGAGACCTCGAATAAAATAAAGACGTTAAAATACTACAGAAATAGAAAACGTGAAAATCGGGGCGTTACATTCCTACCCCTCTTAAAAGAATTTTGTCCTCGAAATTATACATACCTCTTAAAACAAACTCGGATACTGTTGTTGCATGTCCTCTTCTCTTTCCCAGGTAGCATCACCTGTAGTCTCGTTCCAGATAACTTTGACCAAATCTATCTCCTTCCCTCGCAGTTTCTTTATCCTTCTATCCTCGATCTTAACCGGCAATGTCTCATAGGTTAGGTTATCCTTTAGCTGTACTGAATCAGACTCTATGACGTGACTGGGATCAGGAATATGCTTTCGTAATTGCGAAACATGAAAAACATTATGAAGGTTGGATAGAAAAGGCGGTAAAGCTATTTGGTAAGCTACTGGACCTATCCGACGAAGAATTTGATAAGGTCCAATGAATTTTGGAGTGAGTTTTCTGGACTTCAGGACCCTGCCCACCCCAGTCATCGGAGTGACTCTCAAAAACACATGATCCCCTTCCTCGAACTCAAGTGGCCTACGTCTTTTATTCGCATAACTCTTCTGTCGGCTCTGAGTTATCCTCATCTTTTCTTGAATCAGTTTCACCTTCTCAGTTGTTTGTTGCACTAGTTCAGGTCCTAATGAAGCACTTTCTCCATCTTGATACCAACACAAAGGTGTTCTGCAACGTCGTCCGTATAAAGCTTCGTAGGGTGCCATCCCTATACTCGAATGATAACTGTTGTTGTAGGTGAACTCTATCAACGGTGAGAAATTCTCCCAACTACTGGCATGTTCCAACACACATGCCTTCAACAGATCCTCTAAAGACTGAATCGTTCTTTCCGATTGTCCATCAGTTTGAGGATGGTAAGCCGAACTTAATCGTAACTTTGTTCCTAACGCTTCATGTAAACTTTGCCAAAATCGCGAAGTAAATCGCAGGTCTCTATCTGATATGATACTTGAAGGTACTCCATGCAATCTCACAATCTCACCGATATAAATCTGAGTAAGCTTTTCCATAGAATACTTGAGATTAATCGGTAGAAAATGAGCTGATTTCGTAAGCCTATCAATTATAACCCAAATGGAATCGTGTCCTTTAGGTGTCCTTGGCAAACACGTTACGAAATCCATTGCTATGCCGTCCCATTTCCACTCTGGGATATCCAACGGAAGTAACATTCCCGCTGGCCTTTGATGTTCAACCTTTGTTTTTTGACATACTAAGCAAGATGCCACATAATCAGCTACATCTCTTTTCATCCCTTGCCACCAAAACAATCGCTTCAGGTCTTGGTACATCTTGGTTGACCCTGGATGCGTACTCAACTTGCTTCTATGAGCTTCGTCCAGAATTAACCTTCTTATCTCTGGGTTGTTTGGTACACAAACCCGTTCTCCTCGTCTTAGGATTCCATCTATTCCTTCTTTGTATTCAGACGTCATCCCCTTTTTTAGATTCCTCCGCTCTTTCTCCAAATACTGGTCGTATACTTGTTTTTCCCGAATCTGGTCCATCAGATCACAAGATACTATAACCATACCCATAGTCTTCCTGGCATACTAACCACGGATAGATGCATATCCCTGAACTGTTCCAACAGCTCGTGTTCCTTAACCATCATGGCAGACACATGTAACACTTTTCTACTCAGGGCATCCGCTACCACATTAGCTTTTCCCGGATGATACTGCAACTGGAAGTCATAGACCTTCAAAAATTCCAACCACCGTCTTTGTCTCATATTGAGCTCTTTCTGATCGAACAGGTACTTCAAGCTCTTATGGTCACTGAAGACATTGAACGTCGAACCATACAAGTAGTGCCTCCAAATCTTCAACGCAAAAACTACCGCTGCTAACTCCAGATCATGAGTGGGGTAATTCTTCTCGTGCACTTTCAACTATCTCGAGGCATACGCTACCACCTTCCGATTCTGCATCAGAACACAACCTAATCCTTGGTATGAAGCGTCACAGTACACTTCAAAAGGTTCGCTTGGATCTGGCAATATCAACACTGGCGATGTAGTCAGCCTCTCTTTCAGCTCCTGAAAACTCTGCTCACAGGCTTCAGTCCATTCAAACGCTTTGTCCTTCCTCGTCAATTGGGTAAGAGGTCCTAAAATCTTAGAAAATCCCTCGATGAACCTCCGATAATAGCCAGCCAAACCCACAAAACTGCGTATCTCAGTCACTGAGGTTGGTCTTTCCCACTCAAGAACTGCTTCAACTTTCGACGGATCTACAGCAATTCCTTCCTTTGAAATTACATGACCCAAAAACTGCACTTCGTCGAGCCAAAACTCACACTTGGACAACTTGGCATACAATTGTTTCTCCTTCAGAACTTGAAGAACTACACTAATATGTTCAGCATGCTCTTCCTGGTCTTGCGAATAGATAAGTATGTCATCTATAAAGACAACGACAAACTTATCCAGGTACGGACGAAAGATCCTATTCATATAGTCCATGAATATAGCTGGAGCATTCGTCACACCAAACGGCATCACAAGATACTCGTATTGCCCATAGCATGTTCGAAACGCTGTCTTCGGTACATCTTCTGACTTCACACGAATCTGGTGATAACCCGATCGCAAATCAATCTTGGAGAAAACTGCCGCTCCCCTCAATTGATCCATCAAGTCATCTATCCTCGGAAGTGGATACTTGTTCTTAATAGTAACTTTATTCAACTGGCGATAATCCACGCATAGGCGAGATGTTCCATCTTTCTTTTTCACCAACAGCACAGGTGCTCCCTACGGCGACACACTGGGTCTAACAAACTGCTTCCCCAATAAGTCTACCAACTGTTCCTTCAAAGTTTCCAACTCAGCAGGTGCCATACGATACGGTGTCATAGACATTGGTCCTGTTCCTGGCACAAGATCGATCGCAAACTCGATGTCCCGAACTGGCGGCAAACCTAGTACGTCTTCAGGAAAGACTTCCGGAAACTCGTTCACGACAGGTATGCGCTCTAAGACTAGCTCGCTCTTGACCTCCAAAGAAGATAGTAACATGTATCCTTGAGCTCCTTCTCTCAAAGAAGCGTTTACTTGGTTGGCAGTCAAAAATCCAGAATTCTCACAACTAGGAAAAACTAAGGTTTTATTTGCACAGTCTAACAGGATATGATTAGAAGATAACCAATCCATTCCTAAGATTACATCCATTTGCGAAAGAGGCAAACAGATCAAATCAATCAAAAATATTCTATCTTTAACAGAAATAGAACAATTCAAACAAACAAACATTCATCATACATGCATTCTACCCATCTCTAATCATAGTCGGCATCCGAGGTGGATCCAACTAACAAGGGCAATACACCTCCTAAACCTCACAGTCCGTGGTCCGAATCAGACTTGACTGTTAGGACAACATAACCTCACAGACTATTTTAGAATCGAACCGCTCTGATACCACCAAATAAGACATCCTTACGAACATCCCATCAGTCTCAGAACACTCTCAAGCTCTGATACCAACAAAATGAGACATCCCGCCTCATTAAGTAACCCAATAATCTAATCCTAAAACATGCGGGGAAAAATGTAAAATACATACAAATGATACATACAACACACTAATAGAAGTATATATATATTCACATATATATACAAACATCCTTGAGTACCTCCATCAGAGTACGACACTAAGGTCATATAACTAATAAAACATCTGCCAAAAGGAAAGATACATAACAAGCCATACAAAAAAAACTAATAAAACATGTTATCTCTCGTCCCAGCCACCTCACAAAAATACATCAAAATGCAAACACTCGAAACTCTATTGCCTACTAAGAAGCACTGGCCAGGCACACATATCAATAAGGATGATATGGTGGCCGTGAACTACCCTCTACTTCAGGTCTATCTCTAATGACATCTACGGCTTTTCCACCAGCATTAGGTTCATAATGAATGTCATCCTCCTCGAGAATCGGCTCCTCAGCTGCGGTATCTTCTCCACGAACCAGGAGAGAAAACATACAAAGAAAAGATAGGGAGTTAAGGATCTACAACAAAAATCATATATGGGAAAGAAATCATAGGATAGCATATATTAACATCACATGCATCACACAAGCATGTACACAAACATCTCCAACTCATCATTTCACTCGTAGTCACCACTTATACTATATGTATCTCGTCCCTACATGCATGTCGGCCGATATCTCAATACTCGTTCTCAATCTCGGAGAACTTTAGTTAATTGTGCAGGTAATGTTTTCGCTCGCCGTGACCAATAAGAGTGCATCCCCACTCCAACTCTCGGGATAGGTATCTTGGCCGCCTCGGAATGTCCATTTGCGAGGTGGAATACTCAAGGTCCAGTCCGGATAACCAGGCTCCAGCGGGCATCGTGACACGATAGCAGCAACCCCATCCGTCACCTGTGATAAGTCTCAAGCACGATTATATCCCCAAGATCACGAAGATCGTCACTTCCGTAATCCGTACCCGCACACCAACCTCGTGTGTCCCATATCACATGGCTCGCCACTTGGCACATGATTATGCTATGCATGTCAACCAACCCTTATGCTACTAGTATCTCAATAAACATCTCAATCCTTATATCACTTTATTCATGATACTACAACATCCATCATTTGTTCCTCACACATGCATTAAGGCATTTTCATTTTCTATCAACATCATCATCATTCATAAAGCATGCAGACATAATATTCAATATCTCAGCATACCACCTTAAGCATATAAGATCATTCAATACATACTATTAAGCATACTATTCTAAACATATAAACACATAAATGACATAGTATGAATCACATAGAGCACATATTCACAATCACACCAAACATATCAATCATCCATCCAGCAATAGTCGTCTAGCCTAGGGTATATTCTTAGCGGTGATAGCCCAAAGATACCTATACCTAGGGTTTAGGTACTTTTTCAGGACTCAACCTCTAGTAGGGTTTAGGGTTCCCCTACACATGTCAATATATACTATTCTACTCTTGCCTTCCTGACGAATGTGTGATTCTTTCTCCCCACTTGGGGAGGTCTTTTGATCGTGTGAAGGTCGCTGTGCACGTACGCAAATCCTTGGGAAAGCTCCAACTCATCATGATCATGGCCCTCCAAGTCTAAAGAACCCACGATCAACAAGGGCGTAAGCACCCACACCAAACCAATGTCACTCAAGAAATTCATTGCTGTCACTACCCATACCACAAATTTGAACAAACTTTAAGGTAGTAAATATTGACCAAAACATGCAAATAATATGTCTAAATTCAAGCCCCAGATGTCTATTTTTCATATATGTGCCTAGTTTTTAAATACAAGTTTTGTATAAAATGTTATGACACCATGACCACATAGACATCAAGCTGTCAGGAAATTCCAGGACTGTAGTTATTAAAAATAGTGAACGAATAGTCAAATGATCTTGGAAATTTAACTGGAGGTACCCAGCTGATGGAAGAACAAAATGAAATTGGTCCCATGCCAAAATTCAAAGCCAATAATTCAGGTAAAATCGTGCACTAGGACTATTTTACACCGCATTTTTCAGAAATCGGAGTTCATCCACATGCAACTTTAAAAATTCATTTCTCTTCATCTAAGCATGCAAAAATTCCAAATCCTCAATCAAATTTCAATCTTACTTCAGTTCAACCCAGAAAATTAAATATAAATTCATACCTAAGAGTGCAGATGAAAGAAAAGTGTGATGGATGGTGAAACCAATGGGTGGAGTAGGAAGAGCTTGGAAGGGTAAGTGTTTTCTTCAACTATAGCACCTTGAAATGGACACTTCAAAGCCACCATGCAAGCTCCCAAAGATTATAATAATGGCTTCCCAAGGAGAGTTTCTTCACCTTTGCTTGCTGGTCCAGTCGCAAATGAGATGAAGAGAAGGTGACCTTGGTTTAGTTTATGCTACTTTTAATACATTAGGATTATTCTATTAAGTTAGTGGAAAACATAGGGATGCTCATCAACCGATCCAAACCAATTCAAACCGCAAAAATTGAACCGAAAAATCGAAAGCCGAACAAACCGAAAACTGAAAAAAACCAAAAACTGCAAAAACCAATTTTTTTACATTGGATTGGATCGGATTTCGGATCCCATAGTGAAAACCAATCCATCCTATCCAAACCGACCTATTATATACACATATACTATTATTTTTGAAATTATAGTACTATTCATACTTAACCATTGTTTTTCATACTTTTATGAGCGAACACCCTCATTCTCTTTAAAAAATTTGTTCGAATTGTCAAATACTAAATGTATTGGAATTTAAATAATTATTCATGTACCTAGGAATTAGTAGTTATCCATGTTCTATAATATTTCAAGCATATACTTAGGAACTAGAACTACATGAATTGTAGTATATACAAGTTTAATGTTGATCTTTGACATAATATAACTATGTAACGATGTGTTGGTAAAAACCGAATTATCCAATCCAATCCAATCCAAACCGCATTTGATTGGATTGGATCGGATTTTTTTAAGAAATCAAACCGATCCAATCGAATCCACAAGTTGTTTCCATCTTTGGATCGGATGGTTTTTTGGCTCAACTGATCCAATCCACTCCGCGAACACCCATAAGAAAACACATGTCACCATGTTATGCCATTTAGGTGATAGTGGGCTAGGTGTCATTATCTTAGAGGGTTAGGCTTAGGTTAGTGGAGTCCATGTGTCACTATGGTGTTGCAACACGTGTTGGCCCGTCGACACGTCCCGGGTGTTTTCTTCAGCATTTTCCTGCGTAACCCACTGTCGGAATATCTCTCTGTATTAATTTTAGAATATCGCTACAAGCCTATTGTACTGATGTCCCCATCTAATTTTAATATGCTAACCCTCCATTAGTTAATTAATTGCTCGATTATCGTTTCTTCGCGTTCTGGACCCGCTCTTTCAGGTTTTTCCACTTTTTGAGCTCTTTCCAAGGCTAATTTGTCGCAAATTTGGACCATGGCTTCCTCAACACATTAGGAACATAATTCAGTTGTTAAACATAGTTAACTTATGCCTCGCACACTAAATGAGAAAACGGGGTGTTACACCGCTTGTTGGTAGAGTTGCGTCTGAAGCGACTCCTGCGATGTCTTCCTTAGGAACGCCAGCAGTAGTCCCTACTAGGGTTCTTGTTGGGCCTCGTTTGACGGGTCCTTGTCGGAAGGCGATAAGTGAGGAGATTAGGATGGAGGTGATCTATCACCACATTCTGATTCCTTTCACTTGTCTCTCCATTGAGAAGAAGTCAGAGGAAGAATTCAGCAGTTGAAACGTAGGATGTCTTCAGGTTTAGTCTGTTGTCGGCCAGTATAGGGTGTCAAAGTGTCTGTACCTTTGTTTTATCTTTTGCAGAGCTGCGTCTCCAAGTACCTTACGTTTAGGAGCTGTATCTCCAATTCCTTATGTTGAGTCCGTATCTTTCTGTTTTCTTTCTTTAGTCGGGTTAGGTTTGATGTAAATCCTTTTTGAACTTATGACCTTATATTATGAAATGTTTCTCTTTTACCTTGTATATATAAACGATTACAAGCTTTTATATTTATGTCTTGCGAAAAGGAAAAATTTACCTCATCTTTCGTAAATGATTTAATTAACTCATTTTTTTCCGGCCTTACAGTCTTATAAAAATGTCCGTAAATGTGATGCCCCCGGAAAGGATGTTACATTAGTATTGATCTAAGGTAAAGTAGCCAACCCTAGTTCATTCTTTCCTTTCAATTCCTTGGATTAAGTGTTGAACCGTTCCCTTTTTTCGAATCAGACTTTGGTTATCGAGTGTCGGCGTTGTGAACGGCAACCAAGTGGATTAGTTCACCTAAGATCTAATTGAGGTATGTTTGTAAACCTTGTGTTAATTCCCTTTTGTTTCCTTGAATTGGGGATTAATTATCCTTTTTATCCTGACGTTCTTGCTCAAGCTCGTTGAACCCGTTAAAACCCGTTGGAAGGAGTCAAGTTGGACCTTTGCACAAGTTTGGCTCTTATGCAGGAATCATTATACCAGGTATGAGGAGAAGGAATTAGTATGAACATATAGGTTCTGGGGTAGCGTAACGTGAGGGTTAACCCATGACCCTTTTGTGTCCTATATGTCTTAATTGATGTATGAATCCTAATTGCTATTGTTGATACATTTTTGATGATAATTGTTCATATGTAGTTAATATGATCTTGGCATAATTTATATGATGTTGTTGATGATGATTTTGATTGTATGTCATGATTATATGAGTTGGTATTTTGGTATCATGAGATGATGATTGGTTGTTATTGACTACGTTAATCAAAACATAGAGATGTTGATGATTTAACCTAAAACTATGATTTGTTAATTAATGTTCATAAGGCATGAAGATAGTGAGGAGGGGTGAGATTAATGCCCAATGGATTAGTCAAATGATATCCAGGATTGATTGTGAGTGCTTTAGGAAGGCTTATGATATTTTCAGAACAAAGAATAGCACCGCGGGACTGAGCACGCCCGTGCTCAGTTATGTATTGGCGTGCTTCAGGTCAGTACGTCTGTGCCCAGATATGTACGGTCTTGATCGCGATCGTGCTCCAGTATGCACGATCATGCATCAAGCCAGTACAGTCTTACTTCCAGTATGTACGCTCATGCTTCGCAAACGGCGTTTCAGTACGCTCATGTTCCAATGTGCACACCCGTGCATATGTGCAATTTGGGTGGCTTCACCCAGATTCCTTCCAAAAAGAGATGAAACGACAAACTAACTGAGATAAAAACATGAGAGTTAGTCCAAGGTATACAATTAATGTTGTAAATCTTAATGAATATAATGTTAAGTTAAGACTTGATAATGAAGACACTTAATGATGAAAACATTGATGTTGGTTAAGACGGTAACAGTGAGTTATCACACGTTGATGTTAGTTATCATAATCTTTTATGCTTATTGGTCAAAGTTGATAGCCATTTTTAATGGTGTTGATGAAGGTGGTTGTCCATGTTGTTTGTTTGATAAGCATGCATGCATTCATGACATGGAGTCGTTAGTTGGGGGAAGTTACGATGACTGAGGAGTCCATCCGTGAGTATGGCGAACTGGCCATCCGTTGCGGTTCATCTGAGAGTTAGGTGGATCGAGCGCACCCATGGTGATTCATCCGAAAGTAAGGTGAATCGACTATCCAAGGGGTTCATCCGAGAGTTCGGTGAACTACCGGCGTTGGTGCTTATTGGCCAATGCGGATATGTAACTCCAAAATCATCTTCTTCAGTTAGTTAATGGATCCACATTGCATATGGAGTAGTGGAGTAATATTGCAATGCATAACATGTTTTATTGATATGATATGATGTAATTTGATATGTTATGATATCATATATGTTATATGATGTGTGATCATCTTGCTAACTATTCCATTACCGTTTATATTTATACGTACAGTTTCTTACTCCTTATCTTTGTTGTTTCTTTGCATGTACTTGGTTTATGCAGTGGATGATGAGCAGATTGTTGAGGAGTGATCCCGAGAAGATCACTTGCTCGTAGTATAGGTTTTAGTTATGTTTTTCCGATGTATTATCGGTAGTGGTTACTAGCTCTGATATGTGATATTGGGATATGAGTTATATTTTCATTATGTTTTTTCGCAGTTGTTATATTATGTTTTAAACGTTTGGATCGTGTGGTACTTGCTACATTTTCGGTTTAAATTTATTAACTCTTTTATATGGTTTATTTTATATTTATCATATACGGGATAGTGGGTGTCACATTTAGTGGTATCAGAGTTGGTCCGTCTTTCAGGCCGAGGTATGTGTCTATTATGTTGTCTTCTGTATACTCTTATATGATTTTTTATGTCTAGCATGGATGATGAAATAGGATTATAGGAACATTAACTCCTATCCTTGCTTGCCTTTCTGTTTTAAATAGTTGTTGAACGATGTAGGAAGTTATGGCAGGTAGAAACGATCGCGTGATTGTTGACGCTTTGGCACTATTGGCTAATGTCATTGCCAGAACAACAATCTGAATCAGAATCATTATGGAAGAGCTGCTGAATTTCAGGGTCTGGACAAGTTTCAGAGGAACAACTTGCCTTCGTTCAAAGGAGCTTATGACCCTGAATGTGCTCTTCTATGGATCCGCGAGCTCGAGAAGATCTTTCGGGCTATGGCATGCTAGTGGAGGAAGCCGAGCATTGGTGGGAGAATTGTCATCAACGCATGGAAGCTGAAGGTACATCAGTTACTTGGGTTGCCTTCAAGGAGAGGTTCTTGGGAAAATACTTTCCATCTGACATCCGTGACAAGAAAGAGATGGAATTTCTGGCTCTAAAGCAGAGAAACATGTCCGTTGGAGAGTATGTTGCGAAGTTCGAGGAGCTTCCACGTTACTACACATTGTTACCCCTCGTTGTCACACAGGTAACACACTAGTTCAGTATATACGCCCTCGTTCGTCACACACGTACACATTCTAGTAAAATAACATAACAAGCAACTAGAGAATGAGTTTTATTTTTCCCACCCCCTCATTAATATTCCCACCCCTAATCCTCTAATTTTTTTTAATTTATTCCCCAAAACACCCTCCCAGTTTGATGTTATGGTGGTTACAAAAAGTACAGTTTCCACAACATATTAAAAAATTTAATACCTTACGGAAATTGTAGTTTCCGCAACATATTAAAAATTTAATACCTTACGGAAATATGAAAAATTAATATTTTATGAAAACTAAAATTAATATGTTACAGAAACTCTAATTTTTGTAACCTAATTTACAAACGTCACATGCAGAAATTTCTATTTCCGTAAGGTAATGTTCCAAATGTCTGTTTTTGTAACATCATGTTGCTACTGATGACAAGTAAGTTTTCGTAAGGTCATATCTCATTTTTTAAAATTGAAAAATAAAGAAGAAATCAAGAAAATAAAAATAGAAGGAGCAAGGAACTGCAATATATACACCTTTTCTTTTTATTTTCCGTAATGATGTGATCATGGACACTCAGTAGGTCCCACAATTACAAGGCCTACAAGGCCCAATGACTAGAGGAAGGCAGAAGAGGGTCCAACAAGCCCTAAAGAGGACCATAGTCAATCAGTTGACCTTGTACCCATCCATTGGAGAGGACCCACCATGGAACCCCTTATATTTTGAAGTCATGACTACTTAGCATAGGACTTATAATAAATGTAGTGTAGGACTTTGTAAAAGTTCTTATTCTATAAAAGCACTTTAGAACTAGCTTAGGAGATTGGGCTTAGGATTAGATTGGGCCACATGGGCCAAGGCCCACACCTAGGAGGCACGGCCACTCCCCCTCCAAATTAGTGGCACCACTTTGTTGCCCATATAAAGGCATTTGTAGTTTAAATTTGCACTTAATGAATCATTTGAGGAATTATCCGAAGTGTGAGTTGAGAGCTTCTCCTCCTAACAAGTTCTAACTTGAACTTTTAGTTCTTATCTTGAAGAATCCTCTTCAAGTGGCGAACACAATCAAGGCTTATCAATCAATCTCATCTCTATGGATTGAATGTGGCGCCTATCATCTTCTTCCAATTCCCTTCCCCTTCATCTTTTCCCTTTCTTTTTACATTCTTTCAATTTACATTCTTCCATAGGTTCGAGGATCCATTTTCGATATTTACATTTACGCAATTTACTTAATGCAATTCCTCTACCTTTTTTATCTTTGATCTCACTTGAGATTAATCTTGATCATCCCTTGAGTCTTTTATTTTTCTACTTGAATTTGGCAATCTCACATAAATCATTCACAAATTAACTCAAATGAAGATCCTACTATGTTTGATCTACATCATTTGGTATCATGAGCTAGTTCTTCGAGCTAGATTTGTGAATTTTAGATCAAAATTTTTTTTGAATTCAAATTTTGGAGCCAAGAACAAAGCCTTGAGCTGCACTTCAACATAAGTCATAGATCCTTGAGTTATAGATCCTTGATGCAATTTTTATTCATCAAGTTTATTTGTGCAATTGATAGTGTTTGGAGCCAATTGGATCAAGAAAAGTGTTGATCAATAGTGCAATTGTGTGAAATCACTTGATTCTTGCTGGAATTTTGCGCCAATTTTGAAAGCACTTGCTGCACTTGATGATGGCCTTGCATGGATCATTGTGATCTAAAGGTTTGGTCATTTGTTGAGTGTAATTGGTGGTGAATTCATTGAAATCTAGTGAAATCCATCATAAATTGTGAAAGACTAATCAAATCCGAGTTGAATTACTCACTTTCACATCTTATGGTGTTCTTGAAGTTCTTCATGATTTTCAAAGTGTTCTTCAACGATCCTTGAATTAGAATTTGGTAGATCTTGATGATTTTCTAATTATTGAGTTAAGTTGTTTCTCAACTATTTGGAAGAAAGATCTTTATTTCTAATTCAACATTTTGCTATTGAATTGCTCTTGGAAATTTGTTTTCTATACTTAAAGTTGATTCCAAAATCAATTTCCAAGTTGTAAGTTTGAATGTTCTCCATTTGTTCTTGATAGAAGACTTTTTGATCTTGTTTTGACTTGATAGTCAACCTTTGAGGTGTTTTTAAAAATCAAGTGACAATTCTGTAAAAACAATATCTAATGAAAAAAAGAGAGGAAAAGAACCCAAATCTGGAAAAAAAATTCAAAGATGTAACACCCGGATTTTCAAGTTTTTATTAATTAAACAGTAATTACGCATTTGTATTTTATTGGAAGGTCTAGAAAGTGAAATAAAATAAACCAAGACCATAGTCAAGCTCTACGATATCGTAGGAAGCTATGGTTAATTTTTGGGTCGAAAACTCAGACGAAGGCCGGTCTGCGTTTTTCACTGACAGTAGTGTTTTACTACTATCAAGACCTAATTTGGACTCGTGAACGAGACAGTTAGTCTTAGAATCACATTTCCTACATTTTTGCTAAAATGGGTCCTGCCTTCAAAAATAAAAATAATATAAACTATTCGAGCGAAAACTCAAATCGAGGACCAAACGGAGCCAAATAGGGGTTTACCGGGACCCGCTAACGGATAAACTTGATGCCACATCAAGTCACATCACCTCGGAAAGCGTGCCATGACTCGCCACTGTCATAATGGCAAACGAAAATATCTGGACGCGAAAAGACCAAAATGCCCCTGGTCTTTTTCCTAAAGCATATTTACGTCCCTAAAATATCTAAAAAGGTGACATGACCACTCACTCTCTCTCCTCATTTTTGAGCCACTCTTTCTCTCTCTCTCTTCTCCTCCATCTTCTTCTTCTTCCTTTCTTTTCTCTCCTTTCTCCATTTCTTCCATTTTCCTCCCTTACTTCATCTCCATTTTTCTCAAGCTTTCACAAGGATTTTCAAGAAAATTTGTGACGCAAAGTTGATCATCTCATCCTCCTCTATCATCTAAGAGGTATAGATTTCACTCTTTAGCTCTAAATCTTCATTTTTCTCCATTGAAATTCCATGAATTCAAGGTTGTTCTTCAAACTTCAAAAATCTCTAGAAAATTGTATAAAAATCCTTTTAATGCCAAACCAATTTCTATAATCTAGTTTCATCCTCTACAATCATAATCCAAGAGCATGAAATCAAATAAGCTTCCTAGCCTATTTCACTTAAAGGGGCCGAATCTATGGATTTTGGGGGAAATGGGTTTTGGTTCAATTTTTGTGAAATGATTCTTGATTTCACCTATTTCATTCCTTAATCATGTAATCCAAGTGATTAGGAAGCCAAATCAAACTCTCAACTATTTTCAGAGGTGATGGCCGAAACCCTAAGTTTTTGGTTTAAGGGGTTTTGGTTCAAATCTTTGATAATTGATAATGGATTATGTCTTAAGTATGCTTAGGGATCATTGATTCAAGAGTTGATAGAATTTCAACATCCCTAGCCTATTTAATTAAATAGGGGCAGAACCTTGGTCAGTTGGACTAAAGGGTTTTTGATTTAACTGTATTGATTTCTGGTTGGGGTTTGTTGTAGAGAATCCGACGGTGTTCGAACGTTCGACAGCAAGCGAGAATGAGAGTTGCGGAGCCGCAACCAGAGTCGCACGGGAACATCACTAAGGTAGGGGAAAGAACCACAATATCGTCGGGGTGGCAACCCATAAAATAATATATATTAATATGCGTAGGGCGACCCAAACCCTACTAGAGGTCGTTTGACCGATAGGATGATTTTGCTGTATATCGAGGTTATTCGTGCTGTGATTGGATATTTAATGTATTATATGTGATATATGTGTATTCTGCCTATTATATGTTTATGATTACTTGAATATTATATATCTGTGAGTTGATATTACTGTTGAATCTGTTTTGGTTGTTATCGATGTGCTGTTGTGACTGCTGATGCCTGAGTAGAGATAGGCAGTAAATTTTGATGAGTTGGGAGCTGAATGTGTGGTGAGAAAGTCGAGGATATATATATGTCGTAGTGCTCAATCGAGAGATACAGTTGATCTGTTGATGTTGTGATATAAAGTAGATACCCGGTTGAGCCGGAGGAAAGTTGGTCATGGTTGTTTATAAGTCGTGGTTGAGACACTAAGTGTTGATCCTGAGATGAGTCGGTGAGATTCATGTTGCATAGTTAATGTTCATCACTGTGTTGTCAAACGGGCGATTCCGATCTTGCCTGTGGGGAGATGATCGTACCGGTTAGTTATTAACAAACAGGCGAATGTCCCGACCTGGCCTGCGGGTGGGGGAATATGTCGTACCCATGAGACGAGTTGAGCCTACGGGCTGTTGGCCGAACCTTACATTATGGGAGTGGCACAGAGATGAACGAGACATCTTGATCTGTTGGGGATGTCACGTCGTGATCGCGTCCATATAGTTGTCAGTTGCATGAGTGTGAGAGACAGTAGCTAAGAGAGTATTATCTGGGAGCTCTTTGGTTATCACTGTTGTTTTGTTGAGTGTTGCTATCTATATAAATTATTTTATATAGTCGTTTTCCCATATATGCTGAATTGATGTTTCTTATCCCCTCTATTTTCTATGTCGTATTTTATTATTCTCAACCGCACGAGAATATCCTGTTGAGGAATTGCTAGAGGAGATTGATGGCATATCAGTCGAGCCTGATGCTGGCGGGAGAGCCTCGAATTCCTTGAGATGCTCTATGCACAGGACGGCCGTCTCCGGGAGACTGACTACTCTCAACAAAGAGTAGTGTATACGGGCCTGACTACCGTTTACGTTAGAGTCGTGGTTGGGTAGACAGTCTTAGTTTTGTTATGGCCAGTACATGGGTTAAGTGAAATGTATTTTTGGGGCCAGGAGAGGAAGTCTGATGTATCTTTATTTCTGCTGCTATGCTTTCAGTTTTTTTATTTGCTGCATACTCTGAAGTCTTTTATAGTTGGGATCAGTCGTTGTAGGCTCCACTGATGGAGCCAGTACTATTATGTCTGTATAAATTATTATGGTATCAGTATATTAAATGTTTTAATATTTTTGCTATTTATACTGCTATGCTACACTGTAACACTAAGAATACGAGTTAGGGTTACTAATGGGACCTCGGAGGAAGGAGTTGTCTCATTTTGTGATATCAGAGCAGTTTGATTCTTAATCAAGGACTGCTTGGGTTAGGTTGTAATTTCTGGCCATGTCTAGTTGAACCCGCATTGGGTATTAACTATGCTTAGAAGTTGGGTAGGACGTCTGATGCGCAAGTTATCGAGTGTGATAATTGTTTTTGTTCGTAAGGCATATATATATATATATATGTCTGTTGAATAAGATTGTATGTTGCTTCTGTCTGGTCGCGAGGCGAGCTTTGGTTTCACGTCGGGAGGCCGAGAGGCTGTGTTTTACTGATCAGGCTGGCCTTTTGTCTCGCGTGGCGAGCATAGTTTTCGCGTAGCGAGGCTGAAAGGCTGTACTTTACTGCTCAGGATGGCCTTCTGGCTCGCGAAGCGAGAATCGGGTCGTGAGGCGAGCACCTTGTTTTTGCCTTTTCCCTTGTTTTCTTCTTTTTCTAGCCTTTTCTAGCTGGGAAAAAAAAGAAAAAAGAAAAAAAGAGTTTCCAAAAGTGCGAGATTTTCCAGAAGTTTTCCCTGATGACGTTCAGGGTTTACCACCCAAAAGAGAGATAGAGTTCGCTATAGATCTCATATCGGAAACTGGGCCGATTTTGATAGCACCTTATCGAATGGCTCCAGCGGAGTTAGCATAGCTGAAAAAGCAGTTGGACGACATGTTGGATAAGGATTTTATAAGACCGAGTGCTTCACCTTATGGAGCGTCGGTGCTGTTAGTCAAGAAGAAGGACGGAAGTTCAAGGCTGTGCGTGGATTATCGACAGCTGAACAAGGCGACAATAAAAAATAAGTATCTGTTGCCTATGATTGACGATTTGATGGACCAGTTGAAAGGAGCAGTAGTATTTTCGAAGATTGACTTAAGATCTGGTTATCACCATATTCGAGTCAAGAGGGAGGATATACCAAAGACGACTTTTAGGAGCCGGTATGGACACTACGAGTATCTGGTTATGCCCTTTGGTGTAACTAATGCTCCAGCAGTGTTCATGGATTACATGAACTGGATTTTCCGACCGTTCTTAGATAAGTTTGTTGTTGTGTTTGTCGACGACATTCTTATTTATTCCCTTAATCGGGCAGAACATCAGGAACATCTTAATATTATGCTTCAAGTGTTAAAGGACCAACAACTTTATGCAAAGTTGTCCAAATGTGAGTTCTGGATGGAAGAAGTGCAATTCTTAGGTCATGTGATTAATCAAGATGGAATAGCAGTAGATCCAGCGAAGGTTGAAGTTGTAATACAATGGGAAAGCCATATGTCGGTAAGTGAGATACGGAGTTTCCTGGGCTTAGCTGGATATTACCGAAGGTTCATCGAATGATTCTCGAAGATCGCGTTGCCGATGACGCAACTAACTAGGAAGGGAGTATCCTTTGAATGGACAAATGAATGTGAGAAAAGTTTTCAGGAGCTGAAAAGGAGGTTGACTACGTCACCAGTACTGACGTTACCAGATTCGTTCGGACAGTGTGACGTGTATTGTGATACGTCATACCAAGGATTGGGCTGTGTCCTAATGCAAGAAAAGAGAGTCGTAGCATATGCATCGTGGCAGCTAAGAGTCCATGAGAGGAATTATCCGACTCATGATTTGGAATTATCAGCTATAGTGTTTGCTTTAAAGATATGGTGACACTATTTATATGGAGCTAAGTTTATAGTGTACAGTGACCATAAGAGCTTAAGGTATCTATTTGATCAGAAGGAGTTAAATATGAGGCAAAGGAGGTGGATGGAATTCATAAAGGATTATGAATTCAATCTACAATACCATCTAGGAAAAGCAAATATAGTAGCGGTTGCATTAAGTAGGAAATCCTTGCACGTATTTGCTATGATGGTAAAGGAACTGGAACTGATGGAACAGTTCAGAGATTTGAATCTAGGTATGGAATTATCTAGGGATAAGATACACCTAGGAATGATCACGGTAACGAACGACTTTTTGAAGATGATCAAGGAGAAGCAGAAGGTTGATCAGTATCTTCAGAAAGTGAAGGAACAAGTAGTGGAAGGCAGAACCTCTGAGTTTAGGATGAATCAAGATGGAGTCTTGAGGTATTATAATAGGATTTGTGTGCCAATGGATATAGAACTAAGAAGGATGATCTTGGAAGAAGCGCACAAGAGTAGGCTGAGTTTTCATCCAGGTGCTACCAAGATGTACCAGAACTTGAAGGAAATGTTTTGGTGGCCCGGAATGAAGAAGTAGGTGGCTGAATATGTGTTGGCTTACTTGGTGTGTCAGAAGGCAAAGATAGAACACCAAAAGCCAGAGGGACTGCTACAATCTTTAGATATCCTATAATGGAAATGAGATGGTATATCTATGGATTTCGTGGTTGGTCTGCCAAGAACTAACAAGAGGCATGATGCAATTTGGGTAATCGTCGATAGGTTGACGAAGTGTGCTCACTTCCTACCTATTGGTGAAAGTTAAACGTTGGAGAAGTTAACCCAAATCTACATCAAGGAAGTAGTAAGGTTGCACGGAGTGCCTTCTAGTATTGTTTCCTACAGAGATCCTAGATTTACATCTAGATTCTGGAAGCAGTTACATAAGGCTTTGGGAACTAAGTTGAGGTTGAGTTATGCTTATCATTCTCAAACGGATGGTCAGTCGAAACGAACGATTCAATCATTGGAAGATTTCTTAAGAGCTTGCATTTTGGAACACGAAGGAAGTTGGGATGAGTTCTTACCGTTGATTGAGTTCACCTATAACAATAGTTTTCATTCAAGTATAGGTATGGCACCTTACGAAGCGTTGTACGGCAGAAAGTGTAGAACACCATTGTGTTGGTATGAGACAGGAGAAAGTCAAGTGTTAGGACCGGAGGTAGTACAACAGATGACAGAACAGATTAAGAGGATAAGGGAAAAGATGAAAATCGCACAGGATAGACAGAAGAGTTACAGCGATAAGAAGAGAAGGCCTTTAGAATTCCAGGAAGGAGACCATGTTTTTCTGAGAGTGACTCCGAGAATTGGAATCGGCAGAGCAATAAAATCTAGAAAGCTTACTCCTAGATTCATAGAACCATTTCAAATTCTTCGCCGAATTGGTCCTGTAGACTAGCACATCGCTTTACCCCCAAACCTATCCAATCTCCATGATGTCTTTCATGTCTCTCAGTTGAGAAAATACTACCCTGATCCATCACACATCTTAGGAACAGAGTCAATACAATTAAGGGAGAACCTTGAGTATGAGGCTTTGCCTGTAAGGATCGCGGATAGAAGGATAAAGGAACTCAAAGGTAAAAACATTCCATTGGTCAAAGTCATATGGGAAGAAGCTACGGGGGGTGCTACCTGCGCGAAGAAGACATGTGGCAACTATATCAGAGCCTATTTTAAAAAGTACGTTGAATTTCAAGGACGAAATTCCTTTTAAGGGGGGTAGTAATGTAACACCCCGATTTTCAAGTTTTTATTTATTAAACAGTAATTACGTATTTGTATTTTATTGGAGGGTCTAGAAAGTGAAATAAAATAAACCAAGACCATAGTCAAGCTCTACAATATCGTAGGAAGCTATGGCTAATTTTTGGGTTGAAAACTCAGACGAAGCCCAGTCTGCGTTTTTCACGGACAGTAGTGTTTTACTACTATCAAGACCTAATTTGGACTCGTGAACGAGACAGTTAGTCTTAGAATCATGTTTCCTACATTTTTGCTAAAATGGGTCCTGACCTTCACGAATAAAAATAATATAAACTATTCGGGCGAAAACTCAAACCAGGGACCAAACGGAGCCAAATAGGGGTTTACCGGGACCCGTTAACGGATAAACTTGATGTCACATCAAGTCACATCACCTTGGGAATATGCCATGACTCACCACTGTCATAATGACAAACGAAAATATCTGGACGTGAAAAGACCAAAATGCCCCTGGTCTTTTTCCTAAAGGACATTTACGTCCCTAAAATATCTAAAAAGGTGACATGGCCACTCACTCTCTGTCCTCATTTTCGAGCCACTCTGTCTCTTCTCCTCCATCTTCTTCTTCTTCCTTTCTTTTCTCTCCTTTCTCTATTTCTTCCATTTTCCTTCCTTATTTCACCTCCATTTTTCTCAAGCTTTCACAAGGATTTTCAAGAAAATTTGTGAAGCAAAGTTGATCATCTCATCCTCCTCTATCACCTAAGAGGTATAGAATTCACTCTTGACCTCTAAATCTTCATTTTTCTCCATTGAAATTCCATGAATTAAAGGTTGTTCTTCAAACTTCAAAAATCTCTAGAAAATTGTAAAAAAATCCTTTTAATGCCAAACCAATTTCTATAATCTAGTTTCATCCTATACTATCATAATCCAAGAGCATGAAATTAAATAAGCTTCCTAGCCTATTTAACGTAAAGGGTCCGAATCTATGGATTTTGGGGGAAATGGATTTTGGTTCAATTTTTGTGAAATGATTCTTGATTTCACCTATTTCATTCCTTAATCATGTAATCCAAGTGATTAGGAAGCTAAATCAAACTCTCACCTATTTTTAGAGGTGATGGCCGAAACCCTAAGTTTTTGGTTTAAGGGGTTTTGGTTCAAATCTTTGATAATTGATCATAAATTATGTCTTAGGTATGCTTAGGGATCATTGATCCAAGAATTGATAGAATTTCAACATCCCTAGCCTATTTAATTAAATAGGGGCAGAACCTTGGTCATTTGGACTAAAGGGTTTTTGATTTAACTGTATTGATTTCTGGTTGGGGTTTGTTGTAGAGAATCCGACGGTGTTCGAATGTTCGACAGCAAGCGAGATTGACAGTTACGGAGCCGCAGCCGGAGTCGCACGGGAACATCACTTAGGTGGGGGAAAGAACCACAATATCGTCGGGGAGGCAAGCTTTAAAATAATATATATTGATATGCGTAGGGCGACCCAAACCCTACTAGAGGTCGTTTGACCGATAAGATGATTTTACTGTATATCGAGGTTGTTCGTGCTGAGATTGGATATTTAATGTATTATATGTGATATATGTGTATTATGCCTATTATATGTCTATGATTACTTGAATATTATATATCTGTGAGTTGATATTACTGTTGAATCTGTTTCTGGTTATTATCGATGTGCTGTTGTGACTGCTGATGCCTGAGTAGAGATAGGCAGTAAATTCTAATGAGTTAGGAGATGAATGTGTGGTGAGAAAGTCGAGGATATATATATGTCGTAGTGCTCAACCTAGAGATACAGTTGATCTGTTGATGTTGTGATATAAAGTCGATACCCGGTTGAGCCGGAGGAAAGTTGGTCGTCGTTGTTTATAAGTCGTGGTTGAGACACTAAGTGTTGATCCTCAGATGAGTCGGTGAGATTCATGTTGCATAGTAGTTGTTCATCACTGTGTTGGCAAACGGGCGATGCCGATCTTGCTTGTGGGGTGATGATCGTACCGGTTAGTTGTTAACAGACGAGCGAATGTCCCGACCTGGCCTGCTGGCGGGGGGATATATCATTACCGTAAGTTGCGTTGTTGACCGGCGAATATTCCGACCTGGCCTGCGGGCAGGGGAATATGTCGTACCCATGAGACGAGTTGGGCCTGCGGGCTGTTGGCCAAACCTTGCATTATGGGGGTGGCACAGAGATGAACGAGACTTCTTGATCTTTTGGGGATGTCGCGTCGTGATCGCGTCCATAAATTATCAATTGCATGAGTGTGAGAGACAGTAGTTAAGAGAAAATTATCTAGGAGTTGTTTGTTTATCACTGTTGTGTTGTTGACTGTTGCTATCTATATAAATTATTTTATATAGTTGTTTTCCCATATATGATGAATTGCTGTTTCTTATCCCCTCTATTTTCTATGTCGTATTTTATTATTCTCGACCGCACGAGAAGATCCTGTTGAGGAATTGCCAGAGGAGATTGATGGCATACCTATCGAGCCTGATGCTGGCGGGAGAGCCTCGGATCCCAATGCTGGGGGACCTTGAGCTGCTCTATGCAGAGGACGGCCGTCTCTGGGAGACTGACTACTCTCAGCGAAGAGTAGTGTATACAGGCCCGACTACCGTATACGTTAGAGTCGTGGTTGGGTAGACAATCTTAGTTTTGTTATGGCCAGTACATAGGTTGAGTGAAATGTATTTTTGGGGTTAGGAGAGGAAGTCTAATATATCTTTATTTTTGTTGCTATGCTTTTAGTTTTTTTATTTGTTGCGTATTCTGAAGTCTTTTATAGTTGGGATTTGTCATTGTAGGCTCTACTGATGGAGTCAGTACTATTATGTCTGTATAAATTATTATGGTATCAGTATATAAAATGTTTTAAATATTTTCGTTATTTATATTGCTACGCTATGTTGTAAAGCTAAGAATACGAGTTAGGGTTACTAATGGGACCTTCGAGGAAGGGTTGTCTCAGAGGGCCAAAAGTGTAATTTCAGAAAATTATTGGACATAAGTGTAAAGTCCTAAAATATTTGGGGCAAATTTGTAATTTTAGATAATTGTCCAGAATTGAAAAGGCCACTGTAACTTTTTGTAATTGCTATTTGGGGCCGTCATAGTTTTAATTTGCAAAAATATTTTTTTTTGTTTGCAATAATTGGATCATTGAAAAACATCAACACAATTGTTCTTCTTACTTTCTTGTTCTTGTTAATCTTCAAATCAAAAATAATTTTCGCGTTGTCTCAAAAACAATTCCATTTGAGTAGTACTTTTTCTTCTAGCTTTTCAGTTTGTCTTTCCAAACTCTTCGGTTTTGTCTTAGATGTTTTCAAATTTTGTTTGAAATTCTTTGGTTATTTGACTTGATTGTTTAGGCTCTTGGATTGTGTTTCATTTTTCCTTACTTGGAGCAATTGTTCAAGTGAAGAATACTTGTGAAAAGGACTAGCAAGAGTGGTAAAAGACAAGAGAGTTCATTCGAGAAAAAGTCTTGCATTGTGTGAAACACGAGTTTCAATCTTTGAGTCAAACACTTGATGAGCGAGTGGAAAGATCCTTGAATTGTAATTTGCAATTATTTTGTAATCACCTTTTGTTGTGTAATCATTCTTTGCTTGAGTGTAACTTTTGCATCTTTTGACTAATTGGTGTAATAATTGAATATGTGGTTTGTATAATTGAATACATTTTGTTTTAGATTTTTGTAATCAAATTGTGTAACATCATGGATCCACCTTCCGAGCAAGCAAGTGATGATTCTCAAGCTTTACCAAAAACTAGAAGATTGAATCGTAAGTTTGATCGCCTTACAAATCATATTAATAGAGTCTTTGAAAGATTGGAGGTCATTGAAGCAAGGCAAGAGAAGCCACGGGTTGCATCAACCATCCATGAAGACTCAAATCAAGATGACAATGGGAATGATAGGAGGTAAAGGAGGCGAGATAGAGAAAGGTGTAGACGCACCAATAGAGAAGACAAAATTGAGGGAATTAAGGTAAAAATTCCTTCATTTCATGGTAGAAGTGATCCCGATGCATATCTAGAATAGGAAACCAAAGTAGAGCAAATCTTTTCTTGTTATATATATAGTGAAGCTAAAAAGGTAAAGATAGCAAGCCTTGAATTTTTTTATCATGCTTTAATTTGGTGGAACCAATTAGTAAGGGAAATGACTAAGTATGATGAAGAACCAATAGAAACTTGGAGTCAAATGAAAAGAATTATGAGGAAGAGGTATGTTTCCACACATTATCATAGAGATCTTCATCAAAAATTTCAAAGACTTAGACAAGGTAGTATGAGTTTAGACGAATATCATAAGGACTTGGAGATTACTATGATAAGAGAAAATGTGGAGTAGGATAGGGAGGTAACAATGTCTTGATTTTTGGGCGGACTTCAACAAGACATTCGTGATGAAGTGGAATTGTACAATTATGTGAAACTTGAAGATTTGGTCCACCGTGCAATCAAAGTTGAAGCTCAACTAAAGAGAAAGAAATCCTATAAGAGTCCTTTCGATAATGCCTTCAACAATGCTAATTGGAAAGATTCCAAGAAGGAGGGAGACACCTCCAATACCAATGCAGTCGCGGGTTCTAATGGTAAATTTGGGACAAGACCCAATTCTAATTCTAAAACCTCTTCTTCTTCTACACCTTCTTCATCTAGATCAAGGGATATAAAATGCTTTAAGTGCCTTGGAAGAGGCCACGTTGCATCTCAATGCCCCAACAAGAGAACCATGATGTCTAAGGGTAAAAAGAGTGATTCTAGTTCATCATCATCCACATCATGTACTAGTGAGTCATCTATTGAAAGAGAAAAAGAAGAGAGTTTAGCGACTATGGAAGGTGACTTGTTAATGGTGAGAAGGCTCTTAGGAGTCCAAGTCAAAGATGATGATGATTCTCAAAGAGAGAACATTTTTCACACTAGATGCATGATTGACGGCAAACTTTGTTCCTTAATCATTGATGGTGGGAGTTGCATAAATGTGACATCTCAAAGATTGGTGACCAAACTTGGTCTCTAAACAAAGAAACACCCTAAGCCATATAAGCTTCAATGGCTTAGTGAGGATGGAGAGCTTGTGGTAAATCAACAAGTTTTATTGACTTTTGCCATAGGTTCTTACAAGGACCAAGTCCTTTGTGATGTAGTTCCCATGGAGGCAGGACATGTCTTGTAGGGAAGGCCATGGCAATTTGACAAGAAAGCTATTCATAATGGCCATTCCAATAGGTTTACATTTTTGCATCATAAAACCAAGGTTACTCTTATTCCACTTTCTCCTTAGTAAGGATCAAATGAAAACGAGGGCAAAAAGAGAGAGTGAGAAAAAAGCCTTGAGTGCACAAGAGAAAGGAAGTGTGTTGCATCCTAGTATTTTAGGCCCAGAGCTCAAAAGTGAGATTAAAAAACTGAGTGATGCCATAAAACAACATGATGGCCGAGACGTAGAGTTGAAAAATAAAGAGAAGATGCACCACTTTGAGGTAAAAGGCCGAGAGCATGAAGAAAAGAAAAGCAAGGGATGTAAGTTCATTAAACAGAAGGAAGTAAAGAAAGTATTGTTGGCCAAGAAACCAATATACTTACTTTACTCCTCAAGTGTTGTTGAAATATCATCTCTGAATTTGCCTACATGCTTTGAATCTCTCTTGAAAGAGTTTCAAGATGTTTTTCCAAATGAGTTGCCAAAGGGGTTGCCACCTCTTAGGGTGATAGAGCACCACATGGATCTAATTCCTAGTGCTTCTCCACCTAATAGGCCGGCTTATAGAAGTAACCCTCAAGAAACAAAAGAGATTCAAAGACAAGTTGAAGGCCTCTTAGAAAAAGAATGGATTCGGGAATCTCTTTCTTCGTGTGCTATGTCAGTTATTTTGGTTCTAAAGAAAGATGGCACATGGAGAATGTGCACTGATTGTAGTTCTATAAACATCACAATCAAGTATAGGCATCCTATTCCTTGCTTGGATGATTTACTTGATGAACTCCACGGGTCCAAAATCTTTTCAAAAATTGACCTAAGAAGTGGGTATCATCAAATAAGGATCTGAGAAGGGGATAAGTGGAAAACCGCATTCAAAACAAAGTATGGTCTCTATGAGTGGCTTGTGATGCCCTTTGGTCTCACTAATGCACTAAGCATATTCGTGAGACTTATGAATCATGTATTGCAGGATTTCCTAAGCAAATTTGTGGTTGTTTACTTTGATGATATCTTGGTGTTTAGCAAAACATTAAATGAACACTTTGAACATGTTAAGAGTGTTTGGCTAATACTTAGAAAAGAAAAACTTTTTGGAAACTTAGAAAAATACACCTTTTGCACCACCAAAGTAGTCTTTTGGGGATATGTTGTGAGTGAACAAGGAGTACATGTGGATGAAGAAATAATAAAGGCCATCCAAAGTTGGCGGACACCTAAAAATGCTAGGGATGTTAGAAGCTTTCATGGCTTGGCAAGCTTTTATAGAAGATTTGTTAAAAAATTTAGTACTTTGGCATCTCCTCTAAATGAAGTTTTGAAGAAAAATGGATTTTTAAATAGGGCCAAGCTCAATACAATGCTTTTAACACCCAAAAGGGTAAATTGACTAATGTACCTATCCTCACGCTTACAAATTTTGTGAAATCTTTTGAGATAGAGTGTGATGCCTCTAATGTAGGCATTGGGCCTGCGTTGCTTCAAGAAGGTCACCCAATAGCATATTTTAGTGAGAAATTTAGTGGGGCATTATTGAACTATTCCACTTATGATAAAGAACTTTATGCCCTAGTAAGGAATCTCAAAGCACTACAACAGAAAAGGGATTAAATGGCGCACCTTTAATAGCGTTTTTAAGTGAAACGCTATTAAAAAAGAGGCGGAGAACTTTAGATAGTGCTTCCTTGAGAAAGCGCTATTATAAGTTTGACTTTAGATAGCACTTCCTCAAGGAAGCGCTATCTATTCCTCATCCCAGGTATAGATAGCGCTTCCTTGAGGAAGTGTTATCTAAAGTCCACCTTATAATAGCGCTTTCTCAAGGAAGCGCTATTATAGGTGCACTTTAGATAGCGCTTCCTTCCCTTTTCACACTGCAAAAAATGGCTATCTTACAGGGGGTTCTGAAGCGCGCGGTTTTGAAATAAAAGTTAAAAAATTGCCTTATTTCCCTTCCCTCTTAAGTTTTTACATCTTCCCTCCTAATTATTCTCCAAAATGTTTAGAAATCAGAAAATAATGCGTTACTACTCTTCACTCCTCCACTCTGCGGCTCTGCCTCACTCCTTCAGGTTTTCATCTTCGTTCTCACCGTCATTTTAATTTTTTCTTTCTTCGTGTTGTTAACGATTGTAGGTATGTTAATTTTTCTTTCTTCTTGTTGTTAGGGATTTTAAGGATTTTAGGCAAGGGTTTAGGAAACGGAGGCTAGGGTGAAATTTTTTTCTTTCTTTCTCACCTTTAGTTTTTCTTTCTTTCTGACCTCTTTTTTCATCTTCTGGTTTTGTATTAAAACTTGCATTCATGATGAATTTTGAACGAAGAGTTGCGCCTCTGATCTTGTAGCCCCTTAGAACCAAGTTCTGCCATCCTATATTTTGGTAACATTCGATGCAAGTAAATGCTAATTACATAAAGGAAATGCTAATTTTTTCCTATTACAAGTATCAACGGCACTCGTGCCAGTATTGGAGGCTATGCTTATTTGCTTCAGCCTCTCTGGTGGGTCGAAATGATTACCAGTAAGTATCTTCTTCATTTTTTTGTGTCTTTTTTTCCCCTCTTTACTAGGTTTTAGATTTTACTCTTTTTTAATTTTGTTGTAGTGATTGTTCGAGAGATAGCGAATTTTGTAGCATACATTTACGCCCCTGTTGTGCTTGTCACGCCACTCGGTGCTTTGAGTATTATTGTTAGGTATAATAAAACCATTCATTCATTCTTTTCTATTCTATTTTTATTAACCTTTTTTCATTACCTTTATGCTAAACTGTGAACTGTAATGGAAATGGCTATTCGCCAGTGCTGTCTTAGCACATTTCCTCTTGAACGAGAAGCTTCAGAAAATGGGCATGCTGGGGTGTCTTCTATGCATTGTGGGATCCACTATTATTGTCCTCTATGCACCTCGAGAGATGTCTCTTACTTCTGTACAAGAAATATGGGAATTGGCCATTCAGCCTGGTAGTAGTTTACATCGATTGTCCTCTATGAAATGCCTCTGCCAATATAATTACTGGGTTTTTCCTCATTATTGCTTTCTATTTTGGCATCCAGCATTCCTCTTGTACACAGCCTCAGCAATAGCTGTAGCATTGTTCTTGGTTTTGTATTGTGCTCCACGCTTTGGCCAGACTAATATTTTGGTTTATATTGGAATATGCTCTCTAATTGGGTCCTTAACTGTAAGTGACTCTAACCAATTAACCTTATCAGTTGTCACTATTTAACATGTGATCTTTTTTTAATCATTTTGGATATTCTTGTAAAGTCCAACAGTTGACTGAAAGGATATTGTGAAGTCACTATTTAACATGTGCGTTTCCTATTCAGAGCTAGCCAAGTCATGAGCGACAGAGCAAGAGGCTCGGCAGATTCTTAGTGTGATGGATGAAAGGATATTGTGAAGGTTAGTCTACCAATATCATTAATTTGGTTTTAGTTATAACTTGTAATAACCCATTTGTGTTATGAATAATTCCTTAAAACCTTAAACATCTCGGTTATGCAGCAACATGACAATTTACTTGAGAAGCATGTCAAGAGTTGGATTTTATTGTTGACCATGACCAGTAGTGGCAAGTTTGTTAACAAGTACTAAACAGTTACGTTTAAATAATGATTCCTATATTTTGATCATTTTATTGTTGGTGTAGCTAACTATTTGATTAATATATGAACTTGTAATTGTTTGTTGATAGGAGCTTTGTAGAAAAAACAAAGAAGTTCGAAGCAAGCTAGTGATTCTACATGATAATGAACGAAGGAGGAATCCCTGAAGTGGCCTCTTTGGTCCACAACATGTAAGTGCTTTTACATTAATGCTTATGCGCAATATTTATAATTTACGGTTCTTATTTTTTTTGGTAAACTGTTGTTGCTGTATGAGGAATGTTTAACTTTGAATCAAGAGCTTTGTAGATTGAAGTTGTTATGGATTAAAATTTTGATTTCCAGCTAGTGTTTGTGAAGGATTGCATGGTGATCATATCAGCAGCGGAACAAGCAATCCAAAAAAAATAAAATCTTTTGAGTTCAAAGTGTATTTCTGCAATAAGATGTTAATCGAAATACCTGGTAAGGAATTTCTGACTCTTTTAAATTTATACTCGATGGTACGAAGACTCTATGCGTATCCACACCGAGACCAAGCTTTGCTATCAAACTCTTTGATACCTGAAACTTATACAAACTGAGAAAAGAAAAAGAAGACGGAGTCTAACCCAACTTCCTTCACCAACTAATATATATATCTCTATGTATATATTTTTAAGTTTCTTACTGCACGGTTGTATTACTTCAATCGCAATAAAACTATTGAAGTCCACTCATATATGCCACCGTTACATTGCATTACCATAATGACTATTGAAATTTGAAACAACTATAACGTTTCATTTGCATTACCATAATGAATGGCTTTAAAACACTTTTAAAACCCATTCATCTTGCATCAGCCGTACGTATGTTATTCTAGATAGAATAGCCATAGCCATCAAAGTTATTTGATCTATTCATTCCAAAATGAATAATCGTAAGATTGGTTGGCTGAATGCTTGCACACCATTATGGTGTATTCAATTCATTAATTTCCACATGAATAGCAATGAGAATGTTGCTTAAAGAATTAGAAACGTACTGCATCATTAGGTCCTATCTAATAGGATATTTTTTTCAAATAACTGGAAACTCTTGGTTGTCTATTCCCTTCATATAATTGTATCATGTATTAATAACATTCTAAGTGCTAGCAAAGAATATAATAATATTCCATTAGGATTGAAAGTTTACTTATTTGATTAAATTAAATTCTAGCTCTAATTTAATTTATCAAATAAACTAAATAATTCTTTAGTAAAGACTGGAACACTCGTTAGTGTGTGACCCCATAGGTTCAATACTAAGCCGGTAGTAATTTAGTCGAACCAAATTACTAATCAAGGTTGGCGTCTAACAACACTCCTTAACGACCAGATAGCATGAAGTAATATCTTCAAGAACCTGTAAAAGAATAATGTAGTATTTCCTTCCATCGTTCCAGCTCTGAATTACCCTTAGAGTATGGTATAATAGTCAAAGCTCTAAATGGTAAACTTTTATATTTTATTACCAACTAGTGAATGACTTAAGAAACTCATTTCTTCATTCATTCAATTGCCTTGGTCAAGGTCTTTAACTTTGTTGTTATAATCATAGAGCTCAAACTCATTACCGAGAGTTGATGGATTCCTTCTTGATATATCATTAATCCTACAAGTACTTACTCATACCCAATATCCATTCAACTAGCACCTTAGGGCATTAGGTGTCCGGAATCAAAGTATAAAAAGTAACTTGTTAATTACTATGATAATCTCAGGTCAAAGGAAATATTTACACTCTTCATGAGAATATCCTATTAACAAATTAACGGTAATATAAACCATTAGGATTTCTCAATTGAGTCAGTTCAATGATCATAACTCCATATGCATCATCTATATATGTGAATTAATAAATGAGATCTATTAATATCTATCCAATAGAGACCATCACATATATATTGATCTATCCGGAATAATGATGTCCCTTTCTCAATAATCCTCCGATCAAGAACACTTTAGATTAAATTATAAAAGACTTGCCTCTCATTAACATGATCTCTATCATGATGACAAGTGTCTAAATTTAATCAAGGACTTTGTCATATCAAATAAATAATTATAAAATGAATATGACAAATAAAACCATTTAATGGAATGCCAAATTATTTTATCAAAATAAAATAATTCTAATGCATTACCCAAAGGATTGGATCTAGGGCATACTAATTATTCCCTAACAGTTTGCTGAATTATCAGCTTTATTAGTAAGGTGATTGATGTGAAATGTAGAATGATCAATTATCTTAATTGCATCCTTCCTATGATTCTTTAGCCTTTGCACTGGGATGTAGTTAAGTTGACAATTAGTTATGTGAGGTTGCGTTAGTTATTAGTGTGTAAAATTAGTTAAATTTGTGGAATAACCTTTGGTTTTATCCTGCTGAACTTAATATAGCTCTATGTGCAGAATTTAAGTTGTGATTAGATTAAATTATACTTCAAGTTCATTTAATAGCTTGATTTGTCTCCAATTTTGCAGGTTGATGGTTTGCCGAAAGTTTCGGGTGACTCTTGGTATAGACTAGAGCTAGTATTGTTTGAATTTGTATGTACTAGTATAGTTTTGGTTAGTAGTGTTTCCATATTGTAACAATATTGTTAATTAGTACATACTTTTTATATATTGTACTCATTTTTAATATATATATATATATATATATATATATATATACTGTAACATTTTAATGAATAAAATGAATTTATATATACTGTGCCAATTATTCTTCCAAATATTACTTATATTGTCAAGGTTTTACTGAATGCAGGGAAGAGTAGGAGAAAATTAAAGTATATTATTAAAAAATAAAATATGGGAATAGATAGCGCTTCCTTGCTTCCTTGAGAAAGCGCTATCTAAAACCCAGGAATAGATAGCGCTTAGCGCTTCAAGGAAGCGCTATCTTTTTCTACTTTTGATAGCGCTTTTTAAGCGTTATTGTTTCTTCAACCTTTAATAGCACTTGATTTAATAGCGTTTAAAAGCGCAATTAAATGCCAAAAATAAACGCTATTAAAAGTCTTTTCTGTTGTAATGAAGTGTGGCAACATTACTTAATGCCTAAAGAATTTGTGATCCATAGCGATCATGAATCCTTGAAGCATTTGAAAGGATAACGAAAGTTAAACAAATGCCATGCTAAATGGGTGGAATTCATTGAGCAATTTCCATATGTGATTAAGTATAAGCAAGGAAAGCATAATATTGTTGCCGATGCTCTTTCAAGGAGATACACTTTACGTGCAACTCTTGAAACTAAAATCTTAGGCTTTAATCACATAAAGGAATTGTATGCAACGGATGTGGACTTCTCTATGATCTATAATGATTTGGAAGCCGTGGCACGTAAATGATATTTTAAGCATGAAGGCTTCTTATTCAAAAATAGAAGACTTTGTGTGACTAGGCATTCAATACGGGAATTGTTGGTTAGAGAAGCACATCAAAGGGATTTAATGGGGCATTTCGGTGTCTCAAAGACTTTAGATATGCTTCAAGAGCATTTCTATTGGCCTTATATGAAAGAGCAAGTCCAAAAGATAAGTGATAGTTGCATAATTTGTAGGAGGGCAAAATCTAAGAGTATGCCACATGGGTTGTACACACCCTTACCTATTCCTTCTTCCCCGTGGATGGACATTTCCATGAACTTTGTTATGGGGTTGCCAAGGACTCGGTAAGGTCATGACTCAATCTTTGTGGTTATGGATCGGTTTTCCAAGATAGCCCACTTTATTCCATGTCATAAGAGTGATGACGCTTGTGATGTAGCCAATCTCTTTTTCAAAGAAGTGGTTCGACTACATGGCATTCCTAGAAGCAAAGTGTTCGAATGTGACACAAATTTTCTTAGTCACTTTTGGAGGACATTGTGGGGCAAATTGGGAACTAAACTACTCTTCTCTACTACTTGCCACCCTCAAATGGATGGCTAGACGAAGGTTGTGAATAGGAATCTTTTTACTCTCCTACGGACAATCCTTTCTAAAAATCTAAAGTCTTAGGAAGATTGCTTACCTTACATAGAATTTGCATACAATCGTGTGCAACACTCTACTACTCACTTTTCACCTTTTGAAATAGTGTATGGTTTCAATCCTCAAACTCCACTTGATATGCTCCCCTTGCCCATCAATGACTCTTTGATTAATCTAGATGGACAAGCCAAAGCTGAATATGTCCAAAAACTCCATGAACAAGTTAAAATGCAAATTGAAAAAAGAGTGAAGCAAATGAGTAGGCAAGCTAATAAAGGAAGGAACGAAGTGGTATTTCAACCAGGGGATTGGGTGTGGGTTCACCTAAGCAAGGAACGGTTTCCTTTGCATAGGAAATCCAAACTCCAACCCCGGGGTGATGGACCCTTTTCAAGTACTTGAGAAAATTAATAACAATGCCTATAAAATTTACCTTCCGGGTGAGTATAATGTGAGTGCGACTTTCAACATGTCTGATCTAAGTCTCTTTGACATAGGTGATGAAAGCTACAATTCGTGGACGAATTCGCCTCAAGAAGGAGGGGATGATGTGATCATGGACATACAAGGCCTATAAGGCCCAATGACTAAAGGAAGGCAGAAGATGGTCCAACAAGCCCTAGCGAGGACAATAGTCAACCAGTTGACCTTGCACCCATCCATTGGAGAGGATCCACCATGGAACCTCTTATACATTAAAGTCATGACTACTTAACATAGGACTTATAATAAATGTAGTGTAGGACTTTGTAAAAGTGCTTATTCTATAAAAGCACTTTAGAACAAGCTTAGGAGATTAGGCCACATAGGCCAAGGCCCACACCTAGGAGGCGCGGCCACTGCCCCTCCAAATAGGTGGGGCCACTTTGTTGCCTATATAAAGGCATTTGTAGTTCAAATTTGCACTCGATGAATCATTTGAGGAATTATCCAAATTGTGAGTTGAGAGCTTCTCCTCCTAGCAAGTTCTAAATTGAACTTTTAGTTCTATCTTGAAGAATCCTCTTCAAGTGGCGAACAAAATTAAGGCTTATTAATCAATCTCATATTAATGGATTGAATGTGGTGTGAGACGACCCGCCGTCCCATTAAAGAACCTAAGATGTTAACTATCCTTACTCGTATTACAAACGTTAACGCGCCTTATTAATACAAAGTGAAGCGGAAGATTAAACGCAGAAACAAAATTAAATTTAAGGCACGCAGTATATCAGAGTATACAGCTATAAAATATAATATATATATATAGGCAACGGTTGCCCCGTCAGTAGGGCTATAGTAGTAATACATACATACTGAGTGCGTCGGTACTGACTAAAATTGTAACATCCTAAAAAATAAAAAATAAATAGAGATTATAATATGAGAATTATTAAAGAGTTTTTGAGAGGTTTAGAATATATGTTTAAACCCTTGAATTAAATAAAAGTATAAGAGAATTAAACCTTAGCAAATAAAATTAATAAAGTGTAGGGAGACCTAGAATGGTTGACTTTCAACCTTAAGGATGGTGAGCAACACTATATATGTACTATCTTATAACACCTTAGTACGGCTAGGAACCCTTTTTTCACCCTAAAACACCTTAGTAACGGTTATGGAACATCTTCATGCTTGGGAGATGGGGTTATAACAAGCAATGGGTTTGGAAGGAGAACAACAACAACAACAACAACAACAACAAAAGCAACAAGAGGATAAGGAGAAGGAGAAGGAGAAGGGGATTCAAGACTGAGGAAGACGACATCTAGGATTCGCCATAGGCTACGCTTGGAGATTCTTGGAGGCCTTCAAGAGGTAAGTAGAAATACTCTTTCTCCCCCTTTCCTTGGTGAAAATTGATTTGGGGTTTGGGTTATACTTTTAAAAATATGTTTTTGGAAAATAATCCTTTGTTTGGTCAAATCCTAATTTTAAAAATTTGAGGGTTTTCCTTCTAAGGTGTTCCTGTTGTCAATTAAATGTTTATTATTGAGATTGATGTTATGATATATATATATATATATATATATATATATATATATATAATACATACGTGATTTGGTTGAATTGACATGCTATATATGCATGATTTGATGATATTTGTGATATTGGCATGATTCAATAATTATTAATATGTTAAATGTTGTCTGCTGCAATACCGCCTATGATAGGGGTATCGAAAGTAACACTGCCAATGAATTGGGTGTCGAAATATGAAATACCGCCATGATGGGGTATCGAAAGTAACATCACCACACGTTGGGATGTCGAAATGAGTAATACCACCAGTGTACAATGGTTGGTATCGAAATGAGTAATGTCACTGAAGAGAATGTGACATCGAAATACCTTCATGAGTAAGGTAGGCAATGAGACGCCATTGTTATCTACAGTTTGAAAGTCGTATGAAAAATGAGAGAAATTGAGATTATTTGATATGTGAGACCTTGACATACCTGAATTATGATGTGTTGATGATGACTGCTTATTGCCAATTATATTATTATTAATACTATTTTATTATACAATATTTTGAAAATAGCAGGTACCATGGACAGTTTTTCCTGTTACCGCACCAGTTGTGAACAATGCTTTCGTGAAAACCTTTTAAACTGTATTTCTGTTCACTAGGATTTTATATCTTATTAGTAATATTGTTTTCAGAGCCTGAGGACGACCCTGTTGAGCAGCCAGACGTTTTGAAGACTATCTCTTTAGTTTTAGAGCTTGGTTAGTATTGTACGGCATATGCCAGGAGACCTTTATTATCTTTTAGTTATTTCCTTATGCGAGATGTTATAGACGCCCTATTTTGAGGTTTTGAAACTGATTATGTTATTTCGGTTTTGAAATAATGTAAACAATTATTTTGGATTAATATTATATTAAGTATTTATTCAGTATTTATTTAAGAAAAATTTTATTTTCCTAATTTTGTTTAAATTATTAATTGGGTTACTAATATAACGAAGGGCGTTACATTTTTGGTATCAGAGCAGTTCAATCCTAAATTGGACTGTGGTTATTAGGTTTTTCAAAAATCAAAACTTGGGTGCATAGGATGTTTGTTAGAGTTGTAGATGCTGCATACTATAATTTGAAATATTGAGCCTGGCCAACTCAATGTTTCATTGGTGGTGAGCATATTTATGACAACTAATAGACGAACGACGAATGATGCGCTTGTAACAGTTATGGATCGTGTGATCATAGATGTGCAAGAGTAGACAGAGATTCTCTGTCATATGAGGGGATATGGGGTGGTAGCATCCCAAGAACCTCAGTACGTGGAGTTACCGCTTTTTCGAAGGACGAATCGCCATCTTTCCGGGATAGCTCAAATGCTGCAGAATCTTGAGAAGCCAAAGTGGAAATTGTTCATATAACAAGAGGTTATCATATTGTTAGATTCTGGAGCAACTCATTTTTCCATAACTCTTAGTTGTGTCAAAAATTCAGAGTTGCCTATTTCTAAGTTACCTTTTCACTTGTGTATTTCTACCCATGTCAAAGATAACTTGGTTACATCTTTTACCTGTTTGAAAAGTTCCTTGATACATCAAAATTTATCTTATGATTTGATTTGTTTTCATATGTTGGGTTGGATGTCACTCTTAGTATGGTTTCGTTATTGTCTAATAATGTTGTCCAAATCGAAGTATTTATGTACTTCACAACCTATGTTTGATGAATCTTTTATGTTAAACCATATCGTATTAGTTTCTATGTCATAAGTTCTTAGTTGAAGAAGTTCAATGATACATATTGTTGTTTTCCGTTAAGATAGAGACTGAAAGTGATGTAGCGGCACTACCTGTTGTCTGTTAGTTTCTAGATGAGTTCCCTAAAGAGGTCTCTACCTTACATCAAATATGGGAGTTGAGTTTAACATAGATCTAGTGCCTAGAAGTGAACCAGAGTCAGAAACACCTTATAGACTGGCACCTCTTTTTTTTTTTTTTAAAGCAAATTGGTATGCAAAGGCATCACTGTAATGGAAATCACCATAACCATTACCAATCATTTGCAGCATACCAAAAATTTATTCATAAGAAAAAGAGAAAAAATACAAAAAAGCATGGGGGGACATAGACCAAACCCATGAAAACAAAGAACTACTTGAACCTAAAATTAGGCAGACTCTATCTATTACAGAAGAAGTCATACCTAATAAAAGTTGGGATTAGATCCCACCAACTATAGCATTTCGATCGTACCCCAAAATTGGCTAACTTATCAGCACAGTGATTTCCTTCCCTAAAAACATGAGAAATTCTAAAATCAATAGATTTTGTAATCAAAATACAATTTTTCCAGCCAACTCTAATGTTCCAAGGGACTATTTCTGGATTATGGAATGCCTGAACCACCAAAAAGGAGTCACATTCTAACTATACCTTTGTCCAACCCTTTTTGACAGCAACATAAATGGCAGACATTACAGCATATAATTCCGCAGAGAAAGAGTCTAATATACCATAATATTCAGCAAAACAACCCATAACTACTCCACTTTTATCACGATAAATGGCACCACTAGCAGCATGCCCAGGTGACCCCTTGGCTGCACCATCGGTATTCACCTTGACCCAGTGACAAGAAGGAGGAATCCAATCAACTTGAATAATTAAAGGGGCCTTTTTTGGATGACCAGTGACCCTAAACATCTTTAAAATGGCTAGCTCCTCAATGGAATTAAACATAGTATGAGTAGTCAAATTACCAGTGAGAGAAGTAGAGGCCAGTATTAAACTGATTGCAGCTCTACTAGAAACTACTTTATCATCAAACTACCTTTTATTCCTTGAAAACCATACAAACCAGAAGCAATTAATAACAGCAGCGGCTATAATGCCTCTTAATTGAGAACTCCAAGGCCTGTCACAAATAGAAAGAGTGGATTGGAAGGATGAAACATCCACATGAGAATTGATAGAAAATCCAAGCCAATTCCAAATCTGCTTTGCAAACTCACAGGTTAAGAATAAATGCTCAGAAGTTTAAGCAAAAGAATAGCATAGGCTACAAATAGATACAACAGTGCACCCTCTTTTTTGCAGATTATCTTCAGTAGGAAGTTTGTTCTGTAATAACCTCCAAGTGACGAAAGACCTTGATGGAGGAATAAAACGGCTCCAAATTACCTTGGACCAATGACATTGAGGTTTGGCAGGATTGATGTGAAGATAAGCATCCTTAAACTCTAAGCTGCCAGAACTTGAGCTCTGCTAAACAAGCTGATCAGAAGATTTGAAAACTAGAATAACAACCTTAGCTAATTCTTGCCTAAGAGCAGGGTAGTTAGCTATCAAAATAGAAGGAATATTCCAGCTTTCATCTACCATGAAGTCTGCCATCGAAGCTTTTAGAGGATTATGGAGATTGTTTGGAACCTGCATAAGGTCAACTATCGGCTGAGAAAGCCATTTATCCAGCCAGAAATTGACTGATTTTCCATCGCTATTTGCCAAGTTGAGTTGCTGAGAACTAAGTAAAAGTGGATCTTAACCCCTGGCCAAATAGAGGATTTAATATAATGGGAGACAAGTCTATTGCAATGGAAGGATCTTTTCCTAAGGAAGATAGACCATTCCTGGTTAAAAGCCATCAACTCAAATGAAAGCTTGATGAAAGCAGCCTCATTAAGAGCTTGGATGGATTTAATTCCAATACCACCTTCTGCAAGGGGGAGCAGACTTTATGCCAAGCCACAGTACATATCTTTCTCACCTTAGGATCACCCGACCATATAAAATTACGAATGCATTTGTCTAACTCTTTAATAAGAGAGGTAGGCCAAAGATAGACATGAAAACTATACAAGAGCATGTTGTGAATAATTGATTTTACAAGCTCTACTCTTCCCATTATTGACAAGAGACTACCTTTCCAAGAGGCCAGCTTTAAAAGAATCCAATCTGCAATTGGCTGGAGATGAAGTCTTTTTGGTTTACCTTTGAAAAGAGGCACACCAAGGTAGAGAAAAGGTAATGCCCCTGCTGAAAAACCAAGAGTTGCAGCAATTCTAGCAGATCTTGTTGGAGTAGAATACCCTGAGTAGAACTTGCATTTATTCAAACTAAGAAACTGAACCGAGGTTTCACCATATTCTCTAAACAATTGCATCAAAGCATCAAGCCCTCTTTTATTCCCTTTGCAGAAAACTAGCACATCATCAGCATACAACACATGACTCGGGGTTGTCAAGTTTCTTGGACCAGAAATGGTTTGAAGCAAACCAGAATCCACCAAATTGGAGATACCTCGACTCAAAACATCTTCAGCAAGGCAAAACAGCAAGGGAGAAAGAGGGTCACCCTGCCTTACTCCTCTTTTGCAAGTGAAGAAGCCTTCAGGCTTACCATTAATCAGAATTGAGAGCTTAGCCGAGTTTAGGATTATGCTGATCCAGTTACAGAAAGAGGAGTAGACTGGCACCTCTAGAGTTAAGTGAGCCTAAGAAACAATTAGAGAAGTAGTTATAAAATGAGTTTTTACATGGAAATTTGTCTATTATTAAACAAAAAAAAAATTGGAATTTTAAGGTTGTTAATTCTTAACATTATATTCTCAAAGTATATTTTTATGTCGTTTGATGAATTTGTTTGATAGATATATATTCCTTGTATTTATAAAGAAATAATTTTACCTTTCATTATCGTTTTGTGTGCATATTCTTCTTGATAGCAAAATTATCAAAGAAAATCTCACTTGATTTGAATTCACGTTTTTAACTTCATTTTTGCTTTAATGAAATTTCAACTTATAAATGGGAATATCTTTTTGTGCCAGTGTTTGTTTTTTTTAAGTAAAACCATATAGATTTGGAATTAAAAATTTTCTTACTTTGATGTATCTTTTCACAATTTATTCGAAGTTGCTATTGTTTTTATTGTTATTATTTAGAATCCAATTCATTATTATTTGATTATAGCATACATCAAATCCTACTTTATTTATTATTAAGAAATATGTTTAATTTTGTGATAAGTTTTGAGTGCTTCTAGAAAAAAAAAAAAAAAAAGAGAATGATGGGAGTATGAACCTTTGTGAGGACCTTAGATAATCGAACAAAATAACCATTAAGGATAGATATCTTTTTCCTAGAATAAATGATCTTAGATCATTTGAGTAGAGTAGCGTTTGATTCAAGTAAAGTCGATGCAGTGATAGGATAAGAGCAGCCTAAGAAGTGACAGGTGTAAGAAGTTCCTGGAATTGAAAACGTATTATGGGTTCTCTAGGCTAGCCTTACTTCTGATCAAGTTGACTAGGAAAAGAAATATCTTTTATGGAATAAAATCAAAGTTTTTAATAATCATAAGAGCCTTAAATAATTGTTAGAAAAAAATAATAATATAGAATTAAAAATAAGGCAAGGAAGGTGAATGAAATTTCTTAAGGACTATGAATTTGAGTTGAAGTATAGTTTAGGAAAAGTCAATGTAGTGATAGAGGCTCTAAATAGAAAATCCTTGCATATTAATGTTAGAGATGAATATCTTCGAAGATTTTATGGACATGAGTTTCAATGTAACCTTAAATGCTTTAAACTTGAAATTGAATAGGTTGGAATTTGTAATGACCATAGAAAACAAATAACCGAGAGCAATTTTAGACTAGGAATTGCAATCACTTTAGGATCAAGAGAATTATGTGATGGTGGTCTATTGTTATTTAAGAATAGTGTCGTTGTTCCTAAGGAGGGTAGTCTTAGAGAGGAAGTGTTAGAAGAAACACATAAGGGAAAATTCACCTTACATCCATGAATAACCAAGATGTAGCAAGACCTTAAGAAAATTATTAATGGACGGTAATAAAAACGAATGTTATATTAAAGAAGTTGTACTTCTATGTTCATTTTTATTATTATGTTGTATTTTTGTATATTTTTAGAGAATTATTTTCCTTGAAATTTCAAATTGTTTCTCAAGTGACCAAATATTAATCACAATTAATAAACCCTTTGGATTTGTTTCTCATATAGATTACTGACGTGTCAAATCTTAACAAACTTACATTTCTTATCAAAGACCGAAAAGAAAAAGAATGTTATTTCTTATTGTAATTGCTTATTCAAAAATCAAAACGAAATTGATTTCTTAGTTCTACTATGGTATTTATTGGTAAAGTTTGTTTTGAAAGTCGTATCTGCTCAATGCCTGCACATTTTAATTGCAAGTTAACTAAATCTTATTCTGTTTTTGTTACCAAATTTTGTTTTTAGTAAGACAATCTCTTAATAAAAAATGAAACTATTTCTTTCTTATGAAATTATCAACTTGAATTGGATAAGACTTAGTATCTGGATGTCTCTACTGTTTCTCCTTTCTTCTTTGTTTTATTTATTTGTTTAATTATTTATAAAAAAATCCTCTGTATTGTAAATAATATAATAGTTTTGGTGTGGAATATAAGGGACTATAAGATCTACATATGAAATGTATAAAACTTTAATTTAATTTCTTTTGTGAATTATTTGTTATGAATCTTTTCTGAGAATGCTTATAATGATGGAATGCAAGTGAAGATATTATGATTTTAGTACGATGGACAGAAACAAACGCTTAAGTGCATGATTTTAGTCTATAAATGTTATCATTGATTTTCTTGAAAATTATGTTTATAGTTAACATGCCATGAATTGTATCCTTAATATGTGGTGAAATAGTTAATGACTATATGTATATGGGAATAGATTCTCTCCCATTTGTTTCTTTCCAGTTTTCTTCAATTCCCAAATCCCCACCCTTAAATAATCTCTCTCCCAATATTCAAAACCCTCCCACCTCTTTTTCTTTCAAGGGTCAGGATCCTACTGCAGAAAATTTTCACTGTAGGGGATTCCCATATGTATATTGATGGTGTGATTAGGATATGTAGGTTCTCTTTATGTTAGTATATAGTAGGTGAGGAGATCTTGTTAGGACTGGATTTAATCCAAGAGACCACAGTTAGGATTTAGAGAGGAAAGATGCGCACTGCGCAGAATAGGTAAAGAGTGTTGTGTCGACTAGAAAAGAAAGCCTTTAGAATTTGAGGAAGGGGAACTTGTATTCTTGAGAGTTACTCCTAAGTTTGGGATGAGAAGGTCAATGTCAGTCAGAAAACTAATTATTTGTTTCTTGGGTCATTTTTTCCAAATTCTAAAAAGTGTAGTCGGACCTATTGTTTACCAATTGGCTTTTTCAATGTCTTGTCAATCTTCATGACGTCTTCCATATTTCAAAGCTCCAGAAGTACGTACCAGATGTTTCATATGCGATGTCTCCTGAGTCAATACAATTGAGGGATAACTTAAACATTAAGTCAGGCCTAATCAGAACATCGATAAGAGCACTAAGACTCTGTGGAACAAGACAAATCATTGGGTGAAGGTGGTTTGGGAAGGATTAACTCCCGAGGAAGGTGCTTAAGAACTTGAGGAGGATATCATGCGCTGTATCCAAATCTTATCAGCCAAGATACTTTAAAACGTTTTGCTCTGTGCATATGTAAAGTTTTGAACGAGCATGTATGAGGTTAATTTCGGGGACGAAATTCTTAAAGGAGGGGAGAAATGTAACATCCTAAAAAATAAAAAAATAAATAGAGATTATAATATAAGGATTATTATCGAGTTTTTGAGAGGTTTAGAATATATGTTTTAAGCCCGTGAATTAAATAAAAGTATAAGAGAATTAAACCTTAGCAAATAAAATTAATAAAGTGTTAGGGAGACCTAAAATGGTTGACTTTCAACCTTAAGGGTGGTGAGTTGACCAAAAGAAGAAAAGAGAGAAGTTTTAAGTTGAAATCTGTCACAATAGCGTCGGCAAGCCCGTGCTGAATAGAGCACGGTCTGAGCCGCGCCGTACTAACTATTAGCACGGCCGTGTCGGAAAATGGACGAATTTGACACTGTTTGGCACGCCCGTGCCAAAAGAGCACGGTCTGAGCCGCATCGTACTAACTATTAGCACGCCCATGTCGGAAACTTTGCCACCGATTGGCAAGACCGTGCTAATCGAGAGCACGCCTGTGCTCTATGTCAGGATGCGTTAAAAATATGTTTAAAAATCGGGAACCAGTGCAACACTATGTATATACCATCTTATAACACCCTAGTGCAGCTAGGAACCTTTTTTGCACCCTAAAACACTTTAGTAACGGCTATGGAGCATCTTCATGTTTGGGAGATGGGGTTACAACAAGCAATGAGTTTGGAAGGAAAACAACAATAACAACAAGAGGAAGAAGAAGAAGAAGAAGAAGAAGAAGAAGAAGAAGAAGAAGAAGAAGAAGAAGAAGAAGATGAAGGAGAAGGAGAAGGAGAAGGGGATTCAAGACTGAGGAAGGCGACATCTAGGATTAGCCATAGGCTACGCTTGGAGATTCTTGGAGGTCTTCAAGAGGTGAGTAGAAATACTCTTTCTCCCCCTTTCCATGGTGCAAATTGATTTGGGGTTTGGGTTATGCTTTCAAAAATATGTTTTTGGAAAATAATCCTGTGTTTGGTCAAATCCTGATTTTACAAATTTGGGGGTTTTCCTTCTAAGGTGTTCCTGCTATCAATTAAATGTTTATTATTGAGATTGATGTTATGGTATATATGATACATACATGATTTGGTTGAATTGACATACTATATATGCATTATTTGATGATATTTGTGATATTGGCATGATTCAATAACTGTTAATATGTTAAATGTTGTCTGCTGCAATACCGCATATGATAGGGGTATCGAAAGTAACACTGCCAATGAATTAGGGTGTCGAAAATAACTGTTAAATGTAATGAATGTTGTTTTCTACAATACCGCCTATGATAGGGGTATCGAATGTAACACTGCCAATGAATTGGGGTGTCGAAATATGAAATACCGCCATGATGGGGTATCGAAAGTAACATCGCCACACGTTGGGATGTCGAAATGAGTAATACCACCAGTGTACAATGGTTGGTATCGAAATGAGTAATGTCACTGAAGAGAATGTGACATCGAAATACCTTCATGAGTAAGGTAGGCAATGTGACATCGAAATACCTTCATGAAAGTCATATGAAAAATGAGAGAAATTGAGATTATTTGATATGTGAGACCTTGACATACCTGAATTATGATGTGTTGATAATGACTGTTTATTACCAATAATAATTTAATATTATTATTAATATTATTTTATTATACACTATTTTGAAAATAGGGGTACCATGGACAGTTTTTCTGATTACCGCACCTGCTGAGAACAATGCTTTTGTGAAAACCTTTTAAACTGTAGTTTTGTTCACTGGGATTTTATATCTCATTAGTAGTATTGTTTTCAGAGCTTGAAGACGACCTTGTTGAGCAGCCAAACGTTTTGAAGACTATCTCTTTAGTTTTAGAGCTTGGTTAGTATTGTACGACTTATGCCAGAAGACCTTTATTATCTTTTAGTTATTTCCTTATGCGAGATGTTATAGACGCCCTGTTTTGAGGTTTTGAAACTGATTATGTTATTTCGGTTTTGAATTAATGTAAACAATTATTTTGGATTAATATTATATTAAGTATTGATTCAATATTTATTTAAGAAAAATTTTATTTTCCTGATTTTATTTAAATTATTAATTGGGTTACTAATGTAACGAAGAGCGTTACAAAAATCAAAAGTACATTAAAAGGTAAGAAAACTCTGATGCTAGCCACACTTCTGGTACAGAACTCAAAATCCCTCGAGATTAGGGTTCGTGGCTCGACCATCGGCATCAGGCTCGTAAGGAGTGTCATCCAGCTCCTCAGCAACTGGTTCCTCCACAGGATCTTCCCATAAAATAAAATAAACACACAGAGAAAATACAGGGAGATAAGAAACATGCATCATCAACCATGGGAGAGGGGCAGTAGTACAGCATATCAACATGTAGCACACAACACATAGAAAACATACAACACATGAACAACCATCTCTCGAGTCATACAACACAGTCATCTCAAAAGTCATTCTCTCAGATCAAACCTCTACGAAGGATACTAATCCCTATATGCATGTCATCATCCTTACATACATGTCGGCCGATTTCATCACGTCCCCAGTTGGATATCCCCGTCCGGATTAATAACATCACGTCCCCAATTGGACATCCTCGTAAATATTAAAAATATCACGTCCCCAATTGGACATCCCCCTTTGGGACCAAATATGCTATGGTATGAAATGGTATGATATGCAACAAACATTCATCACAGATTGATACCGGAACGTCACACCTAAGTACTCGGCCACAGCTATGATACACTGTATCCACATCAACATCAACATCAACATCAACATCAACATCATGACACCTTGCGTCCACGAGCTACAACTCCATGGTTAGGACCACGATGGTATCAATTCGAACAACATCACAATCTCACCATACTGTCATCAACAATATCCAGCCAATCACAATAATAAAATATCACTACAATAAGTATGCCAATATAGATAAACATATAATCACATAGGCAATTCAACATAACAAATAAACAGATAATCACATAGGCGGTTTAAAATAACAGTTAAACAGCTAATCACATAGGCAGTTCAACATATCAACCTCAATAATCACATCGTCTAGAGTATCATCTTAGCGGTGATAGCCCAAAGATACCTATACCTAGGGTCCAGATACTTTGTCCAGGGCTCAATCTCTAGTAGGGTTTAAGGTTTCCCCTACACATGTATACATTCTATACTACTACGTTTGCCTTCCCGACGATATCAGTTCTTTCTCCCCACCTAAATCTGCTATGCACGCTCGCCTTCCCGTACAAGCTCCTGAACACAGCTCCGCAACTGGCACTTTAGCACACTTTAAGACGATCGAATACAGTCTGATCCTTCATAACAAATCACAACTTTAGTATTAACAAAAGTACATCTCTTTGTCTCCTAGGGCCTAGGTTCGGCCTTGGTGACTTAAATTAGCTAGGGGCAGCTCTAGTTCAGAGACTAACGGCGAGGAATTGGGCGGCTCTAGTTCGGAGACTGACGGCGGTGGATCTGGGCAGTGGACGATGGTTGAGAAGTGAACGACGATAGTGCGTGCTGGAGGCAGAATCGCGGTGACCCTGGTCTGATGCGTTTAGGGCGAACGGGTTTGTGCAGCGGAGGAGGACGGGACTTCTTGTGGAGGTTCATGCGACAGAGGACGGCGCACGACTAGGCGGTAGCGTAATAGGACGGTGGCGCTGTGCTGGTGAGTGAGAAGAGGTGGGAGTGTTTTTTTAATGGTGATGGAGGTATGAGTTGAGAATGATGGGATAAATAAGCTACTAATATTTGGTGAATTCTGGAATCTTTATAGTGCCGATGAAGGGTTGTGTTTGTGAATGGTTTGAGAGAAGGTGAAGTGAGAAAATGGGAGAAGGTTCTCTGATTTTCAAGAATGGTGGTCTGAGAATTTTTCTTATCTCCCCTAAAGTCCCTGAACTAAATATTATTTACGCTAAGGTTGGCTTCAGAGCAATGGGCCCCTGCAACCAATAGCAGCAGCACATTAGGTGAGGACATCAAGCCTTGCAAGCCCCAATGTTCCTTCATAAAACATAAACTTGCTCTCAACCTCACCACACTACCCTTGTGTCTTATTCATCTGTCACCACCAAGATATGGAAGCTAGCGCTGGACTGATCATTGGTTCTCACAACCTCAACGAGTTCATTGTCATTCATGGCCATGAAGAGTAAATAGCCATATGAAAGTTACGTATAAGAAAACGAAAGAAGAAAAGGAAGAGAAGGAGGGGTGGAAGTTTAAAGCAGAAGAAGGGGAGGTGAGTGATTTACGGATGAGAGGATACGGTGGGTGGGTGGGAGTTAGGTGTATTTAGGGTAAAACATAAAAAAGTGAGGGAGGTGGAAAGATAAATTTATGAGATGCAAAAATTAAGGGCCTCAAAATTATTTTTATTTTCAAATTTTGAAAAATTTGAAAATGTATTTTGTTTTGATGAAACACTGAAAACAACATTTTTTTGTTTTCAAATTTGGCTCCAATTCAGAAAATATTTTCAATGAAAACATTTTTATTAAATTCAATCAAACACATTTTTAAATCTATTTTTTATTTTCATTGAAAATAAAAATAGAAAATGATCAAATAAAAGAGATCCTAAATCCTCCTAAGAATTGCATCGAAGAGGGGATTTATGACAGTGGGCCTGGGCCATATCCAACGAGTCCCAGCAGCACCCAATCCCATATCCAAGACCAAGTTTCATTCTACGCCTTCCCTTTTTGTTGTTTTTGCCGTTTCCACTTTCCCGAATACTTGAGACGCTTCCCGAATCGTTCTCACGCTGCTATAATATATATCTTAATTCAACACTTGCCATTCCAAAAAACCTTGCACAATCTCAAGCTTTGTTGCTTATTCACAAAATATCTCTTAAAAATTTTGTTTTGGGTTTATTCTTTTCTCTTCTTTTTGCTCACTCAATCAAATGGCCAAAGACGGACCCAACTGGGATGGTTTGCTCAAATGGAGTATTGCTAACTCCGATGGAACTCGTCCCACTCGTAATCTAAGGTTCAAACGGACCCTTTTCTGTTTTTTCTCTATTAATTCAAGTTAGTAAAGCTGTAAAAGTTTTTGCTAAAGCATACCCATGTTTCAAATTTTATTTTTTCTTTTTCATTAAAAAATGGTTTTTGTGGTTTATTATGAATGTGGAGGCTGAAATTAAGTACATTAAATTAATTATTTGTGGGGTACTGTAGTTGTAAAGCTGCATACCCATTTGTCAAATCTTTTTTTTTTTTTTTTTGTGGTACCTTTAATAGAATATGAATGAGGATTTTGGAATTAATATTTGGAATAGGGTCTGATTTTTGTTAATTTTATGATTCTTTAGCGAGGAGGATCGGAGATGGTTTATGGAAGCGATGCAAGCTCAGACTATTGATGTTGTTAAACGTATGAAAGAGATCTCACTTGTATTGCAAACTCCAGAGCAGGTATTGGAAGCTCAAGGAGTTACCCCTGCAGATATTGAAGGTATCCAACAGTTTCCATTGTGCTAAGCAAACAAAAAAAGAGAAAAGGAAACTTCATTTTCTTTTCTGTTTATAATTATGAATCTCATACTAACTTAGGATAGGCCTCTAACATTGATTTTTGACAGATATGTTGGATGAGTTGCAAGAGCATGTTGAGTCGATTGACATGGCCAATGGTGAGTTTTTTGGATGATTATTAGCATGTAAAGTATTTCACTTATGCTTGCTTATAGCAGTTTCCCATGGGGATTTCTTATAAATTTTGGAGATCATCATTTATTTGATTATGCTGTTTTCAATAGCTGCTCTTTGCATTATTCACTGCATTACAAGTGTCTTTCTTAAAATTTGGGCAATGCTGGCTCAATATTTGATACAAACCAGTAGAATTAAAAAGCAATAAAACAGTAACAGCAAGATAGAGAGAAGAGATTCGGTATTATTTGCTCAAAAGGGAAATTACAGGGAATGTGTATTCCTCTGCCACAGAGCTAGGCTCCTATAGAGGGCTACTGCCCTCTATCCATAACTAACTTTCCAATTCTCAAAAGATACTCCACTCTACCCCCGCACTCAGCTAATAAACCCGTAAGGGTCGTAACCAACTATTGCTTCTCCTCTCTTCTCTTTTATCTCTCTGCCACCAAATTACTCTTTTGATTCTCTCTTCTTTTTCCTAGAATAAATCTTCCATACTTTGGGCCTATGTGAAACTTGGCCCAACAACTGCTCATTTGGTTTGCCTAGCTCATCTTGGGCTCTATCAATGCCGCCCTCTTCAAGCACAGCCTTGTCCCCAAGGCTGACTTGTGGGAATTGGCTTAGGATAGTGACTTCATCTTCCCAAGTAGCTTCTTCAATAGTTCTGCCCTGCCAATGAATCAGCATCTGCTGCACGGTCTCTCCCTTCTTCCTGATGGTTCTGGTTGCCAAAACAGCAGCTGGCACAAATGCTTCATAAAAATCCCCTTCTAGTCCCGAAGGCAGGTTTGCCTCTGCTGCATAGTTGCCAATGGCCTTCTTGAGTAAGGAAACATGAAACACCGAATGTATTTTGGACGAGGCGGGCAATTTCAGCTTATAAGCTACTGTGCCCAAGGTTGTCAGATTCGCGAGTCTAGGTAGACTCGTGGAGGGGGTAGACTCGACTCGTAGACTCGTAGGAGTCTACCTAACATAAAAAAAAACCTATAAATGACATATATACATAACACAAAAGTAGCAAAATAGTAACAAAGCCAACTAAGTTCATCATAAATTCATAATCATTAATAATTAACATCATATAGTCATAAACTCATAATCCAAATCCAAATAGTAATAAAACATATAAGAATAATATCATCCCAATTCAAATATATAACAATAACATAAAACATGCAGTTCCTAATTTCTTCACATGTCTAAATCCAATCCTCCAACAACATGTTCTCCGGTATCACCATCTCCTAATTTCTTCTCGGGATATTTATCCTACCCCTACCTCTGGAACTTCCCTTTGCTGCTGTAGCTCTGTTGTTACCCTAACCAGACATTGCAAGGAAGAGGATGAGATGGAATGAATCAGTTATTACTCGAGCAAGGAAGCTTTGGCCGCGTGGGTTCAACTTTCGAGCAGGGAAGGGAGGGAGGCGCGGGGGCGAAGGCGTGGCAGGGAGGGAGGCAGCCTCGTTTTCAGGTTAGGCTTTGGGAGGGTTTTGGTTTTTGCAGAAGTGATTTGGGAGGGAGGGTCATCGCTCGATAGAATACGAAGAGAGGGGGTCAAAATTTTTTAACCCAAAACGCTGTGTTTTGGCTGCTTTTTAGCCAAATGTGGACCTGGACCTGACTCGCAAACTTGGCCATCCGACTCGCGATTCTACCGAGTCAGCCGAGTCTACCACCGAGTCAACCGATTCTACCCCCTTCCGAGTCTACCACCGATTTAACTCGTTTTGCTTCCTGGAATCGCAAACTCGTCCGAGTCTACGAGTTGACTCGCGAGTTTGACAACCATGACTGTGCCAACCCTCTCCAAAATTTGAAAAGGGCCATAGTAGCTTGCAGACAACTTTGCATTGATCCTTAGAGCCATTGATTGTTGCTTGTGGGGTCTCAGCTTCAAAAATACCCATTCTCCAACAGTAAAGCTCTTCTCCTTTCTTCTTAAATCAGCTTGGTTTTTCATTCTTCCCTGGGCACGCTGCAGATGGTATTTTAACTGTCGCAGTGCTTCATCTCGGTCCAAAAGGTCTCTTTGGACAGCCTCAACTCGAGTCTCACCTTGCACATATTGGGTAAGGGTTGGTGGTTTCCTTCCATAGACTACCTCAAAAGGTGTGACCCCCGTAGTCTCATGGTAGGTAGTATTGTATAAATACTCAGCCCAATGTAACCACTGCTGCCATGTGCGAGGTTAATCCACAATAAAACATCTGAGAAAAGTCTCAAGGCGTTTACCACCTCCGTTTGGCCATCGGTCTCCAGGTGATAGGCGGAGCTCATCTTAAGTTGAGTACCCTGTAACTTGAACATTTCCTTCCAAAAATTACTGACAAAGATTGGATCTCTATCGCTGATTATAGCCTTGGGAATTCCATGTAAGCGCACAATCTCCTTGGCAAAAACTTCAGCCATTGCTCTGGCCGAGTAAGGGTGTTTCAATGGAATAAAGTGGGCATACTTAGACAACCTATCCACCACAACAAACACTGCCTCATACCCCTTGGACTTCGGCAAACCAGTAATAAAATCCATTGAAACCTCCTCCCAAATCGTATCCGGGATTGGTAGAGGTTGGAGAAGTCCTCTTGGCGAGGAAGCTAGATATTTTTGCCTTTGGCAAGTATCACAGGTCTTCACAAAATTCTGAATTGTACCCTTCATTCCAATCCAATAGACATTGGCTGCAAGTCTTCTATACGTTCTATAGAACCCGAATGACCCCTTTGAGGTGTGGAATGGAATTCTTGCAATAAAATGGGAATCCAAGAAGATTGGGCAGATATGACTAACCTTCTTTCATACAGTAAGACTCCATTGCTGTATGTGAAACCAGGCCTCTTTTCAGGGTTATTATTCACCTCTTCAATGATTTTCAGCAGGACAGCATCATTGTGGACCTCCTCCCACACTCGATCCCTATCTTCCCATACAGGATATGCTCTCAAGGGACACAATTCTGCCTCAACTTCCACTCTGGACAGCGCATCTGCACCTCTATTTGCAATCCTTGGTTTATAAACAATATCAAACCTGTAACCCAATAATTTTGCTGCCCAATTCTGTTGATCCATGGAGGAAATCTTCTGCTGCAGCAACTGTTTAAGGCTTTTCTGATCTGTACTCACCGTGAAATGCCTTCCCAACAAATAAGGTCGTCAATGTTGGATGGCTTGGACCACTGCCACGAGCTCTTTTTCATAGGCTGATTTTGTTAAGTTCCTTTCACCCAAAGCCTTGCTGAAATAGGCTATGGGTTTGCCCTCCTGCATGAGAATAGCCCCTATTCCTTGACCCGAGGCATCACACTCAATGAGAAGCTCTTTGGAGAAATCTAGCAAAGCGAGAACAGGAGCTGAAGTGATCTAATTAAGACTGTCAAATGCTGCTTGTGTCTTAGGATTCCACTTGAAACCCTCCCTCTTGGTGAGTTCGGTTAGAGGTTTAGCATAGTTCTGAATGAACTTTCTGTAATATCCCGTCAAACCCAAAAATCCTCTCACCCCCTTCACATTTCTGGGACAAGGCCACTGCATCACACTTTTGACCTTGTTGGGATCCATAGTAACTTCTGCCTTGGAAATCAAATGGCCTAAATACTCCACAGTAAGCTGGGCAAAATGGCATTTCTTTTGATTAGCGACCAATCTCTGTTGCTGAAGAATGTGTAGCACCTTATTCAAGTGTTCCATATGAGATTTCCAATCTTGGCTGTACACAAGTATGTCATCAAAAAATACTAAGACAAACTTCCTTAACATCCCTCTAAACACTTCGTTCATAAGGGATTGGAAAGTAGACGGAGCATTCATTAACCCAAAAGGCATGACAAGGTACTTATAATGTCCTTCATGGGTCCTAAAAGCGGTTTTGTGCACATCCTCGGGTCTCACTCTCACTTGTGATACCCCGATTTAAGGTCTAGCTTAGAGAAAAATTTAGCACCATGCAACTCATCTAATAACTCATCAATCACAGGAATGGGAAACTTGTCCGGAATGGTTACCTTGTTGAGAGCTCTATAGTCCACACACATCCTCCAAGTATCATCTTTCTTCTTTACCAATATAACCGGGCTGGAAAAAGCACTATGACTTGGCCTAATCACTCCAAAACTCAGCATTTCCTTAACCTGCTTCTCAATCTCATTTTTGTGGTGGTGCGGGTACCGGTAAGGCCTCACATTAACTGGCCCATGTCCTTCCAAATGGGTAATAGCATGCTCCTTACTTCGTTTGGGAGGAAGTCCCTGAGGTTCATTAAAAACCTCTGCATAACATACCAACAACTGCTCCAATGCAGATTTTTGTGCCAAACCGAGCTCCTCCCTGTGTGTGCCTTCTATTTGTTCCATAGGGCAGCATACTGCTCTTGACAACAACACCCCATCCACCCTACATTTTGGCCTCTCCAATAAGCTTTGTAAAGCTGTTTGAACTCCCTTGCTACTCTTCTCTCCTTTCAATTCCACCCATGCGCCTTCATGCTGAAATTTCATAATATGTTTGCCCCAATCAACTACCATTTCCCCCCCCAAAGAAGCTAACCATGACATGCCAAGAACCAAATCAATGCCCTCTAAATCAAACAAAAAAGCTTCTACTTTCAGTTTAATTTTTTCGAACTCCACCTCCATGCCACTACACTTCCCCTTAGAGACCACTTGACCCATCTCCCAATTTAATCTTCATTGGGCGAGTGTCTTCCATTGGGCAGCCTAAGGTTGACACCAAATTTTTAGAAACAAAATTATGGGTAGCTCCACTATCCACCAAAATGAGGATAGGTACCCCTTTTACTCTGCCTTTGAGCTTCACCGTATGAGCCCTTGAACCATGCTCCTCTTCTAAGCTTTCCAAACTGATGACAGTACATTCCCCATCTATTTCTTCCTCTTCCGCCACTTCAATAGCCATCAAGTTGCCCTCAGCTTCCCCTGCATCTTCTTCATCCAGCACCATCAATCTCAAATGTTTATCAGGACATTGATGGAGTGGATGGAAATGCCCCCCACACTTGTAACACAACCCTTTCTATTTTCTCTCCATAAGCTCATTGTAAGACAAATGAGAAATGCCCCTGTCCCTCGGTCCAGCTCGTGTCCTCTCTAGATTGGGCTCAATATTTGACTTGGGTCAGACCCCCACCCAGACCAACCTCTTTGGCCCCACGCACATGGACCCACTCAGAACCTGGATGGCGACCCAGGTTGCTGGACTGGGTTCGAAATGAAGAACCCGACCCGGATCCGAACCCACTTCGGTTCCCATTTCCTCCCAGCGCATGTCCCCCCTTTCCTCCGATCTCCCTTTCCACCGTCCTCGTCACGTTCATGAGACGCGAACGCCACAAAGGACCCAATGCGATGAAGCTCCTGACCCGTCCCCTGATTTCCTCCTTGCGGCCATTGAGGAAATATCCCAAGTATTGGTCATCGGGTAATCTTCTTACCTGGGCAATTAGCGGTTCAAAACTCTGGATGTAATCATCTACCGAACCCCTCTGCCCGAGATTCGTTAGTTGTTCGAAGATGTCACCATCGCCCATACCTTCGTAACGATCGAGCAGCTCGTTTCAGCTTCTCCCACGTCAACTCCGCTTCATCATCTAGCAATGAGTTGAAAAAATGGATCGTGGGTCCTTCCATGCACAACTAGGCCAAATTCACCCTCACTTCTGGGGTCGTTTCCTGTACTCGGAAGTAAATTTCAGCTTGTGTGATCCACCCAGCAGGATCGTCACCGTCAAACATAGGGAGCTCGACCTTTTTGATGGATTGTCGGAACTCCTCCAACGCGTTGCCCTGTAACCTTTTTAGGCCTGACGTGCTGGAGTCGCCCTTGACTGGTGACCTTTTACCACCACCTTTCTCTTGTTTGCTATTCTCGCCCATGTTCTTCTCCTTTTCTTCCTGAACTCTCTCGCCCAGACACTTCTCCAACAGCGCCTTAAGGACCGCGTGGTTTTCATTCGCCTTACTCTGTCTCTCCTCAGCCTGGTTCTGCATTTCGGCCAAGACAGTTTTGAGGTTGTCTAGCTCGACCTCCATAGTAGCTACCTTCGCTTCCATCGCCTTCGCCTTTTGCACTTGTCTCCATTGTGGCATTCACCGCCTCGGTTCTCCCCTTCGTGCCGGTCCACTCCCGAATCCAGCAGGTCGGACCAGTTTGATACAAACCAATAGAATTAAAAAGCAATAAAACAGTAACAGCAAGATAGAGAGAAAAGAGATTCGGTATTATTTGCTCAAAAGGGAAATTACAGGGAATGTGTATTCCTCTGCCACAGAGCTAGGCTCCTATAGAGAGCTACTGCCCTCTATCCATAACTAACTTTCCAATTCTCAAAAGATACTCCACTCTACCCCCCCAGTCAGCTAATAAACCCGTAAGGGTCGTAACCAACTATTGCTTCTCCTCTCTTCTCTTTTCTCTCTCTGCCAGCAAATTACTCTTTTGATTCTCTCTTCTTTTTCCTAGAATAAACCTTTCACACTTTGGGCTTATGTGAAACTTGGCCCAACAACTGCTCATTTGGTTTGCCTAGCTCATCTTGGGCTCTATCAATATTTAATAGTAATAATTTGTTTTAAATTGTAATGATTTCATAGAAATCAATGTGTTGGTCAAGATATTTTCAATTTTAATGTTTTTTTGTAGAAAATTGTTGATTTATACTTTTCCTCAGGAGTCTAATTGTTGTTGTTGTTCTCTTATTTTTCCATGTGATCATGGCAATAGTTGGGAACGCCATAATATGATTTTGCTGTTGTTAATCTGTACAACTTTTCCTATATGAATCAAATTTAGTGTGTATGTTTTTTTTTTTATAGTTGGTTGATTAATGGATTTGCCAATTTTCTGATTTGACAACTGTATCTCAGCTATTTCTTGCTATTTACCTTTTTCCTAGATCTCCACTCAATTGGTGGGTTGGTTCCTCTTCTTGGTTACCTCAAGAACTCTCATGCCAACATTCGAGCAAAGGCTGCTGATGTTGTGACCACAATAGTGCAGAATAATCCTCGAAGTCAGCAACTTGTTATGGAAGCAAATGGCTTCGAACCTCTTATTTCTAATTTCAGTTCAGATCCTGATGTTAATGTTCGAACAAAGGCGTTGGGAGCAATATCTTGTATGTATTATGATATTTTGATGTAGTGATGCCTTATTTCCTGAGTTTGGAATCGTATTGACGTATTTCTGCTTTCGGAATGACTTGGCAGCACTGATTCGGCACAACAAACCAGGCATCGCTGCATTTCGTCTTGCAAATGGTTATGCAGGTTTAAGAGATGCGCTAACATCTGAAAATGTGAGATTTCAAAGGTAATTAAGGTTTTTTCTAACAACGTTTTTGATTAATTAGACCTTTCAATCATCATTATTAGTTGCTGAAACTGATTCTTAACTTTGGTTAATTTTTTAATCTTTCAGGAAGGCTCTCAACTTGATCCATTACCTGTTGCATGAGAATAGTTCAGACTGCAACATTGTCAATGAGCTAGGATTTCCTCGTTTATTGATGCATCTCGCCTCTAGTGAAGATTCGGAAGTCCGTGAAGCTGCCCTTCGAGGCCTTCTCGAGCTTTCTCGCGATAAAAAAGATGGGTCTCTGGAGGATGTTGAGAAAATGAAGCAACTTCTTCAAGAACGAATAAATAGTATCTGTTTAATGTCGGCTGAGGACCTTGGAGCAGCAAGGGATGAAAGGCTCCTAGTGGACTCTCTATGGAGTAGTTGCTTCAATGAGCCGTCTTCCCTTCGGGAGAAAGGCCTTCTTGTGCTTCCTGGAGATGATGCAGCCCCTCCTGACATCGCTAGCAAACTTTTTGAGCCTCCTCTCAGATCTTCGTCCGGGAACCCATCTTCCAAGAAAGACTCTAACAATGAAAAGAAAGAGACCCCTTTGCTTTTAGGGCCAGGGCCTTCATCTGCAGACACTAATAATCAAATTAGTTCAAGTAGAGTAGGAGATGCCAGTTCATAGATGGATCCCAGTAGATGAAGCTTTAATGTTGTTCAGTCAGTTTTCTTATCTTTTATTTCAAGGGATTGTTGTTTGCTTTTATCTTATCATACAATAGTGATTTTCCTTCTTTTACCTCGTAGGCTTATTAGATAATAGTGATTTTCCTTCTTTTAACCCATAGGTTGGTCGACCATGTATTCCATGATGATCGCCTGATATGGGTCAACTATAATTATTAGCCTTCCATGAATGTTAGTGTTACCATAGTTTATGACCCTTTATGCGACTGAAATGGTGAATGCCTTCTCTTTTTTGTTGCCATAACCCATGCTTTTTCTTTGTGATACTTTCCGAGCCTTGTTTTAGTGACTCAATAATATCGTTTGTCAATTCTTAATTTTTCATGTATAGTATGTTGATGTAGTTGTCTTTTATTTATCCCCCAAAAAATTAAAAATGGTGTACTTGTCGCCATTATGAGTGCCTTCTCTTCTCACCAAAAAAATGAGTGCCTTCTCTAATTTCTCTAATACATTCCCTGGTTGAAGGGTGGGGGAACTTGGGCTCGGGCTGATTTCTTCTCTTCGGAAGGCGCTGGGGTGATGGCACAGATGGCGCCAATTTTTTTAGAAGTTGAAGTAGCGTTTGATAGCGTGGTAGAATGGGATGGTTTTTTTTTATTTTTATTTTTTTTTATTTTTTATTTAAAGTATTTTATAAATAGAATAAAACATGATTTAATAATGAGAACACAACTTCCATTCTCAGATGTGGTGGAAAAAGCAAATCTCCTTACCCTGTAGTATTTAATGAGTTTAATATATTTAATATATTGATAGTATAAAATTGTTTTTACACACACATTCAACAATAAGTTATCACATCAGTAAAAAAAATTAATTCTTATTCTAACTATCTTAAAAGTGTTGATAGTGTTAAAAAAGATTGTAAAAAATTAATATTCATTTTTTACAATAAATGAGTGTTCTTCTAATCTTCTTCCTCATTTCACGTGTGTTTGTGATATTTCTTGAGTAAATCGTCAATTTGGTCCTGAAATTATAAGATTGTATTAATTTTGTCCTTGTAACAATTTAGTCTCTCAAATTATAAGGTTCGTATTAATTTGGTTTCGGCCAAAGGGACTGAATTGATTAACTTTTGATAACTTTAGGAATGTTTTTGATAACTTTAGGAATGTTTTTGAAATTTCAAAAATGTTAGGGACCAAGTTAATACGATCAAGTTATTTATTTCGTATCTATCATTCATCTCATAAGATATTTCTTAACTTTTATCTTATTAGTTTTATGAATGTTATACAAATTTTAATTTTAATAATTTGGGCTTTGTTATGATGCACTTGGATATAAAGGGTTTTGGTATCCTTTCTACATGGTAGGTTGGTGACAATATTTAAACATGTCATATTATATTATACAGCTATAGATCTCTAATACTCATATGCAGAATATTCGAATAGATTCCTTAAAAGGAAAAGAAAGGAAAGATTATATAGGTGATGGAATATGTTTATACGGTAAAGTTGGACCAAACCAAGTATATGACAAGTCAAATCCAATGGAAATTCGAAGAAAATATATTACTAGATTGAACTCAACATGATCAACATAACAAAAATAAAAAGATGACATGATATGTTTAAATATTGGTCATCAACATATTGATTCATGTGGGAATGATACCAAAACTATTTATTTTCCATGGATATCAGAAAAATACACTTTTAATGTTCATACATTGACTTGAATTGTTGTTAGTAGATAATATTTTATTTTTATGATAATCTATGATTTTTTTTTTAAAAGAATTGAAATACTTGTACCACGTGTTTTTTTTGACTCCATATATTTACCATGTTAGGTAAGAAAGAGTTGGAGAAATTATAAAAATACTCTTATAGCATTATTTTGAGATATATTAGATCTAACTTAAAAATAGAAAAATGTTATTTAAACATAAAAAAATTTGACAATATCGACACTTGGTTAATGACGTACAGAATCTTGGTTAATGAAGTTCAGAGTGGATGGTTAACGATGATTGTGAACCCTTGTACCCATTAATCAAGTTCAATACACACTAACGACGATTGTGAAAAGACCCATTAATAATATATTGGACTTGGTTAATATTGTACAAGGGGGGATTTCTTAGGGGCTGCCACTGGTCACAACCCCTGTTATATTTGGCGTAGTATCTGGTCTTCTCGAATTTTGCATGAGGAAGGCTACAGGTGGAAAGTTGGTGATGGAGCTTCAATTAATATCTGGAACTCACCGTGGTTGAGATGCTTAGATGAACCTAGAATTCGGTCAGTTGCCCCACCTAATGCTCATCTTTTTAAAGTTAATTCTCTCATAGATGCTGCCACGGGAACTTGGAATACCCACTTAGTGCATAATAAATTTTGTCCCAGGGATGCTAAGCTGATATTACAAATTCCTCTCCTTCATTTAACGAAGCCTGATACTATTGTTTCGAGGTTTAATAAAAAAAAAAAAAGGTCTTTATACTGTGCGCAGTGCTTATCGCGTTTGCATGGAACACCTAGTGGATAGAGAAGAGCTGAAAGTTCAAGGAAAATGGGATGTGATCATGATGCAAACCAAGAATGATGTCCAATTTAAGGCTAAATTGATTTTTGATGAAATTTTATTTTCATTAATGATGAACACGTCTACTTGTTTTGGCTGTATCTCGCACTACAGATCTCCAATTGATGCATTCTTTGGTGCCTTAGAAAGCTAAGTAAATTATCTACGAATAGTATTTCAATCCTCTTGACCAAATTCGGCTTCTATCATGGTGAAAAACGGGCTGAAAGTTAATCACAAAATTCTGGATGGATTTGACTCATTTGGTTTTAGACTTGTATTTGGTTTTGATTTTTATTTGTCTTTTGGGTTGCATGGGTCATGAATTACAAAGTTATTCTAGTATGTTCCATTAGTTTGATGACAAAAGAGGGCAATATTTCGCTTGCATGCCTAGGTAAATCCTTTTTAATAGCCACTTAGTGGAGTAGTTATGCTTTTATCTTTTTTAGCTACTTAGTGGAGTAGTTATAACTTTGTCTTTATTAGCCTTAGTGAGATATTTTCTACTTTTATGAGGGGGCTTGATGCAAATCAAGAATGATGTCCAATTTAAGGCCAAATTGATTTTTGATGAAATTTTATTTTCATTAGTGATGAACACGTCTACTTGTTTTGGCTGTATCTCGTGCTAAAGATCTCCAAATTATGCATTCTTTGGTGCCTTAGAAAGCTAAGGAAATTATCTACGAATAGTATTTCAATCCTCTTGACCAAATTCGGCTTCTATCATGGTGCAAAATGGGCTGGAAGTTAAGCACAAAATTTTGGACGGATTTAACCCATTTGGTTTTAGGCTTGTATTTGGTTTTGATTTTTATTTGTCTTTTGGGCTGCATAGGCCATGAATTGCAAAGCTATTCTAGTATGTTCCATTAGTTTGATGACAAAGGAGGGCAACCTTTGGCTTGCATGCCTAGGTAACTCCTTTTTAATAGTCACTTAGTGGAGTAGTTATGCCTTTATCTTTATTAGCCACTTAGTGAAGTAGTTATACCTTTATCTTTATTAGCCTTAGTGAGATATTTTCTACTTTTATGAGGGGGGTTAAGTCATTTCATGGTGACCTTTTGTTTGCATCTTTCATGCACCCCCTCCACTATATATTTGAATATGATGAATGAAAATAGAACCGGGATGTTCAATTTGGATTGAATCCAATTGTGAGGGTATTGTCTCTCTTCGGTTCATCATTGAGCCAACCCTTTGATCTTATCAAGAGTCCAAGATTCTTGTGGCGATACTCACCTTGGCTTATCAATTCCCCTTGGAATTGTGGCGCCTACCTTCCATTTCTTATCTTGGCCATTTTTTTGTATTCTTCTTTCTCGAATTTTGATTGTTACTCAAGGATAGATCCGAGTTTTTTATATGTTCCTTTCTAGGATCATATCACTTAAACCCCCTCATAAAAGTAGAAAATATCTCACTCAGGCTAATAAAGATAAAGGTATAACTACTTCACTAAGTGGCTAATAATTAATGATAAAGGCATAACTATTCCACTAAGTAGCTATTAAAAAGGAGTTACCTAGGCATGCAAGCCAAAGGTTGCCCTCCTTTGTTATCAAACTAATGGAACATATTAGATTAACTTTGTAATTCATGGCCTATGCAGCCCAAAAGACAAATAAAAATCAAAACCAAATACAAATCTAAAACCAAATGGGTCAAATCCGTCCAAAATTTCTTGCTTAACTTCCAGCCCGTTTTTCACCATGATAGAAGCCGAATTTGGTCAAGAGGATTAAAATACTATTCGTAGATAATTTTCTTAGCTTTCTAAGCCACCAAAGAATACATAAATTGGAGATCTGTAGCGCGAGATATAGCCAAAACAAGTAGATGTGTTCATCACTAACGAAAATAAAATTTCATCAAAAATCAATTTGGCCTTAAATTGGACATCATTCTTGGTTTGCAGCATTCCTTCCCTCTTGAAGAGAATTCGACCTCGAATTTGTGGCCTTAAGGAATCATCTTCATCCTCCTGGGTCAAATGGAAATTGATAGAAATCATTAAATTTAGCAAGTAGGCATAACACATTTCCATCTTATACAATCAAAATCCCAACACATTCCTCAAAATTGTTGTGATAAACCAAATAAACACCATACCTTTTGGAAACCATGTGAGTTCCCAAACCATGGGGTACTTCCTTTGGGATTAAATCTTTAATTAAATTGGTTGTCTTGCAAGCTTCCTTTGGAATCACGTCTTCTATTTCATTGATTGTCTTGCAAGTCTCCTTTAGAATCACATCTTCAATTTCATTGAATGTCTTGCAAACTTCCTTTCGAGGAGCAAACTTAATTTCCTTCAAAAGAGAATCAACACAACTATGCCAAGAATTAGGAATAGCATCAAAACAAGCATTCAAGTTTTCTTTTTTCACCTCGTTTTCTTTTTTTGCTCTCATTATTTCTTTCTGTTCAACCATTTTCCGCCAACATGCTTCATTGGCCAACATTTGTCTTTTCATTTTCTCCTCTTTTCTCACCCTTTTTTCGGTCTCCTTATTCTCCTTCTCAATTTCTCGATCTCTTCTCTCATATCTCCTTTTTTCCTCAACATAATGCATTTGCCTTTTTTTCTTTTTCTCTCACCTTCTTGTCATACCTCTCATGCATTTTACGGATCCAATCACCAACCTTATTCTTCACAACCTTTTCATGTTCATAGTCCAAATTGCTCGGCTCAAATCGCAACATTGCAAAGAAAACTGGATAGAAAATAACAAAATATATGTAAGGACCTCTCCACTCACCAAGAGTTTACACTCTTGATTTGTCACTCTAGGAAGGATGTCTTTGATACCACATGATATGATCCTAGAAAGGAACATAAAAAAATTCGGATCTATTCTTGAGTGACAATCAAACTTCTAAGAAGAAGAATACAAAAAAATGGCCAAAATAAGGAATGGAAGGTAGGCGCCACAATTCCAAGGGGAATTGATAAGCCAAGGTGAGGATCGCCACAAGAATCTTGGACTCTTGATAATATCAAAGGGTTGGCTCAATAAAGAACCGAAGAGAGACAATACCTCACAATTGGAATCAATCCAAATTAAACATCCAAGTTCTATTTTCATTCATCATATTCGAATATATATAGTGGAGGGGGTGCATGAAAGATACAAACAAAGGTCACTATGAAGTGACTTAACCCCCCTCATAAAAGTAGAAAATATCTCACTAAGGCTAATAAAGATAAAGGTATAACTACTCCACTAAGTGGCTAACAAAGATAAAAGCATAACTACTCCACTAAGTGGCTATTAAAAATGAGTTACCTAGGCATGTAAGTCGAAGGTTGCCCTCCTTTGTCATCAAACTAATGGATTTTACTATAATAGCTTTGTAATTCATGGCTCATGCAGCCCAAAAAACAAATAAAAATCAAAACCGAATACAAGCCTAAAACCAAATGTGTCAAATCCGTCAAGAATTCCATGTTTAACTTCCAACCTGTTTAATGATGCAAATCAAGAATGATGTCCAATTTAAGGCCAAATTGATTTTTGATGAAATTTTATTTTCATTAGTGATGAACACGTCTATTTGTTTTGGCTGTATCTCACGCTACATATCTCCAATTGATGCATTCTTTGGTGCCTTAGAAAGCTAAGGAAATTATCTACGAATAGTATTTCAATCCTTTTGACCAAATTCGGCTTTTATCATGGTGAAAAACAGATTGGAAGTTAAGCACGAAATTTTAGACGGATTTGACCCATTTGGTTTAGGCTTGTATTTGGTTTTGATTTATCTTTTAGGCTGCACGGGCCATGAATTACAAAGTTATTCTAGTATGTTCCATTAGTTTGATGACAAAGGAGGGCAACCATTGGTCTGCATGCCTAGGTAATTCCTTTTTAATAGCTACTTAGTGGAGTAGTTATGCCTTTATCTTTATTAGCCACTTAGTGGAGTAGTTATACATTTATTTTTATTAGCCTTAGTGAGATATTTTCTACTTTTATTATGAGGAGGGTTAAGTCAATTCATGGTGACCTTTTGTTTGCATCTTTCATGCACCCCATCCACTATGTATATTCGAATATGATGAATGAAAATAAAATTTCATCAAAAATCAATTTGGCCTTAAATTGGACATCGTTCTTGGTTTGCATCAGATCTGGTCCATGAGATCAAAACTTTTTTGTGGAGACTTTGCAGGAATTGCCTTCTCTTGTGGCCTTGTTTACAGATAAGAGGAGTTGTTTGCTCCCCATTATGTGTCTGCTGTGATAATCAACTTGAAACCAGTTGGCATCTATTCCAAGAGTGTGAGGTTAGCAAAGATTGTTGGAGGAAGAATTCACTTTGGTCCACCATAGCACCTTTCATGCATTACAGTAATAACTTTGCGGACCTGTTTTTTCATGCATGTGCCTAGTTAAATATGCTACAAGTCACACTTTGGAGCTTATGGAAGAAGAGAAACACAGCTTTGGGAAGCCATCATAGAAGATTCTGGCTAGGTACTGCATCGGGCAGGAACAGAGCTGCATTCTTGGCAAACAGCTCGTGGAATTAATGATGCTATAGGGACAAACAAGACTGCATGCATTGCGTGTTGGACTGCTGCTCCAGAAGGGTATTGTAAATGTAATATAGATGCAACCAATTTTGATGCCATAAATAATGTGGGCACGGGTCTTTGTACGAGAGATAAAGATGGGCAATTTATTATGGGTAGAACGGATTGGCTAAGAGCAATTATGACAGCTGTAGAAAGTGAAGCTTGGGGTTTGCTTCAAGCTCTTAAATGGGCAGTTGATGTTGATCTTAGTGTTGTTATTTTTGAGATGGATTGCAAACATGCAATGGACGATATTCATATTGTAAAATCTGATTTGTCCGAATATGGTTGCCTCTTGCAAGAGTGTAGAACCATATTGTCTTTTCAAAACAACTATAAAGTTGTGTTTACTAGGCGACAAACAAATGGTAACGCTCATGCTTTAGCAAAAGCGTCTATCTTGTATGCTCCTCGTACTATTTTTCATTCGGCTCCTATTTGTATTTGGAACATTATCAATAATGAAACGAAGTGATTTTGCTTGTGTAAAAAAAAAAGTGATAAAGACAAATATGGTGGGAAAAAATTCTGTTTACCCTCCATCATAGAATGATGTTATTCACAACCACTTATAAATATATTATCCCATATTTAAATATTTTCTAATATTTAGACTTATATTACTTTTTACACAGTTAAACTATAATTTTAGCATGATTTGAGTGGTAAGGAACTCGGACATCTTATTTAAGTGGTTAGGAGTTCAAATTCTCACTCTTGTGTATTGAGAAAACCTGGTTGGAAGGGGAGAACCCACCTTATGTCCTCAACCGGTTTCCCGACGAAGATTCGTCACTATTAACGATGTTAGATACTCCGTTCCTATAACATAGTTAAAAAAAACTATAATTTTAGCATATAAGCAAATATTGGCATATAAGTAAAATTAGCATTTTTATTTTGAGTAAAAGTTCAAATTGGTCATTGACAAAAAAATACAGTGATGTTTTGGTTCCTATGAAAGTAAAATATCAATTTATTTCTCAAAAATGTAAAATACGGATCAAATTAATTATTTTTAGGATAATTTTAAAAATATTTTAATTCTTATGAGAAATGTATTTTTTTTTTTGTTGGGATCCATTCGAGGCAATTTTTTCAATATATCACTCTTTTAATATTTATTTTCCAAAATACCACCCTTTTCAAATTATGTACCAAACTACCACTGTTTTGAAATTAGTTTAGAAGTCGGTTTTGGAATTAACGACTTCTCAACATCATCTATCTGATTTTATTTTTTAAGCCCTTGAGAAGTCGGTTTTGATAAACACGACTTCTCAAGGGGTTTTTTTTTTTTTTTTTTGAAGTTCTATATTTATATTAATTTATATTAATTTATATTAATTATGATAATTAGCTAAATTAATTATATTAATTTTAAATTATTATTTTAAATATTAATTTTATTAATACAATAAAAAAATAAATAATACACTTATAGAAAATATTTAACATCGATTAAATATAGAAACGGTACAACGATACAAATTTTCTATTGTTGCGTAGAAGGTCCGGCACGGTTCGGACATTTATTCCTGCTATGACCCTCATTCCGACACAGACCACATCTCTTACGGCGACTCCCCCCTCCCTCAAATCCATCTCCGTGCGAATGCGGGTAGATTGTGGACGACCCCGTGGATTTTTTCGCATGTCTTGATTGTGGCACACCTCTACTCCAGTATACGTTGGCCAATATGCTTCGTTTGGCACCACGCTGAACTCTTCGCGGTAAACATTGAAGACATATTCCAACTTGTAGACAGCAGGCACATACTTCCAATAGTCGTGATTTTCGCTTGAACATCCCGCGATGACATGTGAGCATGGAATGTGTATGGCCTGAAACTTTCCACAGTCACACCACCTCGCGTTCAAGTCTACCTTGAATCGCCCCGCAGGCCTCCCTTCTCGTGGGTTGATCAACTCCTCGACCGTGAAAATGCTGTGTTCCCGGTTATAATGTTGGACACGGTGAGATTTGGACTTTGCCCGTTCCTCCTCAATGGCCTTGGTGACAATTTCAGACCAGACATGACCGGAATGGATCATTGCGCTTAGTTGCCTCCCACTGTCGGCGAAAGTTTGAGATAACCTATAATAGGTTGCCTGGACCACAACAGTGATTGGAAGATGCCGCGTTCCCTTAAGTACCCTGTTAATGCACTCGGAAAGGTTCGTTGTCATGTGTCCCCAACGTCGCCCTTCATCATACGCTTGAGTCCATTTTTCCTTGGGGATCTCGTCAACCCATGCCGCGGCCTCTTCGTTCCAGTCGAGGAGCAAACCCCGGTAATAACGCATGCTTGGCTGGTTCAGGGCGTATCCTGAATGGTTGGAATGTTAGAAATGTCTAAATTGACATGAATAGAATAGAAACAATAAATAATTGCAATTTGTATGACTGCGGTACTAACCCATATTGACGACCTTCTTTCTCATATCTGCATTCTTGAATCTCCGCATGAAGTTTTGTGCGATGTGTCGAACGCAATACACATGCATTGAAGGAGGATTGTGCCATCCACTGTCAGCTCGCCGGTATGCAGCTTTTATTGACTCGTGCCTGTCCGAGACCAATGTTATGTTGGCTTGGGGTGTGACGTGCCTCCTCAAGTTTTGGAGGAAGAAAAACCATGCCTTTGCCGTCTCACCCTCGACAAGAGCGAAGGCTATGGGAATTGGTTGGTTGGCTCCATCTTGAGCTGTTGCAATCAATAGCGTCCCCTTGTACTTTCCATACAGCCATGTTCCATCCACCATAACAATTGGCTTGCAAAATGCAAATCCACTAATGCAAGGCTTGAAAGTCCAGAAAAGACGGTGGAAGATTCTCTTATCGGGAACTAGATAGGCCCCGTCGTAAGCTGGCAGCGTCTGCAGTTCAGTGATTGTGCCCGGAACATAAGTATGTAAGGCCATGAGCCATGTTGGAAGGTAATTGTAAGATAGCTCCCAGTTCCCGTATATTTGTTCGATAGCCTTTTGCTTGGCTATCCATACCTTCCTATACGTTGTGGTATAGTTGTATTTTTCTCGTATGTGGGCAATCAACACCGAGATAGACAACGCCGGATCCTCCTTCACCATTTGCTTGATACTTTCACAAATAATGTTCGAGTCAAGCTTCCGATGATCTTGTGAGAGAGTTGCTGATACACATGTATGTGGTCCGTCCAGCTTACGGATCTCCCAATAGCCTTTTGTTGTGCGATTCTTCACTCTACACCTCCACCGGCATGCAGGGTTGTTGCACTTAATCATCCATCTGTCGTTATCGGAGTGCTCTACCTTGAAATCCAGGGAGTTCTTGATATGGTATCCCTTGATAGCAAACTGGGCCATTTCTTTTGTAGCAAACCTCATGTTTGTTTGTAGGCTATCTGGGACATCAATTTGATCCAAAGACACTCGCGATAGGACGTGGCTGAAATCGTCTGATGGAGCAACCCCATCTAAGTTCACATTACGAAAGTGTGGTGGTGGTTCGTATGGAGGCGCGGTTGAGGAGGGACCCACACCAGCTTCTTCTTCTTCGTCGTCGTCGTCATCATTGACTGACAGTGCAAGAATCTCGGCTTCATCCTCACTGAAGTCACCAACTTCTTCGTGGTGGAACCCAGCCACGACGCTGACGGGAATTGCATGAGTTTGTACATCAACATGGGATGGGTGGTTGTCCTCGGCATCAAGGAATGATGGGTTGCACTCTTCGGCCGGAGGAAAGGAGGGGCGATAGTCATAAGAGGAAGGAAAAGATGGGTTGTAGTCAGAGGAGGAAGGAAAAGATGGGCGGTAGTCATAGGAGGAAGGAAAAGATGGGTTGTAGTCATAGTCAGAGGAGGAAGGAAAAGATGGGCGGTAGTCAGAGGAGGAAGGGAAAGATGGGTGGTAGTCAGAGGAGGAAGGGAAAGATGGGTGGTAGTCTTCAGTCACTGGAAAAGATGTGTGGTAGGGTTCTGATTCAGGGAAAGATGTGTGGAATGTTTGCGTTGGTGCATTAAGGTCAAAGATGTAGGACGGTTCGGCTTGGGGGTTATCGATGGAAACATCCTCGAGATGTGCGTATAGCTCAATGGTGGTAACGCCGAGGTTGAGGCTTTTGCAATTGTCGAACATGTCGAACATCAGTTCTACATCCTCATCTCCTTGAAGATAGTGTGGCTGGTATCGAACATATCCCGTTGCAATGGACATAGGATATCGATAAACAATATCGCCCACCCTCTTGTCGTTGCCGGCTTTTATCTTCGTATGGATAGTTGTTCTCAGTTGTTGAAGGTTGATGGTTTTCCTCACCTTCAGCAAGATTGGGTGGTCGCACTGAAACAACACCCCGTATGGAGAGTCCATTTCAATTTGGCCGTTGTGATAGAGTGTAACAAAGACTGATGTAGGTGCCATGACTTGGTGAAGAAATGTGGTTGGGTGACTTAGTGAAGAAATGTGGCTGAGTGAAGGATGAGGTTGAGTGAAGAAATGAAGCTTAGTGAAGAAATGAGGCAGATTGAAGTTCAATTTATAGTGGTGAGTGGTGACATTATTGTGACCCGTCTGCCCCATCACCCGTCTGCTTCACCTGTCTGCTGCTTCACCATTTACTGTGCGCATGTGAGCGCATCAGTGACATTATTTGCTGCTGGGACCCGTCTGCTGTGACCATGTGAGCATGGCAGTGTGTCAGTTTCACTTGTCTGCTGGTCATGTGGGTGTGTCAGTGCATTGGGCAGTATACTGTGCACATGTGAGCTCGTCTACTATTTCACTTGTCTGCTTAGACAAGTGATGGGCAGACGAGTGAAACATCAGCTGATCACTTGTCTGAGGTTTCACTCGTCTAAGCAGACAAGTGAAACAACAGAGCTTAGACAAGTGAAGCCTCAGACAAGTGATCAGCTGATGTTTCACCTGTCTGCTTAGACAAGTGATGGGCAGACGAGTGAAACATCAGCTGATCACTTGTCTGAGGCTTCACTCGTCTAAGCTCTGATGTGTTTCTGTTTCACTTGTCTAAGCAGACAAGTGAAACATCAGCTGATCACTTGTCTGAGGTTTCACTTGTCTAAGCTCTGATGTTTCACTTGTCTGCACATCACTTGTCTAAGCACACAAGTGATTCACTTGTCTGAGGTTTCACTTGTCTAAGCTCTGATGTTTCACTTGTCTGCCCATCACTTGTCTAAGCACACAAGTGATTCACTAGTCTGCTGTTTCAATTGTCTAAGCTCTGATGTTTCACTTGTCTGCCCATCACTTGTCTAAGCAGACAAGTGATTCACTTGTCTGAGGTTTCACTTGTCTAAGCTCTGATGTTTCACTTGTCTGCCCATCACTTGTCTAAGCACACAAGTGATTCACTAGTCTGCTGTTTCACTTGTCTAAGCTCTGATGTTTCACTTGTCTGCCCATCACTTGTCTAAGCACACAAGTGATTCACTAGTCTGCTGTTTCACTTGTCTAAGCAGACAGGTGAAACATCAGCTGATCACTTGTCTGAGGTTTCACTTGTCTGCCCATCACTTGTCTAAGCACACAAGTGATTCACTAGTCTGCTATTTCACTTGTCTAAGCTCTGATGTTTCACTTGTCTGCCCATCACTTGTCTAAGCAGACAAGTGATTCACTTGTCTGAGGTTTCACTTGTCTAAGCTCTGATGTTTCACTTGTCTGCCCATCACTTGTCTAAGCACACAAGTGATTCACTAGTCTGCTGTTTCACTTGTCTAAGCTCTGATGTTTCACTTGTCTGCCCATCACTTGTCTAAGCACACAAGTGATTCACTAGTCTGCTGTTTCACTTGTCTAAGCAAACAAGTGATTCACTAGTGTGCGGTTTCACTTGTCTAAGCAGACAGGTGAAACATCAGCTGATCACTTGTCTGAGGTTTCACTTGTCTGCCCATCACTTGTCTAAGCAGACAAGTGATTCACTAGTCTGCTGTTTCACTTGTCTGCTTAGACAAGTGAAACCTCAGACAAGTGAATCACTTGTGTGCTTAGACAAGTGATGGGCAGACAAGTGAAACATCAGAGCTTAGACAAGTGAAACCTCAGACAAGTGAATCACTTGTCTGCTTAGACAAGTGATGGGCAGACAAGTGAAACATCAGAGCTTAGACAAGTGAAACCTCAGACAAGTGAATCACTTGTGTGCTTAGACAAGTGATGGGCAGACAAGTGAAACATCAGAGCTTAGACAAGTGAAACAACAGACTAGTGAATCACTTGTGTGCTTAGACAAGTGATGGGCAGACAAGTGAAACATCAGAGCTTAGACAAGTGAAACCTCAGACTAGTGAATCACTTGTGTGCTTAGCCAAGTGATGGGCAGACAAGTGAAACATCAGAGCTTAGACAAGTGAAGCCTCAGACAAGTGATCAGCTGATGTTTCAATCGTCTGCCCATCACTTGTCTAAGCAGACAGGTGAAACATCAGCTGATCACTTGTCTGAGGCTTCACTTGTCTAAGCTCTGTTGTTTCACTTGTCTGCTTAGACGAGTGAAACCTCAGACAAGTGATCAGCTGATGTTTCACTCGTCTGCCCATCACTTGTCTAAGCAGACAAGTGAAATAGTAGACGTGCTCACATGTGCACAGTATACTGCCCAATGCACTGACACACCCACATGACCAGCAGACAAGTGAAACTGACACACTGCCATGTTCACATGGTCACAGCAGACGGGTCCCAGCAGCAAATAATGTCACTGATGCGCTCACATGCGCACAGTAAATGGTGAAGCAGCAGACGGGTGAAGCAGACGGGTGATGGGGCAGACGGGTCACAATAATGTCACCACTCACCACCATAAATTGAACTTCAATCTGCCTCATTTCTTCACTAAGCCTCATTTCTTCAGTCAACCTCATTCTTCACTCAGCCTGCAACAGGTAACACCATACAAACTTCACTTCAATGGATTTGCTAAGACTGCAACACGTTCATAGGTCATCGCAAGTGGGTGATATGGTAAGTGTCTGCAAATGATATTTACATTAAATGGTCCTTACTATTTCTATACTTACAACTCTACTTTTTGGTTGTAGGACCACATTGATTGTCACCTACATACCATAGAGGCTCCAAGTCCACTGATTGTACCATACTTGGAGCAAGCTGGGTTTTCTATCGCTGCAACAGTGGGACACACAAAGATTGACAAATCGTTGGTTCTTGCAATGGTAGAAAGGTGGAGGCCAGAAACACACACGTTCCATCTTCCCGTCGGAGAATGCACAATAACCATGGAAGATGTTGCTCTTCAGCTAGGATTGCGTGTGAACGGAATGCCCGTTACTGGACCTAGCTTCCTTGCCTGGCAAGAAGAATGCCATCGACTTTTAGGTGTGGTTCCTCCGTCTAATCAGATGAAGGGACAACAAATAAAACTCAAGTGGTTGCAACAGACGTTTGCCACTCCCCCTCATGATGCAACAGTCCAACAGGTACAAGCCTATTGTAGAGCGTACATTTTACGCTTGATCGGGGGGCTCTTGATGCCTGACAAATCTGGTAACAGAGTTCACTTGATGTATCTTCCACTGTTGGAAGATTTTCACCGTGCTGGAAGATACAGCTGGGGCACGGCATGTCTAGCAAATCTGTACAGGGAAATGTGCCGTGCATCTGCACCGGCCGCTGCCTGTATGGGTGGATGCGTATTGTTGCTACAGTCTTGGGTATGGTATCGCATGCCGTTCCTTGCACCACGGTGCAACCGCGAACCATCGTTTCCACTAGCACGACGGTAAAGATTCTATTCATAGTTAAATTACCTTACATCCTCTACTTATTATACTGACCTTGCGATGTATTTTACTAGATGGAGTGGCGGGGGACTACAGTATAGCGGAACTCCGCGGGGTGACATTACGGGGTACAGATCGAGGGTCGATCATATGGAAAGTAACCAGTTTTTGTGGTTGCCTTACAGAGATCTTCAGAGCGTGATACCACGAGAAGCATATAGAGAATCCAGATTGTGGACAACCAGTACCGCACTCATATGTTTCCAGAATGTAGAATGGCATCAAACAGATAGGGTGAAGCTCCAATTTGGTCTTTCGCAGGAAATACCGGGAGAACCTGCAAATATGGATGCCTTGCATGACTTGGACATGCGAGGTAATCACGCTGAAAACTGGAGAATAAAGCATGCAGAATGGATCCAGTGTTGGCAAGAACGCCGAAATGGCATCATATCGGGACAACCGATTCCGGGTTATGTGTGTCACACTGCTGAGTATATGATGTGGTTTAGGCAGAACTCGAGACCGTACCTGTCTATTCCGCAACAGTTGCAAGACCCGCGGGGTGATGCTCAACACGTTCCGGATGTTGGACCAAGTATGAACACCCAACAGCGTCCACGGCGTCATGCACGTCGCCAATCCAGCCCCCCGGTTCCCATGGCTTATGATGACCCCCAACCGCCTCGCCATTCATTTGCCTACACCCCTATGCAGCGAGACGCTTCCCCACCGCTTGACCAAGGTCGACACTCTATCGCTTCCAGTGATGGAGAATTTTATAGCAATCTGTTTGGCACAGACCTCGGAACGCCACAGTCGGCAGCCGCATACATGCAAAGAATGTACTCGTTTGGCGCTTCATCATTCCCCTTCCCAGTCGACGCTAGTTCTTCAATGCCTCCCACAAATCTTAATCTCAACGAGGGTATGCAACAAGCAGAGCAACCCGCTACAGCGGATGAGGAACAACCACATCAAAGTCGTCCACGCCGTAACCGACGACCTCCACGATGTGGAACTGGACATCATTTAGGAGATTAATTTTTGTGCACTTATCATTATTGTATTTTTTGTTTACTTAATTATATCTAAAATATTTGGGTACTTGTCATTATTTTCCCTTTTAGTTTTAATAAATAAATTTTTTATTAATCTTAATTAATAAAATTAATTGCGTTAACATTTATAGTATAACCTTAATTAAAATTAATTTCAATAATAATATAAATTAATATAAATATAGAACATTCAAAAAAAAAAAAAAACCCTTAAGAAGTCGTGTTTATCAAAACCGACTTCTCAAGGGCTTAAAAAATAAAATCAGATAGATGATGTTGATAAGTCGTTAATTTCAAAACCGACTTCTAAATTAATTTCAAAACAATGATAATTTGGTACATAATTTAAAAAGGATGATATTTTAAAAAATAAATATTAAAAGAGTGATATATTAAAAAAATTGCCTTCTTCATTCGATTCTTTAATCTTTTATTTTTTAGCATCCATTCCCCGCTTTTCCAGCATCATATGTTTATCCTGAACATATCTTCTTCTCATATTTATTTAATGTATTAGTTGGACAACGATTGTCATGCCTTCCAGATCTACCCATACCCGTAACAATAACTTCCAAACGAGTCATCACAATACCATATAGAGTTAGAGACACAGTATACTAGAGAAACTGCAGCTTGCAGGGATGAATATGGTTTCTAATTCTTGTTGCAACTTTCAGATTCTACTTGTTTTTGCACTTCTCTTGCAGGTATCATTTCAGCTTGAAACCTCTCGATCAAAGGTAGAATTGCTTCCTGGCTTTGAAGGCCCTCTTCCTTTTGAACTGGAAACCGGGTGAGTAACATCACTTCCATTTCTAGTTGTTTTTTTTTTAAGGCTACTATATTTTTGTCCCTTATCTTTATTTTAGCTTTTAATTTGGTTCCTCTTTTATTTTTTTGTTCCAAAATGATCCTTTATCTTTATTTTAAGTTTCAATATGGTCTTTTCCGTTTAAATTGTGGTACGGAGCGGATTGGTATAACTTTTGTAAAATAAGGGACCATTTTGAAAAAAATAAATAGAAGAGGGATCATGTCAGAACAAAAAAAGAGACCACATGAGTTTAGAAAAATAAGAGACGGTTTCGGAACAAAAAATAAAAAAGGAATCACATTGGTATAACTTTACAAAAAAAGGGGACCATTTTGGAACAAACAAGAAAAGATGGGCCAAATTGAAACCTAAAATAAAGATAAGAAATCAAAAGTATATTTTAGCCTTTTTCTAATTACTCGGTTGGTAGTTGAACTTTTTGAGGAAATTCAAATAGAGCCCTATATTAAAATTTTTTTTAGTTGGGTCTCTTAACTTATAAAAATTTGTAATTGAGTTCCTCATACACATCTCCGTTAAGTTTCCGTTAGGTTTCATCAAGTAACAAATTATTAAATTAACAAAATGTATACGAGGAGATCAGTTACCAAATTATTATGCCTTCACCAAAAGTTTAAGGGCCTACACAGTAATCAAACCTTTTTTAATAGTTGAATTTTAATTTCTCAACTTAATTTTTTTATAGCAATTTGCTTTCCTCTAAACCTTTTGTTTTTATTCTTTTATCAAGTGCAACTGTTCAAGTTGGACATAAGAAAGAGAAATGGTTGTATGTAGCATATAATTGACTCAAGGGATTTGTTAATATGATCATGTGTGGAGAAGAGAGATAGACACAAAAGGTTCTATAGTAAAACCCTTCAAAATTGTGAATTTTTTTTATAAGCTTTTAGTTTATCTCTCATCTTCACATGACCACGGGAAAAAAAAAAAAAAAAACATAAAAGGGTCCATTCCCAATGTGAGCCATGTTTTCTTCCTCTTCTTTAACATAGTTTTATCATATTTATGTCCATTTCACAGATATGTGGGGTTAGGGGAAACAGATGATGACATGCAGGTGTTCTACTACTTTATTAAGTCAGAAAACAACCCTGGGAATGATCCTCTTATGCTTTGGCTAACTGGTGGTCCTGGTTGTTCTTCATTTTCGGGCCTTTTCTATCAAATAGGTAGTTTTGGAATTGCAACTTTGCATTTGTGAATCTCTTTTTTCAATGTCCTTAATGGATAAGTATCACAACACACAAACTTTTGGTTTTGCTTAATTTTTACACAAAAATAACCTTTTAGCCAAATTTTCTCTTTGTAACATCTAGATTATAGAGTTTTCTTGCATTTCAGATCAACGAAAGTGTGTTATGGAGTACTTGTTGTGACCATAACTTTGGATTTAATCAAAACAATAAACAAAAGGAAACAAACACTTGCTCACCAAAGAACACAGAGCACCATATGGTTCAGCTCCTGCGTCCATGGATGGAGAAAGATAAAAATATTTATTATGAACAGCTAGAAATTACAAGAGCAGTATTACTCATAGCTCTGACTCAGATCTCAGATCACACTCAATTTCTTTCACTCCCACTACACTGCAGAAGATTATAGTATTTGTATAAATCCTATAACTAGCACTCATTAGACACAAGCAATGTGGAAATTTAAACATAGGCTGGGTGAAATAAAGAGTACAAGACACCTCAACAAATCTCTGCCTTGTCTTGAATTTTTTTCCCACACGAAGGGGTTAGCTCATGGGGTTCAAGCAATGCTAAAACATGATTGCAACTGGCTTTAGTGAACTGGATTACCTTTTTTGTAATCTTCTTGACTTTCAAAGAACCCTATGTGATGATCTCTCCAACAAAGTGATACTTGACATCTATGTGCTGAGTCCTCTCATGGTGCATCTGATCTTGGGCAGGTGTATGGCACTCTGACAGTCACAGTAAACTGTACTTTCATCCTGATGAACTCTGACCAAGCCATTTAGCCACAGAGCTTTTTCCACTCTTTCTACCAGAGTCATGTAATCTGCCTCTTCCAAGTCACCTGCATAATCTGAATTCGAAATCCTACAAGTCGAAACTGTATTACCCTTGCCATAAACCAAGCCACAACCAGCATTCCCTTTAGAATACCTGAAATCCACTTGACTGCTTCCAAATGCTTCTTTGCAGGACAGTGGCATATATCTGCTCACTATATTGACAGCATGTACAATACCTGGTCTAGAGCAAATCATAGCATAAATTAGGGAACCAACTGCAGTATTTTATAGAATTCTTTCCGTATAACTTTCTCCTTATTAGTATGTGAAAGAGCCACAGGAAGTTTAACATGTGCAGCTAAAGGAGTACTGTTAGTTTCACTTAAAAAAAAAAAAAGAATAGAATTAAGTTGAAGCAGATGTTCAAAAGTGTAGAGTAAAGCATTTGCATTATTCTTTTTTTTTCCAAAGAGATGTGGCTGCTTTTGAATTCTAAGACATTTTATTTATTTATTGTTTTATCAAATTCAAATACAATCATATTATAGTTCGTTTGGCATAGATTTTACTTCACACAGGATCATTTTGCAGCAAAATGTGGACGCCAATGTTGTGCTGTCACTATTTTAGTGTTGTTTCATTGAGGTTTTCACTAGAATTGATCCTACTGAAAGTGATCCACTCGACAAACCATTGAATGACTTTTGTCATCAATTGGGTGTTATAGGTCCACTTCAATTTAAATTTGAGGAGTACAACGGGAGCTTGCCTAATTTGGTCTTGAGGCCACAGTCATGGACAAAGGTAAAAGAATGTGTCCTCGTGAATTTGACATTGATTTTGTTTGTTGAAGTTCATCCAAAATATGTATATTATTTGTGTTGAGATAGTGGTATAGATGGTACTACTCACTCTGTTTATATGATTCTTCTTTATTATTCTGCTAATAATGTTTTTTTTTTTGGTCAGGTATGTAGCATTATTTTTGTTGATTTGCCACTTGGAACTGGCTTCTCTTATGCTAAAAATCTCACTGCTCAAAGAAGTGACTGGAAATTAGTTCACCATACCCATCAATTTCTCAGGAAGGTACAGTCACTATGCTTATGATCATGTCACTATCATCATATTTCATGCTAAGGTTTTCTCTCTTTCTTTCTTTTATAATTAAGGTTTTCCTTTTTACTTTGTCTATAGTTTACTTTGGGGGATTCCACCTCCTAACCATAGCTGAAAACAAGCTATGTAACTGATCATTTATTAAGCTGCAATATTTATCCCTTAATCTTTGTAGTGGCTGATTGATCACTCGGAATTTCTATCAAATAAATTTTACATTGGAGCTGATTCATACTCTGGCATTCCTGCCCCCGCTATTGTTCTAGAAATTTCAAATGGTAAGAAATTTTAAATGGTTCAATTTGTACGATGAATCAGTTATAATAGTAACAGCTAATATCTTTGTAGTGTCAATGAGGCCGAAAATGTTTCTTCAATCTTTTTTTTTTTTTTGAAGCAATGTTTCTTAAATCTTAATCATTTTAAGTGGTCCTCCTCTAATAATACACTAGTTATATGTGTTCTCCTTTGGTCTGTAGAAGTTAGTAAAACAAAAATTCCAACTTGTTTATTCATCAATTACTTTACTTAATTACTCCCTTATATTCCTGTTTGCCTTGTTCTCTCCCCTTGGAAACTTAGCAGAAAGGAAAATAAAAGAAAAAGAAAGTAGTTTTATGCCTACTTCATACCATCTAACTTTTCACAATTTGAGTCCTTTAAAAAAATAATCAAAGTTCGATATAGGTAGAATTAAACTCATATATTGCTAGTTGTACAAGTGTACGAAATGAGCACATGCATATATATAGTTTTGACTTTTGAGTACAGAAAGTGTTCATATATTTTAGATGGTAAGAATTTACAAATAGGTACACCCTTGTCTTTCTCATTGTATCAATTTTATAGATAATGGCTTCTATCTCATTATACACCAATAGTAAAAGAAAAAACATTTACAATAATTTTAATTTAAACTATTGTACCACAAATGTGTTTTTATTGTCATATAAGTAATTTTATATTTATTTCTTCCAAACTATAAGTTTCAGATTTTTTTTCATACTGAACTATATGTTGTATTAAATTAATTGGTGAACTCGATTATCAATTTTATGTGAAAAATTGATTTCTTTTCACTTCCTCTAAATATATTAACTATTGAAAAATCATTAAATATAATCTAAATTTTTTTTATTATAAATATAATTTATGAATTTAAACATAATATTTGCCAGATTTCTTTTCTAAAAGCATACAAACTTTTTTTTTTTTATATATGCAAATGTTAGTATTTGTTAGAAATGTTAGTGGGTGGAAGTTGAACTCTCTTCCTCTTTATCACTCCACTACTTAACTCTCCCATTCCAACTACCAAGCCAAACTTATATCCCCTTAGAAGCATACAAACTAGATCATTCTAACATATGACTAACGAGAAAAGTATTGTAGAAGGATGACCTATGACTAACATATATGTAGTTGAACACACATAATTATGATTAAGCTGATTGTTATTCTTCATTTTCCTTTATCAACAGGAAACGAAAAAGGTCTTCAGCCATGGATAAATCTCCAGGTTTGCAATCAATTCCTCTGACTATGCTTTTACTAAAGACAAAATATCTTGAAAGTGTGTTTTGATATCCGAATCCAATATTCAAAACTTCCAAACATATAAGCAAGTTCTTCACCTTCTAAAAGTGGTAGTGTTAATAATAGCTCTTTCTATATAAACTATGAAGCCTAAATTGGTCTTAAATTTTTCAGGGATATCTTCTAGGGAACCCCGTAACAACTAGACGAGAAAAAAATGATCAAATCCCATTTGCTCATGGAATGGCACTTATTTCTGATGAACTCTATGCGGTAATAGTATTATTATTAGTTTTTGATCAAATCCCATTTGCTCAAGTATGTATTTGATCCCTATAAAATTGGTAAAATTTGATTTTGGTCCCTATAAAATTTTTATTCGTTTTTAGTCCCTACATTTAATAAAAGTAGTGTGTTTTTAGTCCCTCACCAGGGATTAAAAACACACCATTTTTATATTTTTTGGGGATTAAAAACGAATTAAATTTTTATAGGGACCAAAATCAAAATTTATCACTTTTATAGGGATGAAAAACATACTTAACCGTAGTTTTTAAATGTTCAAGGGAAATTATTCCTGTTCAGTAAAGCTACTTCCATAGTATTTTCTTATAAATTTGGTACAGAGTGCTGATGTATTTGTACTCGAATATATTTCTATATCATTTACATTTCAATAGAGTCTTTCTTATCAGCAATTTATTTGTGGTCTATTTAAAAAAATAACATAAAAAAGAAATATCCCAATGATTCTTAATCATCTACCATCTATGGACAGTCATTGCAGAGAAATTGTAAAGGAGAGTATATAAATATAGATTCCAAAAATGAGTTGTGCTTAAGAGATATCCACTCCTTTGATGAGGCAAGTAATGACCATACCAATTTTATTATGATTATCACTTCTACTCTTGTCATCAAGCTTGGTTGAGTTTGTTCACCATATTGGTAAACTATCATTTCTTATCTTCAGTGCATTTCAGGAATTAACATGTTCAACATTTTGGATCGCTATTGCAAAGATGATTCGCATATGCAACATGAAGCTCTGTGGAGGAGATCTCTGACTCAGAAGTTGAAGGCCTCACTTAGTTCTCATCTCACAGTGCCAGAAATAAACTGCCAAGTAATTTTTGCATACACTGTATAGATGGATTCACACTCATTTTTTGTGAATAATACTTCATATTTGATTTTCCCCATTTTCACTATTGTAGATTTATGGTTTTTTCCTCGGAACTCAATGGGCCAATGATGAGAGTGTTCGCAAGGCACTCCATATTCGAAAGGTTTAATATAATAAATCTATATGCTCATATATTTAGCGTATTAGTTTTGCTGTATCATTATTGGCCACGATACTTAAGTTTATGTTCAATTACAAATAGTTCTACTTTAAATTTGAGTCAAACATAGACCAAAAATCCTTAGCACTTAGCACTTAATGGATATCTCACACAAATTAATGAATTTAGCTCAATGTACTGCAGGGAACTATAGGGAAATGGCGACGTTGTTACAGTACTGACTTTGAGTATGAGATCTGTAGCAGCTTTGAGTTTCATGTAAATCTCAGTGCAAAAGGATACCGTTCCTTGATATACAGGTGAAGATTTTCACATTCTAAATCAGTTTTTATTTCTCTGAAAACTGGTGTTTTTTCCATATATTTACTACTTTTCTTTTACCTTTCTCTGGGCCATTAGCGACTAGTTGATTTCATATGGCAATTGATGTTTCCTTGGCAGTGGGGATCATGATGCAGTTGTTCCTTTCATGTCCACTCAAGCTTGGATAAGGGCTCTAAATTACTCCATTGTTGATGATTGGAGGCCATGGCTTGTAAATGGCCAAGTTGCAGGGTAGGCATGACACTTTAAATTTGATATGATAAGTGTTGCTAGCTGTTACCCCTGAGACCAAATAGCAGAGTATGCATCTGATCTTTACTTGTACAGGGAAGAAATAAATAACGTTAGAGAAGGCGATACACCTTATTCTTTTTTTCCCACTCACTATGAAATATCAAGAAATCCAAATCTTTCAATCCTATTTTACCACTATTTATTTTTTAGTTTTTACATTTCCTTCCAAGAACACCCTATAAGACAACATGTATCCAAATCTTTACTGATAATTTGCTTTCATGCAGATACACGAGGACTTACTCGAATCAAATGACATTTGCAACAGTGAAGGTAAGAACGTGCAATTTTTATATCACAAGTGCTCTTCTTTTTATTTTATTTTATTTTTTTTAAAGAAAAATACGAAGTTTGGTGAAAGATTTAAGTGTCTTTTGGGGGATTGGCCACATTTATTTTGTATATTTAATTTCAGGGTTCAGGACATACAGCTCCTGAGTACAAGCCTGAGGAAGGTTTTGCCATGTTCACTAGATGGATATCTAATGTGCCTTTGTAACTCAGCAGCTAAGACGGCAAAAGCCTAGCTACCCATGATATGCTCTTTTGTCTGTGATTTTTTTTGAATTATCAATAGTGTCTAAACATTCTATGTTGCATGTTGACATCCAAATTTGTCCAAGACAGGTTTGAGTTCGGGGCGATTATTTAGTCCTCCTACAGGGACGTTGAGTTTGCATCCTCCAGGCTAGTCAACTGGATATAATCGGCAGATCGGTTATATTATATTTTGGAATAATCGATTCAACGCCCAGTAATAATCGATTCATTAACACAAATTTAATCGATTATCACAATCAACACCCACCAATAATCCATTTATCCTTTTTGGAATAATCAATTCAACACCCCAGCAATAATCGATTTATTAATACCAATTTAATTGATTATTACAACCAACACCGACCAATAATCCATTCATCCCTTTGTGAATAATCAATTCAACATCCAGCAATAATCGATTCATTAACATCAATTTAATCGATTATCACATCCAATACCCATCAATAATCGATTCATCCCTTTTTGGAATAATCAATTCAACAATCCCAGCAATAATCGATTCATTATCACAATCAACACCCACCAATAATTGATTCATCCTTTTTTGGGCCTCATTCTCCAACTAATTACAACCCTATCCGAGTACCCTCTTCCACACCCGAATGTTCTCCCGATCGGGTATCGAAAATCCATTTCGGTTCTAATTGCTCGTAGCAGTCGTCATATCGATCCACCAACTATCATGTCACCCATACGCGTAGCAGCCATCCACTGAAGCCTAGAGTCTGAGAACGAAAACAACCAATCCCGCACATTTTTTTCAGATAACGTCGTCGAATTTACACTTTCAAGCTTTGATGCCTTACACTAACTAAGAAAAAAATAAATTGAACTCTAAAATAAAGGATGGGTAAATGCGTAGCTTGAAGACAACCTACGGCGTCTCACGCGGATGATCGACTCACCGAACAACCTTCGTCCAAACCCTACCCACCGTGTCTCCACTGTGTCGGCGATCGACTTCCTCGTCAACGATATATGAACATATCGTGCGCTCTCATCAAAAGGATAATTCGAAAAACATTAACCGATTTCCTCGGTATCCCATTTAGAAGTGAGATGGCCTGTCCCGGTATCCCATTTAAAGTTTAACTCAATATCGTTTGTCGGTTTATTTTATTATTATATCTACGGTGCCAAAACATTGGAGGATAGAAACTCATATATTTGATGGGAGGATGGAAGACGTTCCCTTGAGTTCGAGCCTAATGAGCCAAATAAAACGTAAATGACAAAAAGTTAAAAAGCTAAACTTAAAGGGGAGAAAACATGAGAGTTTTCAAAGGTGAAGAGAAAGAAAAAAGGAAGCGAGGTCTCATAAAAAAGCTAGAGATAGGGAGTAAGTAGAGATAGATGGTAAAGGAGGCAAAATCTACATCCTCCAACTCTATGTGGCGGATGGATCCTCTAGATATTTTCAGCTATTGATTTATACATATAAATAATGGAAGGTTGAGATCTTGTACTTAAAACCTATTTAGCAGGTCATACTGGTTTTCTCATTGTTGATATTTTCTAATTTGGTTTGTTAATATTACTTGATCATCTTCTAGATATCTTATCTGAATTATCTAGCAGATATCTCATCTGATTTGGTAGATATTTTAGAATTTTAGAATAAGAAACAAGGGATATCAATCCCTAAAATTGAGGAATTGTGATTAGTATGTAATATGTATAAATCCATGAGGTTGAGAAGGTTTCTCAAGCAAATTAAAAAATCCAAGTTGGTACTACAGTAGGTTCCATTCTGGACATGAATCACTCTGACCTCCGTCGATAAATCACTCCAACGGTGTCCCACCACCGTGGAAAAGGTTCCTCTAAAGTGAGCAAGTAAGTGTGTATATATCTTTAGATCGTTTTAGGTGGGTTGAGATCTTTATACACTTTATCAAATCAAGGGTCGATACACTATTACTTGCTCACTTTAGAGGCAAATTGACTTTAGAGGAGCCTTATCTCACCGTCGTGACCCACTCCAGCGAAGTTTCTGATCACCAAGGCAAGGTGATCAGTCAACTCAGAACATGATGACTGATCGTTTATTGGAGACCCATCGCTAGCCGATGCCACACACGCCCTCATGCGTCACCACACACGCATCTCCATCTTTGCAAGTGAAGCCCATGCGCCGCCTTCTGCTTGATTTTTTACGGTGCTTGTCGTCAGCCTTTTCTATCCCTGTTCCAAGTACCAATGCCCCTCCAGACTTGATCTAGCATGTCAATTCCTCTCATGACCATGGTGTCTAATTCCTCCTCTATGACATTTGATTCTTCAAATCGGGGTTGGTGTGATTTGCTTTCTCTTGTACACCTTCCATAACATAAAAAAAACTAAATGGCAAAAGTATCTTGCACTGGTATGCGGCTGTTGACATATGATTTTGGGACATGAACTCTCCGATCAATTATCAAAAATGGTTGAGGAATTCTTGTTGAAGAATAGGACCAATGAAAGAAGGTTGATTACCAATTTGTGTCCTTACTTTGGCAATTTATCGATTTGAAGTTACTAGTCCACTTTTGCTCCTATAAGACATGCTTTAAGATTCGGAAGAAGACTCAGAAATCTACTCCAACGATGTACGATATTTTTCTGATTCTATTCACAACCCAACGATTCTTCAACAACAACCATGACCAGCCCATATTTCTACATAAACGTTGTAGAAATCAAGATGGTCCTCCACGAAGATACTCTCCAGAAAGTATTGGACAAGCTTAACAATCTATATATGGCGTTTGTCCTTCACGATGTTCACAAGGATTTTGCATTTGATCGAAATCATATCTTAGACAAATTCTAATGTTCCTAAGGTGAAGAATCTCATTAACCATTTGTTACAATTTCCTCCTCTAGAGGTAACATCCAGCATTGGTTCTGAGTGTCAGAATTCTCAGCCTTTGTCTCTAACTCAGGTGACAGCGGAGGACGCAACCATAGTCATGGTGATGGCAGAGGAGGTTATGGCTCTGGTAATCGCCATCGGTGCTCTCATTGCAAACACTTGGGCCACACCTAGGACCCGGTGCTATTTTCTATGTAGTTTTCTAGAGAAATTCGCTAATGTGACTCAATCTCAAGCACCGAGTATTAAGAAGAAGATTGAGTTTTGGAGTAACAACCTAAAAATTTTATTAGTTAATAAATATAAGGAGTATCTATAGCCAATGCTAGTAACTCTATAGCTTGCCTCTCTTATTCATAATCTATTGGAACTTGGATTTTTTTTTTTTTTATTATGGTGCTTCCGATCACATAGCTGGTAACTCCTCTCTTTCCAGCAATTTATCATTTCCCAAGACATAACATTAGATCACCCTCGTCGATGGCTCAAAAGTTAAAGTCACTGGCGTGGGACAAGTTCAACATCTATCCCATCCTCATCCTTAATGGTTGTCCATTTAATATAATTTCTATAATCAAACTTACTGTCACTTTTATCTGCTGATTCTTTTCTAATACAGGATCAGAGTACATGACAGTTGATTAGCGCAGGATCTAGATCATATACTATCTCTACTCTCCATCATCTACCATATATGCTTCCAAAGTCTCCCAGTATCCTTCACTATCGTCTGGGTCACCCAAGTCTAAATAAATTAAAGTAGATGGTTCCTCTTCTCACTCAATTGCAGTCCTTAGAGTGTGGGTCGTGTCAACTTGGAATACATATCCGCGCATCTTTGTCAAGCGAGGTTAATAATCGAGCAGAGCTTCATTTTGATATTGTTCATATAGATGTTTAGGGTCCTAGTCAAGTTAGTTTTGTCTTAGGGTATATGTACTTTGTTACTTTCATTGATGATTTTTCGGGATCTACTTAGATATTTTAAGAAAAAAATTGTTAAGGGTTGTTTTCTATTTTTCAAAACTTCTAAATTGAAATAAATACTTCGTTTTGTCTGTTAGATATTTTCTTTAGGTTCATTATTCTTTATGCGGAAGCGTTAAATCTATAGACATACATCCTAAAGTACATTTACCACATAGCCTAGGATCAACATCATGCTAGATTACTAGAATTCATTATTTATGAATATACCTGGATCCATAACGATTGCGGAGCTAAGCGTTCTTCAAAGGATGAACTTGATCACCAACATTCACGAACGGAGGGCGACAATCCTGAAACACGAAGGGGGAGAAAAGAGAGACGGGTAATGAACACTCGTTGGCTTATGGTTCTTCCTCAACTTGGTCTCCTTATGCCTTAGTCGCTCTTCAAATGGGGAGAAGAGGTGGTATGCGATATTATCCAGTATATTAGGGACCATAGCCTATATATAGGGTGATAACCAATTAGGGTTCCCATTATTCCGATATGGGCCATCAATGACATCCACTCATATTTAGCCCATATCAATTAATTAATTTATTATCAAATCATAAATCTAATTAGCATTATCACTTAATTTGATCACATGTCAATTATGGCTCCTAATTGATAAATAGCTAATATAATTAATTGATGATAACTGCCCACATTATGACCTTGGAATATGATTAAATAAAGAATATTCCAACAATCTCCTACTTGGGCAATATATTGTAATAATTATATCATAATTCTTTAGGCGTGCATCTGAATGTTATTTATCTTTTAATTTCCCCTTTACAATCTGATCCACCTCATACATCAAAAATGGGACCACCGCTGCTGTCGTCACTAACGTCTATTATGACTAAACCCCGACGACCACCACATCAATGCACTTGATGACATAGATCGATATGGATGAGTGGCATGGAAATTTCATGCAATGTGATCTCTGAATCCTGTCTTTTTCCAACTGGTCCAACTTAAGTCTTTAGTGAGATCAATTTTGCCAATCAAAGTCCTTAATGTGTAAATAAATTTTACACACAACAAGATACAAACTCATAAAACTTTATTTCTACAGAAAATCTGAAATAACTTAAGGTTTGTATCTCAAACATAAAACACAAATAGAGATTCCCACTAAACTAAGGCATCCTTAGTGACAACATCCATATGAGCAACATGCTCGTGAAAAAACTTTAGGTGCTAAGCCCTTAGTTAGTGGATCTGCTAGCATAAAATTTGTCCCTATGTGCTCTATAGATAACTATTTTTCCTAAACTCTTTCCTTAACTACAAGATACTTGATTTCGATGAACTTCGACTTTTTAGAATTCATGTTGTTGAAGTACAATATGATTGACTTATTTGTCACAACATGACTTGAGTGGTATTTCAATACTTTTTACTATATGCAACCAAGTTACAAAAAAATACTTCAGCTATATCCCGTAGTCGGATGCCTACTATCTTGACATCCAGTAAAATCGGAGTCAGAATTCCTCATGATCTCTAAAATGTCAGATCTCCGATATGTGAGCATATGCCCTTTTGTTCTCTTTAAGTATCTCACTTTCCTTATGGTTGCTTTTCCAATAATCCTTGAATTGCTTAAGTATCTGTCTAGTACTCCTACTACGTACGCTATTTTCGGATGCGCACAAACCTGAGCATACATCAGACTTCCCACAGCCGAAGCATAGGGAATCTTCTGCATTTCCTGAATTTCCAAATTTTTATAGGGGGCATTTACTTGAGACTAAAATGTCTCCCTTAGTGATCTGGGTATCTCCTGGTTTACTATCTTTCATGTCGAATTTATCTAAAACTATATCGATATAGCTTTTTTGTGATAACCCAAAGATACCTCGAGAATGATATCTAAGTATCGAATTCCTAAGACAAAAGAAGCATCCTCAAGATCTGTCATCACAAAATTCTTTGTTAGAAATTTCTTGGTTTCACGCTATAAGCCTATATCGTTCTTGGCTAGCAAAATATCAACATAGATAAATTCCGCCAATTTCAAACCATCCTTTCTGTGCCTTTTAACACGAAGTTTCTCGGTTTGCATTATATACATTTGTTTCATCAATATTGTCATTGAGAAACACCGTCTTGACATTCATCTTGTGAAGCTCCAAGCAACGAGAGCCATGATTGTCCTTAAAAGAGTCATTCAATGATACTGAAGAGAATGTCTCTTTACAAGCAATCTTTTCTTTTGAGTATAGCTTTTTGCCAATAGACAACCTTATACCTCTCCATATTACCCTTTGAAACCTGAAGGCAACGAGATAAGTTTCAAACCTTATTGTCTAGCTTGAGCTTGTACTCATACCTTCAATCCACTTTTCCGAATAGAAACGTCATATGGTTCGATGGGAGTTGATAGAATCATCTTCCATTATACCATTTATCTTATGTTCCTGAAGAAATACTATATAATTATCCAAAGTAGTATTCATCCTTTATTTAGTGGATCATGGCAAGAGGCATCGACTCCTGATGCTCTAGTTCTTGAAGGTGTTGAGTTTGACCTTCAGGAATAATTTCCTTAAAGATTAATAACAATATCCTCACAAGGATCTAAATTTGCTACACCAATAGCAACTATATGAATTGGTTCAGGGATTAGAACCAATTCTTCCTCAAAGATAATGTCTCTAATCTTATCTCCCCCCAAACTCAATATCCTCAAAGAACTAGTCAATTCCTGTCTCAAGATTTCTTTAATTTGGGATTAAAAAATTCACATACCCCTTTGACTTTTCAAAATATCAATAAGGTTACCACTCACTATTTGGGGGGCTCCAATTTCCTTCACGAGGCTTATAAGGCCTTGCCTTAAATGGATGTTCCCATACTTGAAAGTGATAGGTCGGTTACTTTAGTTGGTACTCTGTCAAGCATTTAAACTGCAATCTTTAGTGTTCCTCCAATAGTGATGCTGGTAAGGTAGAATGACCAATCATACTGCTCATCATACCTTTAAGAGTCATTACTAGGACTTAACTATATTCTTGATAGCCATATTTTGATCTATTTAACTTTAATACATTTAATACAAACAGTAAAATGTATAAAGCTAATAGAATTTAGGATTTCCTCATACAAGTTGCTCAAATCTATTCGTAGAGATGTGCCCTAAATGTTTGTGTCATAATGCTCCTTAAATTTACTATCAACTTTACGCATAGTGTTGTACGATTCCTCACTCAATGTTTTTCCAGAAAAGGTCTCAATACCAAGCAATTATAGTTTGTCCAGCCCATAACTTAACTAGTTCCTACAGTATTTGAATTTAAAAGGCAAATTGAATCCATCGTTTCTAAATGAACAAAATTATCCTGATTTGTTAATAAGAAACCAAAATCAAATTTTATCTAAGTGATGACTAAATCAAAATGTCTTTTAACTTCAAATATTAGCCAGTAACAATCTGAAATGTCAATAGCCTTATTCTTTACTGACTTGGTCAACTCCAGTATAGATGCATCTTTCAGCATCACTTGGTCTTCATCAGTTCAGACAATCCTTTACAGGCATGACAAACATGATATTTGAGACATTTCTTCTTTAGATACCCAATATCCTTATAAAAGAAATAATTGTGACCCTAGTTATTTCTTCTTCTTTTTTTTGAGACGGGCCCGTAGCAGCTTTATCCTCAGTTTTCTTTTGTTAGCCCTTATTCTCAGAGGTATTAATTGGTCAAATGAGCACTATTTGTCATCTCTTGCTTCATTGTTTCCTTTCTTGCACACCTTATGAAATGAATCCATCTAGATATCATTTCTCTTTATGATAGCTATAAGCTAACTTAAACTGACTGAATTGTGCATGAAGGAATACCAAATGCTAAATGCAAGAGCAAGTCGTTAGACAGTCCGCGTTTTAACGCCTTAAGTTTATGAGCAAGATTGGACATTCCCATAATGTGCTCCTTATATTTCCTTTGTCTTTATACTTAATGAAAATCTAGCTCTCCAATGAGTGCTTGTTTTCGTCTTTATTGCTTTCAGAAAGCACTTTTTAATTTCAACAAGGAAATCTCTGGCATTAATTATATCATCCAAAATAATACCCCTAAAGGTTTTTGGAATATCGTCCTTTATGATAATAAGACCCATGCAACAGGAGCAGTTCCACTTCTTATACTTGATCCTCTCTTAAGAGAAATTGGATTGTGTGAGAGAAGGTGGTTTTCTCCATCCTTATGCAAGGTAAAGATCCAAAAACAATCTTAATGTTCTCCTTTCAATCCCAAAAAGCCCGAACTTTTTGAGGATTGAATTAAATCAGCAAATACATAAGCATTAGTAGCTTAAAGAGAACGTAAGTACCGTAGAGATAATCACCAAAATACCTTGTGCACCATTAATATTAAGTCCTTGGACAATAACATTAGTTGCTAGTGGTATTTTGTTGTAATGATCAAACACCGGTGATAATTTCTGTCAAACAACAGTTATCTTTGGATACTCTGTTATTCACATGAAAAAGATCTTTATAATCACTATGTGTTTACCATCACAGATGTGAATGCAACCCTGCCAAATATTAACCTTCCTTTGGGCCGATTTATATCCGCATGGATGTACACCTACATAATCTTTAATATTTATTTTGAGTGATCTCCATAAGAGAGGGCACATTGACGACTTCATGCTTTAATTAACTCACTCGAAATCCAAATTGACAAATTGAAGACCCAAACAAGATATCAAGCGCACCATTAATCCCCAATATTCGGATTGTAAGAATTAACTGCAACTGATACTCTCAACGCAATGATCAAATATTGGTGATAAGTCCTGTCAAATAAGAGTCACCTTCGAGCATCCCATTATCCACATTGAAAATACTCCATCATAGATATGTAATTATCCGGCTAAGTTGTGTCTTCCTTCGGGTCGACAACAGCTCTTACATGAATAATTTCATACTACATCTTTTGTAAATTTAATCGAATCAAATTTACGCAACAGAGGTTATTTCGGCAACGTGTTGTTTCAACCAACTTAACCAAAATTACCAAACAATTTTAATAAAAAGGGGTCCAGAATTTCCCTTTTCAAACTAAAAACATGTAAACCTAAATGCTTAGTGTAAAACGAACCTTTTAAAAAAAATTCTTCTAATATGTGAACTTCCTAATAGGTATTTCTAACTTTGATCCTTAGAGTCTGGACCTATTTCGAAATATTATCCACGACCATAAGTAAACTATTATAACTGACAATACTCTCGAAAGAAATCATTCTAAGTTAGGCTTTCGTGATAACGAAATGGCTACCACTACTCAATCTCTTTCCTATCTTATGTTACACTCAGACCCAGGTATAAGGTCCCATGTGAAAAGTGTGAAAGGTTCCTTCAAAATTTTGCAGAAAAAAGCAAATAATTCGAAAGCAATTATCATCCAAATTATCAAGCATGGTGCCATAGTCCAGATTCTCTTGAGCGTAAAAAAACGGATTAAAGATCTAAATTGGTCCTCGATAAAAAATCACGACGATATTTTGATCCCTGAGAAATGAAAAATATTAATTTAATCCTCAAGAATGTAAAATACGGATCAAATTGATTCCTGACAGGACTAAAATATTCCTAAAATTATCTTTAAAAAAATCAATTTAATTCACATTTTACATTCTTGAGAACCAAATTGGTGTTTTCATTTTTCAGAAACTAAAATGTCACTATATTTTTTTGTCAAGGACCAATTTAGACATTTATTCTAAAAAAAAAAAAAGAAAAAGAAATCATCAATTCAAATGGATTGCGTACAGGATGAAAAAATGCAATCCTGATGAAAAAAGCAAACCACTTACGCTAGCCAAAACGTAAGCAATAACAAATATTGCAATCCTGATGAAAAAGCGTTTCTTTTTTTGATAAAGTGATGAAAAAGCGTTTTGCGTACAGGGGAAATAAATCAGGAAATAAATATTAATAATCATCCTTGATTCGAAAAACCAAATGGATTAGCATTCATATTAGCTGAATCCATTCACGTGCAGGAACTTTCATAATTCCTAATAACCTAACAGTGATGACTGTTCTGGTATTATTTGTTAGATATTTTTTTTAGATTTTTTATTTTATATGCGAAAGCATTAAATCCATAGGCATACATCCTAAAAAACATTTACCACATATTTTAGGATCAATATTATGTCAGATTACTATAATTCGTTATTTATAAATATACCTGGATCCATAGCGATTCCTGAACTAAGCGTTCTTCAAAGGATGAACTTGATCACTAACATTCACGAACCGAGGGCGGAAAACCTGAAACACAGAGGGGGAGAAAAGAGAGACCGGTAATGAACACCTGTTGGCTTGTGGTTTTGAGACGATCCGCCGTCCCATTAAAGAACTTAAGATATTTAATTAAGCCTTAAACCGTATTATAAACGTTAATTCGCTATATTAAGACGAAACACAGCGGAAAGATTAAAAATGCGAAAACGAAATTATATTAAGGCTAAGCCAAAATGCGCGTATATTAGAGTAATGCAGTTTAAACGTAAAGTAGGCATACATGCATCGGTTGCCCCATCAATAGGGCTACAGTAATAGTGTATACATACAAAGTACATTAATACAGACTAAAATCAAAATACGTAAGAAGGCCGAGAGAAAGCTCTCTGGCTAATCACGATCACTTCCCAAACCCTCGAGGCTAGGATTCGGGGCTCGTCCATCGACATCAGGCTTATAAGGAATGCCATCCAGCTCCTCATCAACCGGTTCCTCCATGGGGTCTTCCCATAAAATAAAAGAACACAGAGAGAAAAATTCAGGAGATAAGAAACAGGCATCATCAAATATGGGAGAGGGGCATCAGTACAATATATATATAAATGCAGCACACAACACTTAGAAAACATACAACACAACGACACCCATCTCTTGAGTCATACAGCACAACCATCTCAAAAGTCATTCTATCAGATAAACCTATAAGAGGGATACCGGTCCCTATGCATATGCTGACTTCCCTATACGCATATCGGTTGATAAATCACGTCCCCAGTTGGACATCCCCGTCGGGATAACTTCACGTCCCTAATTGGACATCCTCGTAAGGATTAAAAAATACATCATGGCCCCCATTTGACATCCCGCCTCGGGATTAAAAACATCACGTCCCCAATTGGACATCCCCCTTTGGGGAATATATGTTGTGGTATGAAATGCTATGATATGCAACAAACATCTATCACAGGTTGATACCGGGACCTTACACCTAAGCACTCGGCCACGACCACGATGCACTGCATCCACATGAACATCAACATCATCATCAACATCAACATCACGACGCCTTGCGTTTACGAGCCACAGCTCCATGGTCAAGACCACGACAGTATCAACCCGAACATCACAACTCACCATACTCTCATCAACACTCAACCAGCCAAGCACAATAAAATGTCGCAACAGTAATTTTACCAATACAGATATCATCACTATGACAGACAAACAGCTAGTCACACAGGCAGTTCATCATAACAGTTCAACAGATAAGCACAAAATAGTTCAACATATCAACCTCAATCAATCACATCATCTAGATTATCATCTTATTGGTGATAGCCCAAAAGTACCTACACCCAGAGTCCAGGCACTTTGTCTAAGGCTCAACCTCTAGTAGGGTTTAAGGTTCCCCTACACACGTATATATTCTATACTAAGTTTGCTTTCCCGAATATATCAGTTCTTTCTCCCCACCTGAGTAGTTTCCTGGTGTAGCTTGGACTGCGGCTCTGCAACTGTCAATCGTTTGCACTATTGAACGTTCGAACACTGTCCGATCCTTCACAACAGGCCACAACCAGAAAGCAATCAAAATCCAACATATTTATCTAATTCCTACACAGTGGGGTTCGGCCTCTAATTTTTAAAATAGGCTAGAGGTGTTGAAATTTCGCCAACTTTTGGATCAATGACCCTTAAGCATAATCAATACATAATGTAAGATTAATTGTCAAAGATTTGAACCAAAATCCCTTTAACCAATAAGTTAGGGTTTCGGCCATCATCATTAAAAATAGGTTAGAGTTTGATTTCGTTTGGTTTTCTAATCATTTGGATTGCATGGTCATGAAATGAAAAAGGTGAAATCAAGAATCATTTCACACAAATTGAACAAAAACCCATTTTCCCCCAATTTCATACCTAGGTTCGGCTCTTCTAAAATAAATAGACTAGGAAGCTTATTTGATTTCATGCTCTGGGATTATGAAAGAAGAGGATGAAACTAGATCCTAGAAATTGGTTTGACATTAAAAGAATTTTTCTACAATTTTCTAGAGATTTTTGAAGTTTGGATCATAAACTTGAAACAAAGCTTGAAACAAGATTTTAATGGAGTAATATGGGGATTAAGAGAGTAAGTGAGGATTCCATACCTCCTAGATGATGAAGGTGATCAAGAACATCAACTTTGTTTCGCAAATTTCTCCAAGAAAAACTTGAGAAAGTTAGAGAAAATGGAGAAATGAAGAAGATGAAGAAGAACGAAGTGAAGGAGGAAGGAGGGGGAGGGGGAGGGGCGTGGGATATGATGAAGGGAGGGGTAAGAAGGTCCAAAAAAATTTCACTTAAGGGCAAAATGGTCTTTTCACACAACGGTAAAATGGTAATTTCCATGAAAGTCAAGAGCATTTTGGTTTTTTCGCGTCCATATATTTTCAAAAAGCCATCATGACACTGGCATGCATTCCGAGGTGATGTGACCTGATGTGACTTCATGATTATCCGTTAGCGGGTCCCGGTAAATCCTTATTCAGCTCCGTTCGTCACCCGATTCGAGTTTTCGCCCGAATAAAGCGTAGGAACTTAATTTTTTCAAATTTAACGAAAACGTTGGAAATCCAATTCTAATCCTAAATGTTTCGTTCACGAGTCAAAATTAGGTCGTCTGAGCAGTAAAATCATACTGTCCGTGAAAAAACACAGACCGAGCTCCGCCTGAGTTTTCGATCCAAAATTTAATCGTAACTCTCTACGATAATATAGAGCGTGACTATGGTCTCATTTTATTTTAATTCATTTTCTAAACTTCAGAAAAAAAAATATAAACATATTTATATAATTTACTGATATTAGAAAGCACGAAAAATCGGAGTGTTACATGGTTCTTCCTCAATCGGGACTCTTTATGCCTTAGCCGCTCTTCAGATGAGAAGAAGAGGCGGTATGCAATATTATCCGGTTTATTGGGGATCATAGCTCATATATAGGGTGATGGCCAATTAGGGTTCCCTTTATTCCGAAATAGGCTATTAGTGACATCCACCCATATTTAGCCCATATCAATTAACTAATTTATTATCAAATCAGAAATCTAATTAGCCTTATAACTTAATTTGATCACATATCAATTAAGGCTCCTAATTGATAAATAGCTAATATAATTAATTGACGATATCTGCCCACATTATGACACTAGAATATGATTAAATAAAGAATATTCCAACATTGTCATCTTATTTGCATTTTGCTTAGTGACAATGTAAAGGAATATTTTGCTACCCCTTTTAATTTTGAGTAAAGGCCCAAATTTGTCCTTGACAAAAAATCGAGGTGACATTTTGGTCCATGAGAAATGAAAATACCAATTTGGTCCTTAAGAATGTAAAATGCGGGTCAAATTGGTCTTTTTTAGGGTAATTTTTAGGGACATTTTAGTCCCTGTCAGGCATTATTTTGACTCGCATTTTACATTCTTGAGGACCAAATCGGTATTTTCCATTTCTCAAGAACCCAAATGTCACCGTGGTTTTTTGTCGAAAACCAATTTTGATCTTTACTCAATTTTTTATATGGAATCTAATGATACAATTTATTAATCCACTTGTCCACACACCCCTCAACAAAATGACATAGCTCAAATAAAACATTGTCATATCATTGAAAACACTGATACTCTTCATGTTACAAGCTAAAGCACCATTAAAGTTTTAGGGTGATGGAGTTCTTACTACTGGTTACTTAATAAATTGGATGTCATCCTCAGTTTTAATTATCCAACTACCGTTTTCTCTTTTATTTCCCAAGCATTTCCAAACTAAGGATTGGGCTGATTGTGATATTTTCTTAGCATTGAGGTGGCCCAATAAAAAACAGGCATTGTCATCTCTCAAAGAAAGTATGCTCTCGATATTTTGGAAGAAACCGGGTTGTTAGATTGTAAACCAATTAATACTCCTATGGACCCAAATGTTAGACTTGTGCCACATTAGGGGCAACCATATTTAGACTCGAGAAGATATCAAAGACTAGTTGAAAAGTTGAATTATCTTAGTATGATCAGAGCTGACATATCCTTTGTAGTCAACGTTGTGAGTCAGTTTCTGAACTCTCCTTGTGATAGCCATTGCGATGCAATAGTATGAATTTTAAGATATATTACAAGTTCTCCTGGAAAGGGGTTGATCTATGAATATAAAGGCCATACGAATATTGTTATTTATACATATGCAAATTAAGCTAGATCTCATAGTAATAGAAGGTTGAGTTTTTGATACTTTGTTCTTATTGGGGGAATCTCATTTCATGGAATAATTACAAGGTAAAATGTAGTTACAAGATCAAATACAGAAGCAGAGTATCACGCTAGGGCTTTGACTATGTGTGAATGTGTATGGTTGAGAAAATTATTTCAAGGATTGTAGTTTTAAAAAATAGGGCTCTATGAAACTAATTTGTGAAAATCAAGTTGCCTTAGACATTGCACCTATCTAGTCTTTTATGAGCGAACTAAGCATATAGAGATTGACTGTCATTTTATCTAAGAAAAGGCCCTCTCTAGAGAAATTACTTTTTTATTTGTGAATTCTAATGATCAACTTGCAAATATCTTCACTAAGTCTCTCTGAGGTCCAAGGGGTACATATATATGTAACAAACTTGATGCATATGACGTATATGCATCAGTGTGAGCGGATAGCTATGCTTTGACTCTCTAGAGGTCAAAAGTAACCCTTTAGTTTGACCAAATGAGTTGAAGGGCTTTAGAAGGTCTCCAATAAACCTTTTTTGCACACATTAAAATTTAAACATCATTTCTAAATAAATATTAAGGTGTTGAATGTTGATCATTAACATTCTTTCCAATATTCATGAAGTTTATCACGATTAGATCTTGCCAAGTGAGTGCTTGATCTAATTTCCCCCCAAAAAAATATTTTTATAAAAAAAAAAAAATGAATGTGGGCCAAATGCACTAATCCCTAATTTTGTGGCTGTAGTGAATTTAAATTTTATTTTTTTCCTTTTAAAAGCATTTTCTAAAATTGTTTTTAAAAACATTCTTTTCAAATGAAGTTTGGCCGATTACTTTTCAAAATTAACCAAGTGTGTGATTAATATAATTAACAAAAGAATAAAGTGTAAAAAAAATTTGTCTAGGAAGTTACAACTTGAATCAAGTAATAACATGTCAATTAATATAACAGTCAATGCGTCAAACTCAAACAAACAACAGTGACAAAGATAAACCAAAGCCAATTCGAGCAACGCCACACCTTCATTTTCATCATTTTTTGATATTTTTAAAAAATTATCATCTCTAATTTTTTGGTATTTTCTCAATTTTTATTTTCCTTATGATTATCATTTTTATTATTGTTTTATTTTTTAATTTTAAATACTTTTTTTTTCATTAACTAAGTTTAGTTGGCAGCCAGAGTTATCATAAACGGACTTTACCTACCGCAAATGATAATTACTTCTGTACTCAAAATGTAAAAACACTTTATGGGAGAGAAAAAATTGCAAGAACACACTTAAAAACTCAAGAGCTCTCACCCAAGGGTTTGTCAAGTGGTAAGCATTTCGATCCTATAAGGAGAAGAACGCAAGTTCGATTCTTGATGGCAGACACTCTAGTTGGGCGACCGAGGATTAGTGTAATACCTCGTTTTTCGAATATATGTGTTTTATGTGTTTATGCGTGTTTTATATGTTGATTAGTGGTTTGGATGTATCCTAAATGTTTAGGAACATGTTAGGGATGTTTTAGCCTTCAAAAGAGAGTTGTTATAGTGAAAACAGAACTAATAAGATTTTCCCAACGAATTGATTTTCACCTAGCGAGACAGAGAGTTGTTTTCTTTACGAGTATCAGGTTTGGTCAATTCGCCCTGTGAATGGAAATTTGTCTAGCGAATTGACCTACCAACACAGAGTGTTATCTGGTTCGTTTAACAAATTTTGATCTGCGAGGCGAATCGCCGTGACTGCAGAAACGCGTTTTGGGCTTCTTTTTCAGCCCATTACACCCTAATCTCGTTTTAAGCACCTAAACCATATTCCATGGTTTAGAACTTTTCAAAAGCTGCCTTCTCTCACTTCAACAAGGTTTCCTTTGATCTCTCTCAAGAATCCTTGAAGGAGGTTAACCCCGTTCATCGTTCTTCACTGCTTTTCGCTTGAAAGACGTCACTGTTGTTACACAATCTTTCGTGCGTGGTCTTCCATCCTTTGGTTTCTGATCCTTGGGGACGATAAGTGAAACCAAGCGTTCATGAGACATGACCCAAGTGAATCTTTTCCTCTTCCTTTTCTAGATGTGATCGCCATAGTATGAAGGGAAGAAGTAGATTATGAATATGTGGTTTTGGGGATAGATTAACATGAAGAGGTTAACCCATGACCCCTATGTTTATGCCTATATACATATATGCTTACGAATGCTATGAATGTCTTTGAGTGTTGTATGTGATCAAGCATGATTATAAGTATTATTTTGATGTTGTGATATATGAGATTATATGGTTGGATGTTTTGATGTATTCATATGTTTCGTATTGTGGATTTATGATGTGCATTGATGAAAATGAGTTGATATTGATGTGTTATATGTTGTTGTTGTGATGCACATTGGTAAACCCAAATCGATGATGAAATACATTATGATGATGATATTAGGATTAGTTAAAGAACATAGTTTTAGGTTGATTGGTACCCCATAATAAATGAGTTGTTATGAGAGGTGAGCTCTACAAATATTGGTTTGGTTGGAATGCATAGGTATGATCCTTTAGAGATAGGATAATTGCAATAAAGAAAACTTAGCGAAATTCTTAAGAACCCTGCTCTGTCATGATTCGCCTAGCGAATAGGAATTCGCGAGCGGGGACAGAGAGACCATTCATGGCCTGACATGATTTGCCTAGAGGATTGTGATCCGCGAGACGAATGAGAGAACTAGTTATTGGAGCTCTCTGGCTCGTCTCGCGAGCCAAGATTCGCGTCGCGAATTTGGGTTTCCCTACCCAGATCATGTTCTATATATTCTGATTAGTATGATAATTAGGGATGGAATGTGAGATAACAATTTAAGTGAGTAATAAAAAGGAACGTTAATACTAATAATAAGGCTGGATTATTATTAGCGATGTTGATAAAGGCGACAATGATGGTTAACGTTTAGTTGTTGTTGGTGATCATCGTTGATGGTCATTGTTGGTAATCAATGTGATTGATTAAGATGGTGGATGGTCGGACATGTGTTTGCATGTTGTGGAGCATAGCATGCATCATTCGTTGACATTGATATGACGGGCGGAAAGCAAATGATGAATCGCGATGGTGGAGGCCACAATGAGCGTTATCCCGATCTTGAGGGTAGAGTCGGGTGTGGAAGTTCCATTATGGCGTGGGCTAGCTACCTATGGCCGGAATGATTGCTCAACCAAGTCTGAGTGCCTTGACTAGCCATAGTACGTTATCAGAACTGGTGAGAGTATTTGGTGGATGCCATTTGGTATGGTGAGTCATCCAAGTTGATAACCGGATATGTACTCCATGTCGTCTTTCCAGAGTAAGTGTTGTTGCCACATATACAAGGAGTAGTGAAGTTATACTTGCATTGACATACATACCTTGATATACATGTTATTGCGATCTGCTGATTGATGTATGTTGTATGCCATCTTGCCATCTTAATAACTATTCCTTGTTGTTTACATGTATTCATGATTCTGTTTGTTACCCCTCTCTTTGTTGTTTCGTGTGCATACATTGTTGTTTATGCATAGGAGGGAGAGCATGTTGATGAGGAGTGATCTCGTGGAGATCTCTCTTTAGTGGTTAGGATTTATGTTTCAGTTTTTCGGTTTTTATTCCAATGTGTTATTTGTATATGTATACTAGCTCTGATATGTGACATCCCGATTTGGGTTATGTTTATGTTTTATGTTTTTACGCAGTTGTTAAGTTTTAAAGGATTTTGATTATTTCAGATTTCTATGTTTTATGTTATGGACGATGTGATGCACATTACCTTTGAGAATATGTTTTTATTTTAATCGATATTATATTATTTTAAAGGCTATGTATGATTTTATTTATGTGTTTTCATATACTGGTAGTGGGTGTCACATTTAGTGATATCAGAGCCGGTCTGTCTTACAGGTCGGGGTATGTCTCTGTTGTGTTATCTTCTGTTTACTCTTATATGATTGTCTATGACGTTGGTATAGAGTATTACATACCTAATTTTGTTTTTGCTTGACTTTTTGTATTAAGTGGCTTGCTTTGGATGATGCAGGAAGTTATGATAGGTAAGAACGACCGTGCTATTAATGATGCCCTGGAAATATTGGCTAATGCCATAGGGCAAAATCAGAATTAGAACGGAGGGCCTGCTAAATTTTTGGGTTTGGATAAGTTCCAGAGAAATAATCCGTCGTCCTTCAAGGGAGCTTACGACCCGGAAGGTGCTCCGACATGGATCCACGAGCTCGAGAAGATCTTTCGGGTCATGGCATGCACTGATGCTCAAAAGGTTACTTTTTCTACCTTCATGCTTGTGGAGGAAGCGGAATATTGGTGGGAGAATTGCCGCCAACGTTTGGACATCGAAGGCGTAGTTGGTACATGGGATGCTTTCAAGGAGAAGTTCTTGGGAAAGTATTTTTCTGTCGATATATGTGACAAGAAGGCGATGGAGTTTTTGGCTTTGACTCAAGGGAATATGTTCGTTGGAGAATATGATGCAAAGTTTGAGGAGCTATCACATTACTATCCGCTTTATCAGCATTGTAATGATGACCAATCCAAGTGTGTGAAGTTCAAGAATTGTTTGTGCCTAGAGATCAAGCAAGCCATTAGCTATCAGGAGATCCATGTTTTCCCTACCTTGGTGAGCAAGTGCAGAATCTTCGAGGATGATTACAAGTCGAGATTTGCTCAGTTCAAGAGTTTTGGTCCTCAAGGTAACAAGAGGAGGACCCTGCAGGATAAAGTGTTAGAACTAAAACCGTGATGGTTTATAACCCCTAAAAGTTTTAATGATTAACAAAACTATTAAGATTTTATGAAAATTGGTTTAAGTCTAGCGGTCATTAATTCATAAGGTCAAAAGACATTTTTCTTTGTTCTGACTATAGATGGATTCACAAAAAGGAACTAAGTTTTAGCATCCATATGATGAGTAAGGATCATACTGGACTGAAGGCTTTGGAGTACTCAAGCGTCTAATGGATAAAATATACAGTATCAACAGAGTTACGTCCAAAGAGAACAAGTGTTGCGTTAAACAGTTCTCTGGACATAACTTCTATTGAAAAATGAGTTCTATGCGTCTAGAAGACAAAAGTCCATTATGTTCATTGGGTCCAATATTATAATATTGTATGTGCGTCCACTAACTTTGTTTTGAAGATGATGCGGCATCTTTTTCCAAAGTCTTGGATATCATAAAAGAAATATCTCTCTGGATAAAGACAAAATAAGGTACAACGTAGTACGCATCGAGCCACGAAAAGCAAAAGCAATAGCAGCAAAAACAAAGGTCAACCTGCTCTGCTATTCTGCCACAATCTGCTATCATTGTTGTACTGTTAAAGCAAATATGCCCTCTGCTCACTCAAAGAAAGGACATCTATGCACAGAAAACAACTTGCAATGAATGTGCCTAACGGATATTCAAATGAGTCTAAACGGACATAATTAATACCGTTTGAATTCTGGAGACTATATGAAGACAAAAGAGCAACGTTTTGAAAGTGAGAACAAGACACGAATATAGAATCTTGCAAGAAATACTCATTCGCTCAAAACTATCTATTGTTATCAAAGCTGTAAAACCTTCATATTCATTCTCTGTAAAGTCTATACAGTTTTCATAGAGCTAAAATCTTGTATATATTCTCACACATAGTGAGTCAGTAAAAAGCTCAAAATCTACCTTCAAATCTTTGATTTGGTTGAGCCTGAAGAGGTTTATCTGTAAAAGAATACTTGGAGTCTGAAGAGGTGTAGAATACTTGGAGTTGTAAAGTCAGAAGTGAATAGGAAACAACTTGTACTGGTGCTAAGAGTTTTAGTGGAAAAACCTTCAAGTAGAAGGGACTGGACGTAGTTCTTTGGTTTGAAAAAGTGAATCATGATACATCCTTGTGTGAATCTCTCTACCCTACTCTTGTCAAAAGTTTATTTATTCTCTAACATGGGGATTGCTCTTAAGGTTTCTTAGCCTTTGGGAAAACTTATCTTTTTGCTTGTTCATTATTATTTCCTGCTAGTTAAAAAGGTTTTTGAAAAAAGTTTAAGAAACACAATTCAATCCCCTTCTTGTGTTTCCACGTTTCTCTTTCAGTTGGTATCAAAGCTCAGCCTTTGGGTTGAGTATTTAGCCATGCTTGAGGATCTATTCAAAGCTCGATGGCAGGACAAGATATGCCAAGTGGAAGTCAACCAGTGCTGGAAGGTACTTCCTATGGAGCCCATTACCTTTACTGGAAAGAAAGATTAAAAGGGTTCATCTTGAGCACCAACTCTACTCTTTGGCCGTTGATCATAAATAGCCCCAACGTCGTCAACAATCCTGATGGCACAGCAAAAGCTAAAGCACAATGGACTGATGATGAGAGGACAAAAATGGAGCACAAATATAAAGCCTAATGCACCCTGATATGTGCTCTTAGTCCAGATGAATCCCAAAAGATTCACGTATGTGATTCAACTAAAAAAATCCGGGATACTCTATCAAATGTACATGAAGGAACATCAAAGGTAAAAGACTCAAAAATCATTATACTTATGGGTCAATACTAAATGTTTATTATGGAAAACGGAGAGACTATCCTTGAAATGATGGGTCGCTTCCAAACCATCATAAACAATTTGAAATCTCTTGGAAAAGTTTATACAACCAAGGAGAATGTCACAAAGATCCTTAGGAGCTTACCTAAGGAGTGGAGGCCGCTTATCAGTACAAGCACCTAAGCCAAGGATCTGTCAACCTTGACTTTGGATGACCTCATGGGTACTCTTCAAGTTCATGAGCAAGAGATCAACCGGTACAACCCCACAAAGAAAGGCAAAACCGTTGCCTTAAAAGCTCAGGAAGCCAGCAGCTCAAAGGCTCTCAAAGCTAATGAGTCTAGTGATGAAGCTGATCAACAACAACAACAAGAAGAGTCTGATGTTGATGATAATGAATTATCGCTCATCTCAAATAAACTTGAACGCATTCTAAAAAAGAAAAATAGCATGAAAAAGAGGCCTTTCATAAAGAAAACCTTCAAAGATCATGGTGAAACCAAAGACAAAAATCCAATGGTTGGCTATGAATGTAAGAAGCTTGGTCACTTTAAGGCTGAATGTCCTCAGTTAAAAGACGAAAAAGTTTTTCAAAAAGAAGAACAAGAATCTTATGGCAACATAGGAATATCTTGACTCTTCTGAAGAAGAAGAAACTGGAGAAGAAGCAAACTTGTGTCTGTGGTCCGAAAATCATCTTTCTGAAGAGGCGTTAGAAGAAGAAGAAAATCAACCTCTTCAATCACCTTGTATCCTGAAGTTGGTCTTTTAAAGGAATTTCATGGTCTCTCTATAAATAGACCACCAATATTCTACGAAATAGGTGACTATGCCATGTGGAGAGAACTGTTCATGAGATTCAACTTAGCTCAAGGGTCTAATGATCTATGGAGAGCATTCACTGATGATGCATTCTGTCCCACTGTTACTATCAATGGAGATCGTGTTGTAAAACCTATGGCTAATTGTTCTGACGAAGAAGAAAGAAGAGCCACAATTAATGCCAAAGCTACCTACACTCTTATTTGTGCTTTGGATGACAGAATCATTAATATAGTGATGCCTTTTGATATAGCAAAAATGATACTTGACATGCTTGATGCTATCTAAATGAGAAAGCAAACTACTCGTACATGAGGACCACCTATCTATCAATCCTCAGACTATGAAGCATGGAGAGAAAGCTTCAAATCCTTTATCATAACACAAGGATCAGAGGATCATTGGAAAACTCTCGGAGATGAAACTTACTGCCCTATCATTGTTACTAATGTAGAAGATTCAATGAAGCCGTTGGAAGATTGCACCACATAAGAGAGAAGAAGAGTTCTTCTAGACTTTGAGGCGAGATTCTTTCTGTTTCGTGCTGTTAATGGAGCTAGATGTGAAGTCTTAGCTGAAGAAGCAATTGCTTGGGGAATGCTAAGCTTGCTGTATATTCTTGAAAGATCCTCACCAGCATCTCCACCAACATCTCCACCAGCGTTCAATCATTGTCTTATGGCAAGCACTTCCTTTGAGGTAAATATCGAGGAAGATGAGGTAATTATATCTGATTATTCTAAAGAAACATATGATGAATTGCTAAATGAATCTTGCATTGTTTATTCAGAATATAAATCTCTTAAAAAGAAAATCTCTAAGCTCAATAAAGACTTAGAAAAAGTCAAAACTGAGAATAGCAAGCTGAAAGAATAGATCATCATTCTCACTGATACCTCAAGCTTTGAATCCAATGCAACATGTGAAGTTGAAAAGCTTGAACATCAGGTTGCATATCTAATTGATAGTTTATCAAAGTTTACTGGTGGATCAAAGAAACTAAATTTAATTCTGAGATATGGATCTCCTTATGATAAATCTGGTATAGGCTTTGAGAAAGAGAAATTAAAAGTCTCTTACAAAAGGAGTGAGTCCAATGAATCTATATACTGTTCTGTTTGTGGAAAGAATGAACACTCTGCATCCAAATGCATACATAAGAAAAATATTAACTGTTAAGTTACCTGCGAGTAGCCAAAAAGGTCCCCCAAGTCTATCTGAGTACCTAAAAGCATGATAATCCCTATTGCAGACTTGCTTGACAGCAGGAGGAAAACATCAATCATGGTACCTGGATAGTAGATGCTCATGTCACATGATGGGAGAAAAGTCTATGCTCCTGGACCTAAAGCCAAAATCTGAAGGCTTGGTCTCCTTTGGAAGCAATCAAAAAGGAAGGATTATAGGTATTGGTAAGATTGGTAAGAACAATTCTCATTCTATTGGTAATGTGTTACTAATTGAAGGGTTAAAACACAATCTGCTTAGCATAAGTCAATTGTGTGATGGCGAATTTATAGTTTCTTTCAACAAAGATAAATGTATAGTCAAGCACATTGATGGATCCACTCTATTCACTGGTCAGAGGCAAACAATGTATATAAAATTGACATTGAAGACCTTTCCAATCAAAATGTATCATGTCTAATGTCTGTTAATGATGGATCCACTCTATTCACTGGTCAGAGGCAAACAATGTATATAAAATTGACATTGAAGACCTTTCCAATCAAAATGTATCATGTCTAATGTCTGTTAATGATGAACAATGGATTTGCCACAAGAGACTTGGTCATGCAAGCTTGAGGTTAATCTCAAATCTACAGAAGCATAACCTCGTGAGAGGACTTCCAAAGCTTGTCTACAAATCAGATGTTCTATGTGATGCCTGTCAAAAGGGGAAACAAGTTAAAAGTTCTTTTAATTCAAAGAATATTGTTTCAACATCCAGACTATTAGAATTTCTACATTTAAATATGTTTGGTCCAACAAGGAAATAAATATGGGCTTGTCATAATAGACGACTATATTAGTTGGACATGGGTTATGATCCTAGCTCACAAGCACGAGTCTTTTGAAGTATTCTCAATATTCTGCAAAATAATTCAGAATGAGAAAGGTATATGTATAAACTTAATTCAAAGTGATCATGGAGGAGGGTTTGAGAATGAAAACTTCCAACTATTCTGTGAAGAAAATGATATTCTTCACAATTTCTCTGCACCTAGAACACCTCAACAGAATGTGGTTGTTGAAAGAAAGAATAAGTCTCTTCAAGAGATGACAAGAACATTACTCAATGATAACTCTGTCTCTAAGAACTTTTGGGCTGAAGCTGTCAACACAACATGCTATATTCATAATAGAATATACATAAGACCAATATTGAAAAAGATTCCATATGAAATGTGTAAAGGAAGCAAACCCAACATATCGTATTTTCATCCTTTCAGATGCACTTGCTTTATACTGAATACAAAGGATAATCTAGGAAAATTTGATGCAAAAGTTGATAATGGTATTTTCTTGGGATATTTCGAAACATCTAAAGCTTTTAGGGTCTGTAACTGAAGATCATTGATTGTTGAAAAATCTATTCATGTTAAATTTGATATCAAAAAGCTTGGTAAGGTATTATCAGAGCTGGACAAATCTTTGGTAGATATTAATCTAAATGATTTTCGTCCAATGGTCAAAGACAAAGGGTCCAACAGTGAAGTCAAATCTCATAAGCCCACACCCCAATCATCAAATGAAAGTCAAAAGCCAAGCAATTCAAAACGTATCATCCTAAAAATCAAATCCTTGGTCAACCAAGTGATAAAGTCTGATAAAGTCAGAACAAGGTCAACTTTCAGAAATCAAGCTGATTCAGTATTTATTTCTGAATTATAACCAAAAACTGTAGATGAAACTCTTTTGGATGAAGGATGGATTCTAGCCATGCAAGAATAGCTTAATGGATTCTAGCCATGAAAGAAGTAAAGTCTAAACCTTAGTTCAAGAACACAAAGATAAGTCCATTATTAGGACTAAATGGGTCTTTAGAAACAAGATAGATAAGGATGGCAAAGTTGTGAGAAACAAGGCAAGGTTAGTAGCAGAAGGTTACTCTCAAGAAGAAGGTATTGATTATACTGAAACCTTTGCTCCTGTTGCTAGATTAGAAGCCATACGCATTTTACTTTCATTTGTTGCTCATCATGATATAACATTACATCAAATGGATGTTAAAAGTGTTTTTCTAAATCGAATAATCAATGAGGAAGTTTATGTAATGCAACCCCAAGGGTTTGAAGATCATTCCCATCCTGAGTGTGTATATATGCTTCAGAAAGCATTATATGGACTCAAGCAAGCTCCTAGAGCTTGGTATGAGAAACTCAACTCCTTCCTTATGGAAAATAGTTTTAGTAGAGGAAAAGTAGATACTACTCTGTTCAAGAAGTCAAATAAGAATCATTTTATAATAGTTCAAATATATGTTGATGATATTATATTTGGATCTACTCATGAGTCTCTGTGCAAGGAATTCTCTAAACTCATGACAAAAAAATTTGAAATAAGTATGATGAGAGAACTTAAGTTCTTCTTGGGACTGCAAGTCAGAGAAACTTCAAAAGGTGTGTATATTCATCAGACGAAGTACACCAAAGATTTGCTAAAGAAGTTCAAAATGGACAATAGCATGCCAATAAGCACACCCATGCACCCAACGTCTATCCTGACAGAAGACAACAAAGATAAAAAGGTATACAGAGGTATGATTGGATCTCTCTTATATCTTGTTGAGTCTAGACCTAATATCATGTATAGCATTTGTCTTTGTGCACGTTTTAAAGCTGACCTTTGTGAGAGTCACTTAACGGCAATCAAGAGAATTTTTAGATATTTAAAAGGTACTACTAATCTGGGTTTATTTTATGAGAAAAAATTGAGTACAGATTAGTTGGTTACTGTGATGCTGACTATGCTGGAGATAGAATAAAAAGAAAACACAAGTGGTGGATGTCACTATCTTGGAGCAAACTTAATATCATGGTCAAGCAAAAGACAAAGTACCATAGCTTTATCAACTGCAGATACTGAATATATCTCTGCTGCAAGTTGTTGTTCTCAACTTCTGTGAAACAAACATCAGCTAGAAGACTATAACGTCTATGAGAGTAAGATCCCATTCTTTTGTGATAATACTTCTACAATTAACATATAAAAAAAATCCTAGTTTGCATTCTAGGGCTAAACACATAGAAATCAAATATCATTTTATTAGAGACTATATCCAAAAAGAGGTGTTTGATATTCAATTTGTTGATACTGACCATCAATGGACAGATATCTTTATAAAACCTCTTGCAGAGGACAAGTTTTCCTTAGTAAGAAAACAGCTCAACATGCACGATGTTGAGTAACCTTGCGTCAACACGCTCTTCTCCGTCCAATGCATTATGATATCATCTGCATCCATCAATTGTTGCATTAATTGTCTTTATTTTTTTGTTTTAAAAAATAAATTGAAATGATTATCTCTGGCGCTCACTTTTTCCAATGCTGAGTCAGCACCTTAAGTCACTCAAACGTCGTGCGTCTGTCAGTTTTTTATTTTTAGCCACCCTCGGTAACCACATGTCATTATGACTCTTTAACCCCCACTCACTCTCTATATAAACTTAACCCACTAGTCAGAGTCACATCAAGCGTCCTATCTCTCTTTCTCTCACTCTCTGAAACTCCTCCCTATCCTTCAAATGTTCATCTTCTCCTTCAAGCGTTTCTCTGAAAAATGGCAAGAGATCTCAGTTCTGATGGTGAAGGAAGCAGAAACCTCCCTCAAGAAGGTCTATCACCCTTGGTTCATCCAACACGAGTAATTCCAGAAAGCTGCAAGATCAATGTTGAGCATCAAATTGATTTGGATCTTTTGGTTGGGCCGGGAGCAGATGTCAGACACTGCATCATAGGAGCAGGCTAGGAACACTTCTTCACCAACTATCTAGAAGTCTACCCCAAGCCTCTTATTGAGTTCTGGAGTATTGTTTGCATGGAAGAAGAATAAGACAAAGTTATAGGCTATGTTCTGGGTACTCAAAAAATCACCGTCTCCCAGACTAGCATTGCTTCCACCATTGGATGTGCTCCCAAGTGAATCTGTCATACCAAGTATGGGGGGGGGGGGAGAAATAGATTATGAATAAGTGGGTTTGGGGATAGATTAAGATGAAGGGGTTAACCCATGATCCCTATGTTTATGCCTATATACATATATGCTTACGAATGCTATGAATGTCTTTGGGTGTTGTATATGATCAAGCATGATTATAAGTATTGTTTTGATGTTGTGATATATGAGATTATATGGTTGGATGTTATGATGTATTCATACGTTTTGTATTGTGGATTTATGATGTGCATTAATGAAACTGAGTTGATATTGATGTGTTATATGTTGTGGTTGTGATGCGCATTGGTAAACCCAAATCAATGATGATGTTATGATGACGATATTAGGACTAGTTAAAGAACATGGTTTTAGGTTGATTAGTACCCCATAATAAATGAGTTGGTATGAGAGGTGGGTTCTATGAATATTGGTTTAGCTAGAACGCAAAGGTATGATCCTTGAGAGATAGGATAATACCTATAAAAAAAGTTAGTAAAATTCTTAAGAATTCTGATCTGTTATGATTCGCGTAGAGAATAGGAATTCACGAGGCGAGACAGAGAGACCATTCGTGGCCTGGCACAATTCGCCTAGCGGATTGTGATTCGTGAGGCGAATGAGAGAACCAGTTATTGGATCACTCTGGCTCGCGTCGCGAATTTGGGTTTCCCTACCCATATTCTGTTTTACAGATTCTAATTAGTATGAGTAATTTGTTGGAAATTTATTCCAAAATAATTTGTTTTTAAAAAGCTTTAAATTTCTCTATTTCTTCCAATATTTTAATTAATGTTTAATTTTTCATATTATCTTTTATTACATTTAATTCCCTTTTAATAGTTTTAATTAGTCACATGTTTTTCCGTTTGACATTAAAATGTTTTTAACGAGTTTTAAAAACATTAAATTTTGATGAAAAAAGGTGCTTTTTAATTCATCAGCTTTAATATAAAACATTAGCTTTAATGGTGCATTTGTTAGCCCATCATCTTTACTATAAAAAGATGTTTATTAAGGCAAAATTGAGTTTTTTTTTTTTTATTTTCTCCTTAGCTCTATTGTTTTTCTAGTGAGACTTAAAATGAAAGAAGCAAATACAAGTCTATTTTGGATGGCTGGGTTTTCGGAGAAATAAGAGACTCATCTTTTCTCTTTATTTGTTGAATTGGTTTTGGTTGTGTAAGAGAAAAAAAAGAGTTTTTCATTTTCGTGTAGAAAGTCATGGATGAGAGTTTTTTTTTTTTGATAAAAAATAAATGTTTTCTTTTCTCTTTTTTCTAAGTATTTCGGAGTTGATATATCATTCTTGTTGTTTTGGGTACCCAGAATAATATTATTATTCTAGAAGAGTTAGTTAAATCCTGGGGGATATTCGCATTATTATTACTATTGTGGGGAAATAATCTTTGAAGACAGCGTGATCTCACACGTCTCAGACTACAAACATTTTATTAGAGTTCTTTATTTCTATTTTATTTATCTATTTTATCTATTATATTTACTATTTTTACAACATAATTAAGGAAGGAATGTGAGATAGCAATTTAAGTGAGTAATCTAAAAGGAACGTTAATACTAATACTAATGTGAGATAGCAATTTATTAGCGATGTTGATAAAGGCAACAATGATGGTTAACGTCTAGTTGTTGTTGGTGATCATTGTTGATGGTCATTGTTGGTAATCAATGTGATTGATTATGATGTGGATGGTTGGACATGTGTTTGCATGTTGTGGAGCATAACATGCATCATTCGTTGATGTTGATATGACAGACGAAAGCAAATGATGTATTGCGACGTTGGAGACCACAATGGATGTTATCTCGACCTTGAGGGTAGAGTTGGGGGTGGAAGTTCCATTATGGCATGGGCTAACTACCTATGGCCGGAATGACCGCTCAACCAAGCCTGAGCACCCTGACTAGCCACAGTACGTTGTCAGGGCTAGTGAGAGTATTCGCTGGATGCTATCTGGTATGGTGAGTCATCCAAGTTGATAACCGGATATGTACTCCCTGTCGTTTTTCCAAAGCTAGTGTTGTTGGCCACATATTCATGGAGTAGGGGAGTTATACTTGCATTGACATACATACCTTGATATACATGTTATTGTGATCATCTGATTGATGTATGTTGTATGCCATCTTCATAATTATTCCTTATCGTTTATATGTATTCATGATTGCGTTTCTTATCCATCTCTTTGTTGTTTCTAGTGCATACGTTGTTGTTTAGTAGTTATGATTTATGTTTCAATTATTCGATTTTTATTTGGATGTGTCATCGATATATGTATACCAACTCTAATATGTAACATTGGGATTTGAGTTATGTTTATGTTTTTTGTTTTTCCACAGTTATTATGTTTTAAAGGATTTTGATTATTTCATATTCTTGTGTTTTACGTTATGGATGATGTGATGCATATTACCTTCGAGAACATGTTTTTATTTTAATCGATATTATATTATTTTAAAGGTATGTATGATTTTATTAATGTATTATCATATGCGGGGTAACGAGTGTCACATTTTGTCTCATAACCGATCCAAAGGATCGAAGATTGTGGGGATATCGTGGGATACCATTGGGGAGTCAAAGGCCTAATTACATGGTTCATAAAAAAATAACTCGAGAGCGCTCTCTCTCAATATATATTTATATATATAATTATTTTGAATTATAAAAAAAAAGATTAATTAAAGAAACAGGTAGATAAAAAACTAAATAATAGTCCATCATTAAAAATAATTTTATTATTAAGAAAAGATTTTTATGTAGACATGAAGGTTTTTTAACGAAATATTCAAGAGAAATATTTTGGCTTATAAATTCTTTTTTAAATCTTTGACTATGGTATTCTACAAACTAATGGCGTCTATAGTTTGGCCATTTACTGTCATTTCTTGTTTTCATTTTCAGTAAAAATAGAAAATAAGTTTGAAAATATATTTGGTTGAGTTTAATGAACATATTTTCATGGAAAACATTTCTCGAATAGGACTCAAATCTGGAAACAAAAAAAAGTTGTTTTCAATATTTCCTTCCCAAAATTTTGAAAATAGGAAATAAAAATAAAAAACAAAAAGTTAAAATAAACATGTTTTCAATTTTTTCAAAATTTGAAAATGAAAACAATTTTTAGAAAATATAAACAGGAAATGAAAATACAAACCAAACAAATTCTAACTATACAAGTTAATGTAAATAGTCCCTTATAAGTATTGAATATATTTTAATATTTAATAAATAAATTATTAAATTATTTCAATCTTATTATTTTCTTTTTAATTAATTGCCATATAATTTATTTCAAACGCTAACTGATATGTTTTTGTAATTTTACTATGTATATGGACCTGAGGAGTACGCGTATAGACCTAAGGAGGAGGCTGCTGGATACGGCACCCCAAATCCCGGTGTTGGGGGATATGGAGTTCATATACCATGATCCAGATAGGTGGCAGGTTGACGCTGCCACGTTCCTGATCTTATACACATGCCCGATGATTATACGATTCCGTTTTGGAGTGATTCCGTCAATAGACATCATTGGACCTTTTCGTGTCATCCATCATCTCTCGTTCAGCCAGATGTGGTATCTAGCTTGTCTGAGTACCCACACCAGTATGTGGGATGTTTCGGAGGCCTCCCATGCTACGAGTAGACGCGACTTTGTCTACCGAGGGCGCAAACGTCGTAGTGAGCAGTTCATGCAAAGGTGCCAAAGATGGAGGCTCGTCATATCTAGTTCCTCGTCAGAGTACGTGCCTAGGAGGGTGTATAAACGTACGTACGACGAGGGTGATGGTAGTTCCATGCATCTATACGGCTGAGGGTATGAGGCCGCCAGTGCGTCTGTTCTAGGTGTGTGGGTGAACATATTTTGATGTATTTTTAAGAGTGGGGCTGGTTGTGAGCTTGAGTGGTTTGAGGACATAGATGCATGACCCTTTTTGATGTACTTTGGTATGTTTTACCTTTTTATGTACTATGTATGTTAGAGTGCTCTAGCCCTATTCATGGGGCATGTTTATGTTTGTTTATAGTTCTCTATATAGCTATGGTTTTAATGCTGCGTATGTGTTACTCAGATGCATATGTTGTATGTTTTAAGTTTTAATTCTTCCATTTTTACGTATAAACACTAACGTTTATAATACGGTTAAGGCTTGAATAATACTAGGTTTTTTTAATGAGACAGCGGGTTGTTTTATTTTGGTGGTATTAGAGCAAGAGTCTTATAAATGGGATTGTCTCATTAAGTTGGGATTGTCTCATCAAATATTAGAGTATATTGTTATTGTTAGTCCCAAATATGTGATCTTTTATGTTAATATTTATGGAGATTATTGTAAAATACTTTAATGATGGTTAATGTGGCAAATCTTGTATGAGCTTTTTATGATGTGTAAGTTAGCCTGTTTAACACAAGGAGAGATCCGAGTACGCAGACGAAAAGGCATAATAAAATAAAGATAGTTTGCTCACCTCACTCATGCACAAATTGTTGTTGTTGTTTTGGATTATTAGGTTTAGAAGTGGATTTTTCCTCAAGTCATCATCATTTGCATATCCAGGTAAACCTAATTATAATATCTATAATCAGTGGAATTATCGATAGATGCCAGAACTTGGAGTTACTATTGTTTTTGGGATTAATCTTGTGATTGATAATTGTATTATGCTCCAAATTATTTTATCATTATATTGTCTATAATTAAACAGTTTTGACTTTTAAAATATCCATCTTAAAAATCTTATATTATATAATGGATTGATAATGATAATATAAATATTAATACTTTTTTTTTTTGGTTCAATAAATATTAATACTTCATTAAAATTAAACTCATAACTTATACGTTGAATTTATTGTCAAAAAAAACTTGTACCTTGAATTTAAATGTTTAGATACGTGAGATTTTATTTCGAATGCCGGTAATTAAAATCTGATAATTTGAGAAAAATAAAATAAAATTGAATCCGATTATTATTCAGATTTACTAATTTAAAAAGCAATAAAAACTTTAAGTCCAATCACTTACTTTCTTAGATAGGAAATGGGAGGACTAGTATTTGTACCTTGGATTTAGTTCCTCTAAATTCAGAAAATCTCTAAAGTAAAGAAATAAAAATATATATATCATTAATTTTATAAATATATAAAAATCTTAATCCATTAAAAATAATTAAAAAATAAATACATCCATATTTTACGAATTTCTGATTTTAGTGGACTCAAATTCTTGTATCATTATGTTATCAGATCATGAATTCATGATTAAAAGTGCTTGCTGGATAGGGACTCTGACTCACAGACCAGACCTTATCCGCTTTATGCTAACTCTAAATTTCGAAACTCCACAACGTTATTTGTCTTGTAATTTTGTTCTTTCATCTCTGTCACTGTTTTCTTCATCTTTCCCACACGTGCACTCCACAGGGCAAGCTTTGAAACTCTGATAATCTAGGCATGCCCAATTACCACTACTTTTAATCCACCAATTTGGGATACCCAAGTTTCCAAATCCAACAGAAAAGAAAAGAGCTTGTTCAAATCAAGTTCAAATTCACTTTGGGTATCTAGCGTTGTAGCAAATTAATTTCACATCAATAGACATGTCAACAAACTCTCTGAGGAGATTTGGAAAATGGGTCTCTTTGGTTTCCAAGAGAGGCTTTTCCAGCGCCTCCTCCGCCTCCATTGAAAAGGGTGCTGCTGAGCAAGGTGTCAAATCGTTGAACCTTTATTCTGCCATTAACCAAGCTCTTCACATTGCCCTGGACACTGATACCCGGTGAGTATTATTTGTGATAGTTGAGAGGAATGAATCTTTACTATTAGATTTTATTAAATTGGAATGTTAGAAGATAAATGCATATGAAAAGAGTCCTAATAAAACTTTGAAATTCCTCCAAAATGTACTTGTTTAATCACTTATCACTGTTTCAAATTGTTTGGGAGAAAAGGGTTAACCCATTATTGGGGAGTTTCTTCATTAATGAAGTGGGATGGGTGAGGGTGGGAACCCAAACCACTTCATACCCCTCATTTCTTTATTTTTTTCATACCCTCCAAATTGGGGGTTTGGGATCTCCCTCCAAACTTCCAAACAATAGAGTGATATACTTTTATCATTCCACTCCATTCCACTCCATACCACTCCATTACTAACCATTATACTCCATTTCCTTCAAAACTCCCAAACATAGCATAAGTTTGGGAGGATGAAGTGGGGTGGTTAGTAAATAGTAATGGAGTGAGATGGTTAAAAAGACTTAACCCGTTGTTTGAGAGTTTAGTAAGTAATGGAGTGGGATGGTTTAGGATGGTAACCCAAACCACTCTACTCCATCCCACCCAAATCCCCAATTTTTATACCCTCCAAATTGTTGGAAATAATTCAGATTAGTTAGTGTTGATAGAGTTAGTTAATGAAGTGGTTGGATGGTAGTTAGTTTGTTAGTGAAGAATAACTATCATAATGTGCATTATAAATAGACTTAGTGTAGTATAATATGATAAGTGAAGTGAAGTAAAGTGAATAAAGTTTTTCATTTTAGTGTATCTCTTCTATCTTTCTTCTTCCTCTCAATATTTCTCTCTAGTGTGTGCTTGCGTTTCAACATGATATCTAGAGCTATACGATTAAGGACCTACGAGGGTATGTCCATGGCTGCTGTGCTTGGGTTTGATGAGGTTTTTCCAGTCTCCTTGCCAATTCTTGATGACAAGAATTATGATCAGTGGATCGCGAAGATGAAAGTGATCTTCGGCTTCCAAGATGTATCAGATGTGGTGGTTGATGGTGTGCAGAATGAGGTTGACAGTGCAACCTGTAAGAGAGATTCTAAAGCTCTCTTTATCATCTATCAATGTGTGGATTTTGCCCATCTTGAAAAGATTTCCACAGCAAAGAGTGCCAAAGTAGCATGGGAAATCTTGCACAAAGCCTATGGTAAGAGAGATGATGAGATCGTGAAAAAGAGCAGCAAGAAAGAAGAGAGGCAGCAGCAACCGAAACAAGGGTGCCGGGATCGCCGGGACGTCACCATCCAATGGTGGCAGCAACCGAAAACAGCTGCACCATCAAGAAGAAGAAGGGTTTCGAGCAAGAACATGAGAAAAAGATTGATGAGATTGAGAACAAGAAAAAGAGTTTGTCATCACGATTGGAAGCGCTCCACTTAGAGAAAGTCGCAACAAAGACAGTGGAAAAGAGGGGCAGAATCGTAGCTGCTAAGTTCACTGAGCCGAAAGAGGATTTTGTTCAGAAAATCCAAAAGACTCCATAAGCGAAGGTTAACATGAAGAGGGGCGTTAATTTAGGGCCAGCAGAGATTGCCTCCAGAGGAGGGAGGTCACAGAAGGCTGATATTATTACCCCTGTTGGCGACGACGCAGAGAAAGATAAGGGAAGGTTGGGACCCGATTATGAAATCGACGCTGGCAAAGATCTCTCCTTTGACAACAGCGGGTCCTCGTGATGTAGCTTCATGGATGCAGAGGCTGAAGGTGGAGGACAAGGTGAAACTTTCTGAAGGTAACGGAGCGTCATTTCCCGATGAGCCATCATGGTGTAGTGTGGAGTCAGTGTTTGATCTAGAAAGGATTGTGATTCTGAAGCTAGGCCGTGAAAATAGTCAAGCGGCGGTTGTGACAGGTGACGGATGTGCAATGACGATGATCGACGGTGGCCGTGCAGTGACGGAGCGGCCTGGATGCTCGCAGGGAGGCCGATTTCGCAGTGATGAAGGTTCTGGACAGGAAGGCGCCATTGGTGGCGGCGCTGCTGGCTGTTCCGGGCTGATGTGCGGAGGTGAAGAAACTAATCATTTGACGGTGGTTCGAGAAGGTTTTGGGGCTGACGGTGGTGCTAGCAGAACAAATGAAGAAGGGAAATTAGGGCAGAGTTGGTTTTTCAGAAAGTGGGTCAAGGTGTTGACCTAATGGGCCAAGCCCAATACTACAAAGAGAGTCAATGGTGTATCACAAAAAATGATGTGTGCTTGGGCCAAATTTTAAAAGGAGTTGTTGGTTGTGTAAGGCCCATTTATCATGATTCTGTGAAAATAGGGTCACAACCCAATTTAGTGAGGAAGACAAAATCTACATCTTGTAGACACTAGGATCCAGGAAAATATGGTTTAAGCTAATCTGAATTAAGGGGGTGTGTGGGAAATAATTCAGATTAGTTAGTATTGATAGAGTTAGTTAATGAAGTAGTTAGATGGTAGTTAGTTTGTTAGTGAAGAATAACTATCATAATGTGCATTATAAATAGACTTAGTGTAGTGTAATGTGATAAGTGAAGTGAAGTAAAGTGAATAAAGTTTTTCATTTTAGTGTATCTCTTCTATCTTTCTTCTTCCTCTCAATATTTCTCTCTAGTGTGTGCTTGTGTTTCAACACAAATTGGGGGGTTTGGGATTCCCTTTATAAACTTCCAAACAATGGAGTGATATACTTCAAAACTCTTCAAAAGTATGATTTAATTATGTTTTTTGAACTTTAAGATAGGGAAGTGTCCCTTTACCAAATGTGATTTATACAAAGAAAATAAAAAGTAAATGAGAAATAAAGATAAAATATATATGATGTTAAACACGTAGATGTTCAAATAACAAAACTCCTTATGATTTGGTTTTCTTTTTCTTTGTCTGTTGGATATTTTTTCGAGTTACTGTAGGTAATAAATAAAATTGGATGATGAAATGGTTTGAAAATGTCTTTAGTTTTTCCTATTTTATTTCTTTTGATGTGTATCATTTTAGTCTCTAAGGTGACAGAATGTTTCGACTTGAGAAGGAGGGGGAAAGAAGCATTGAGTTGTAATATCTAACATCATTTCCAGAAATATTCCATTCGTTGGCTTTGTTTTTATTGTTCAAAACCTGGTCTTTACTTTAAACTTTAGAGTAAGGGCTTATATTAGGGATGTGGTTATCTAGGTGATAAGACTTTTCAGTGAATAAGCTTTATAGTCGTCCTAATACAGTGTATAAGCTTTATAGTCGTCCTAATACAGTGTATCAGGGTCGTATCCACAGGGATTTGATAATATTAACAAGCCATTCAACTATTCTTATACTAAGGTGAAGTGTAAAGAGAATTTTGATGTGGTTTTAAACTTGTAACATGAACAAAGATTAACAGGTTGTGATTCAAATACTTAAAGGCATTGGGATTGAATTTAATCAACTCCGTTTAGCGGTATCTAGTTGATTCATTGCATTTCCATATCAAATCTAGTATTGATTTATCTTACCAAATCCTTCAACTATACTAATTCCTTAGTTAAAGTTGAATTGATCATTTGAATTAAATACATGATGATTCCTCAATCAAGTGATTTAATCAAAAGCATTAAGTTCAGGTAAACAAGATTGTAACATTAATCCTATTCCTAGTGACTTAATATTACAGTTGATTCTAACAAGTTCAGATGTAAAACCAGTTTTCCAACCTAGTCAAACATCCAAGATCATGAAATGGTTGATCAAGCCAAACCAAGCATTAAACACAAATTAGAAGCAATAAACCAATACAGAGATTAATATGAAAACACTAGAATCTCTTATAGATACATAAATAAGAGTTGATTACATTCAATCCCAATAAGAGAAGAGTTAGCAGTCCATTTCCATGGAAGCTTTTAACAAAAAGGTGAAAGAATGAATCTCCTCAATGGTTGAACAGGTGAAGCAGCTTCTGTCTTCATTCCTTAATCAGAGAGAAGAGAGTGTGTCGAGAGAGAGCTTTTTTTTTTTTTTTTATCACCCAGAATCCAGAACAGGGCAACCAATAAATGATTAATTCGCTTAGCCCATACAAACTCGCTAAGCGAATGAAGAATTCTTCAGGTGGAAGAAAGGTATTCGCTTAGCTCAGATGATCGCGCTAAGCAAATTTGATTTTCCAAACTTCCCTGCTGCTGTGACAAATTCGCTTAGCGAATTCAGTTTCTCTTAAGCGAATCTTCAAAACCCGTCTGTGGGATCACCCGTCTGTGATCATCTGTCTGCTTACCTGGGACAAATTCGCTTAGCGAATTTAGTTTCGCTAAGCGAATATTTAACCCTTCTGTGGGATAACCCGTCTGATCACCTGGGACATATTCGCTTAGCGACAGAAATTACGCTAAGCGAAATTTCTCCAGCTTGGGCTCTGTAAGGCTTTTCAAAATCTTCTACTCTCTCATTTCTTCACCTGTATACACAAAACAGGGATTTAAGATATAATCTTCAAAATAATTTCATAATATATTTTCTATTGATCAAACCATTTACACATTAATCTTTTTGGGGGTCAAGTGACTAAATTTTACCCATTTTAGTTCAATAAGTACCTTAAACTTTTAATGTTTTCAAGTAACTATGGCACTTATCACTAGGTTGTGCATAGGATTGAACAGTGAAGATTACAAATAGTTGCTAGGAACTCCCAAGTCTCAACTCCCTTGTGTATAACATTATTTTGAGACTTCATGGAATTGTAAATTGTCTAATCTAAGTCCAGATTTTTTCATTAAGGTTGCTATTGGAAGCTTTGTTTTTGAGCACCTGAATGGACAAACTCTATTCAAGTATTCATAGATTTTATTTATATCTTAACGAAGCTTTAGCATGATTGAATAGTTGTATGAATCTGTTTATTTTTGGATTAATTCAATTGGTGAACTGAAACGGATATGAAGTGTCTGTATTACATCTCAAACTTTAAAGTTCTATCAGATGTGCTAGTATAAGTTGTTTACGCCTCTTCAAATTTCCCTAGGTGAAACAGTGAAACTATATCTGTGGCTTATTTGATTCTATATTTGTCAGAATAAATATCCTGTATACATCCTTATCTTCTGTTGAACTTGATCCCAGTGCTTATGTATTTGGAGAGGATGTAAGCTTCGGTGGAGTCTTCCGTTGCACAACAGGATTAGCAGACCGATTTGGTAAAAGTAGGGTTTTCAATACTCCTCTCTGTGAACAGGTATTCAAGTATTTCATGTTACCTCTGCACTTCCTATTTTCGTTCTCTCTTCCCATTCTCCCATGTAAATATATATAATTAAGGTGTATGAAAATAATCTCATCAGGAAATTAAGGAAAGATATGTTTAGGATGAGACGAAAGATCCTTTTGTATCCAAAAAGGTAAAAAAGGATAAAAAGAAAGATCATTTTCTAGAACATGGTTTGATGGTTTCTTCCACTGAAATTGTACCCGAAGAATTTGATTATGCAGTTCACTGAATTTCTTCTTTACGTTGCTAAGTATCTTTCTATTTATTTCTTTATTTATTATATCCTTTAGCACTGATTTAAAATTTTTGTACTGAAATACTATTCACAGGGTATTGTTGGCTTTGGCATTGGTCTAGCAGCCATGGTGAGTCTAAGTTTAAAATAATTTAATTCTAGTTTTACAGTCAAAAGTTACTACAGTCTGATATAATCAATTTTATTTTCTATATCTGAGTTTATGCTCTTTTTATATTTTAAATGGCAGGGCAATCGAGCCATAGCAGAAATCCAGTTTGCAGATTACATTTTTCCTGCTTTTGATCAGGCATGCTCCCTTTACATGGCTAGGTTTATTCAAAGCCTCTTTTGATGAGTTATTGACCAATTTTGGTTTCCAGATTGTCAATGAAGCTGCTAAATTCAGATACCGGAGTGGGAACCAATTTAATTGTGGTGGTAAATTTCTTTCACTGTTTCAGTGTTGAAGTTTCTGGCTTATCTCTATTTTCATTTGCTGCATTATGAAGTTTGACATATTCCTATAGGTTTAACAATTAGAGCCCCTTATGGAGCTGTGGGCCATGGTGGGCATTACCACTCTCAATCCCCTGAGGCTTTCTTCTGCCATGTTCCTGGTATTAAAGTACGAACCTTTCATTTGGACTTCAGTCTGCTAGTTATAACCTTATTTTTCTGTACTATTGTTGACTGTCCCTCTTCTTTCAAGGAATAAAGCCCACATACCAAGTCTAAGGTAGAGTGGAAAGAGTTTTAGGTCCATGTGCCAAAAGCTTATGGCGTGATAGGGACTTGGGTATTATGGGGTGCCTAAGTCCCACATCGAGTAGTATGGGATGCTTGGTGGAGTACTTAAGTAGCTTGGTTCTCCCCCCTTGATAGCTAGCTTTTAAGGGAGGGTTCCCCAAGTTCTTGGGTGCTTATCATTTGGTATCAGAGCCTGGTTGTCTGTGTCTCGGAAAAGGCTACCTACGGAGGGGCTGATCGGAAAAGGCCGAGTGAAGCGTCATAGAGTGCAGTCGACAGGGCTGTGCTATGATAGGGACTTGGGTTTATGGGGTGCCTAAGTCCCACATCGAGTAGTATGGGATGCTCGGTGGAGTACTTAAATGACTTGGTTCTCCCCCCTTGACAGGTTTATAACTATAGTTTTTCTGTGACCACAGGAATACTCTTGCAATGGATACTAGGATTATTTAGTGTATATGGAATAATACGTTGGGAGTTTATTCTAATTTTGATTTTATTTTTTGGTTTGCAAGGGTATAAGGGTATGTTTAATATATTAGGTTTACTTGGGGTTCTAAGTAATTTAGGATTTCTTGGTTATCAAGATGAGTTTGCTTATTTAAGGATTGATTTGTATTTTGCTTTGTTGATTTAGACTTGAATTGAGAACTGAATTTGTTCCTACACTTCTATTTCCTCTCCTTACTACGTGTGTTCTTTGTTTATCCTCTTTTAAGTCTCTCTACCTTACTTTCGTCTTTCTTTCCCTTTCTCCCTTACTTGTTCTACATCAATTATGATTGCCACATAGGCTAGCATTTGTGTCTATGAGTGTGTAATAGAGAGATTGTGTTTACTTTGTTGTTTTAAAGAAACGGGTAAAGACTTGTATATATGCTTGCAAAATTGTTCAAAAATGCACATAAATTTGGCTTGTCCTTTCTGTAATTTATAACTAGCATGGGTTTGCACTAGAATTATTTCATTTCCTACTTTTCTTGTAGGAGAACCAAATTTGTTTTCACTTTCTTTTCACATGGTTGATACAATTTTCCCAAATCCCTCACAAGTCGCAAGTGTTTCTCTTATAGGTGGTCATCCCTCGAAGTCCACGAGAAGCAAAAGGGTTATTACTATCTTGCATACGAGATCCAAATCCTATTGTATTTTTAGAACCAAAGGTTGCATTCTACCAGAATAACCTTAATGAATCATGTGCACAGATTTATGGTATTTTAATTTTTAAATTTAAATCATGTGATTCTTGGTTTCAGTGGCTTTACCGTTTGGCTGTCGAAGAAGTGCCAGAGTATGACTATATGTTGCCTTTATCTGAGGCCGAGGTATACAAGTCACTAAATGCAGGGACGAAAATAAGTTCTACACAACATTATTGATATATATTTTTTTTTCTGAATTCAATGCAATGAAACATTTACTCTGGGTGAATATTGAAATGTGTACTCAGGTGGTTCGGCAAGGTTCTGATATTACACTTGTTGGATGGGGAGCTCAGTTAGCTATTATGGAACAAGCTTGTCTTGATGCTGAAAAAGTAAGAGACTCTTCCATTCCGCTGAGAACATGCATTCCGCATTAAACAATGTTTGTGTTTACTTTTGGGTATGATGGGCAAGTCATCACTGGAGAATTTCTCTTTATGCAACTTAAAACACTACGGATACACTTGGTATGTGGAGTCACTTTTTGCAGAAAGGAATGGAGGGAAGGGTGGAACTTAATGATTATTCATCCAATGTCTGATTGTGTTAGATATAGAAGGGAAACTAGTTCTGTTCCCATCTCTCTCTCTCTCTCTCTCTCTCTCTCTCTCTCTCTCTCTCTCTCTATATATATATATATATATATATATATATATATATATATATATATATATGAATATATTGATGTATGAAATTAGGACAAAATAGAATTGGGAAATGCTATCAAATAGCGTAAACAATAAAATAATTTATTGTTTTTGATTTATGTATATATGTCTAATAATTTGTGGTGTAAGTTCTATACATAATTTGTACAAAGAAACTCTAGTATTATTATTATCCAGAAAATTTAGGAATTTAGGAATGATGAACTATGAAAAATTAAGGGGAAATAGGCAATAATGATGATTGCACTATTTTATGTCATGTCAATGGAACATATGTTAGGGTGCACTTGTTGTCTAATACAGCCGAGTATTGCGTTACGTCAATTTGGGTTTGAGGTATTCTGTATTTTTCACTAGAATATAATGAGGGTAAGCAGGAAAATGAATAAATTAATCCTGTTCCAGCTTGGAGGGAATCACCAATCCATTCTCTTCAGGAGGAAATTGTGATTCGAGTATGTGGCTTGGAATGGAATCATCATCTTGAGCTATTTTTCTATCCTACCAAATATAAGAATCTTCATTTCCATCATATGATAGAGGGTTGTTGTCAATGCCACATACCAAACATGGAATAAGAGCATGCAGTCTATATTAAGAAGTATTTTTGCACTATAGTTGTACTTGACCTAATTCATTAGTGTAACTACATATATATAATTCATGTATATACTTGAGAACAAAGTCCTAATATTTCTGTAAAAGAGATTTTGACAATATATCTATCTATATTGGAATTGTAATGTAATCATGTATTCTGCAGGAGGGAATTTCTTGTGAACTGATAGATCTGAAGACACTACTACCTTGGGATAAGGAAACAGTGGAGGCCTCAGTTAAGAAGACAGGAAGACTACTTGTAAGTGAATATTTTACAGGATAATACATGTACCCCAGTTTGGTATTTACATGATGTATTGAATGTACTCTGTAGATTAGTCATGAAGCTCCTGTAACTGGAGGTTTTGGTGCTGAAATCTCGGCTTCCATTGTTGAACGCTGCTTCTCAAGGGTATGTTCCAACCTTTAGTTCATAACTTGGCATGGTTTCCAACAGGCTTGGAGACGACTATTATTGCTATTTCGTCCAAACTCTGGTACCCTATAATTAAATAGCCAAATATAAATTTGATTTATGTCATGAGGACTTTTTAACATGACATTACATGTGAGAAGATGGGGAAATAGAAAAAGATAGGGGGTGGGCCAGAGACTATTTTAGGAAGTTGGAGTCACTAATTTGAATGATGTTCAAGTTCTAAAAAAGCGATTTTAAAATACTCCAAAAAATGATGTTTGTTATATAGCTTTTATATAAATCAGAATTTATTTTGCATTTGCCTACAATTACAAAAAGTACTTTCAATAAAAAAAAAATTTATGTTAATCAGGAGCGTTTTTTTGAGAAGTTAGGAAATCCTGTTTGTTTAGGCTTAAAAAAATGTTTCTAAGCTACTCTAAACAAGTGATTTTACCAAAAGTGATTTTTTGATAAGTTGAAAAGTATAGCTTCTCATAAAAGCTGATTTCTGATTTTTAGTAAAATCCCAACCAAATAAGCATGTAAATGTCAGAAGTGTGATTATATGAGTGCAAAACCAGCCCAGTAATGCTCATTAACAGATTCTCCTCTTTTTAATTTCTACTCTCCACAAAAGGGTGATTCAACGAAAAGCCACAAAATTCACCACAGCCAAACTAAGAAAGCAACAAAGAACTTTGTACCAGAGACATAGTCACTAAACGTTACATCCTGTGACAAGAATGGTATAAAAGGCTTGGTTGTTGTTGTCGTAAGGTATAGGACACTGCATACTTCTGATTCAATGAAAGGTTAAAAGGAAATGGTTATTTATATGCTTCCTAGACTTTCCAAATTCAACTTGGACGTGTCTCAAGTCTGTCTTTCTCTTTGTTTTATGGTACAGTTAGAAGCCCCTGTAGCAAGAATTTGCGGTCTAGACACTCCTTTTCCTCTGGTTTTTGAACCCTTCTACATGCCAACCAAGAATAAGGTAACTCGGTTGTTTACCTTAATCTTCTTCTAGGTAACACTATATATGCAGCATAGTCAACCTGTCTTGACTGATATTATAAATTTCTGTCACTCATTTGATGCAGATATTGGATGCAATTAAATCAACTGTAGGTTATTGATGAGCTTAATCACGACTTTTTGGCCTTCTGCATGATCTTGATGCCATAATCGTAATGATCATTGTAAGGGCTGGAGAAGCATTAATGTGATTCATAGAATGAAGTTAGGAGGAAACTGAAAGTCATCGTGCCTTTTTCTCCAAATGTGAAACAAAAAAATCAACAAAAGAACAATGGTCATGTAATGCATATTACTATCTTTTACAATACCCTTTGTGCTGAGAAATGTGAAATATTTGAGGGGAATGGTCTCTATTAGTAATTCTCCTGTAATAAAAGGTAGCTTTCCCTTCCTTAAAAGTGGAGAAACACAATTATGTACATTGATGTCATTTCTATTATGTCATTGCTAACTAACCAAACATATTTGCCAGAACATTATAGTTACATAATCATTTTTTTAATCTTAATTCGTCTGATATCTCTGCTAGAAGGTAGGTTTGGGTCAAAAACATGTTTTTTGCTTGTCATTTATATAACACCATTCTTTATTTTCTTATTTTCTTTCTTTTTGTCCCGGAGGCAAAAGCCCCCATCTTTTTGTGAAAGAAAGTCACTTTATTGTTCTCCCCTCTCTCCCCGGCGATTGCATTTTGTTCATGTCTTATTTCTTTTCTTTTTTCGGTTGTTGTTCTTTCTTTACTTTTTCTTCTTTATTTCATTCTAATATCTATTTGATAATTCTCACAACCATTTTTTAAGATTACCCATAACTAGTTGGAGTGAGGGTGAAATTATGGCTTTCTTGAGGTGAGGATTATTCTCTTAGGTTTTGCCAAGGGCCTAACATGGCCTAAGGGGATAACGATATCATCTTAATCCAACCTTTCTCATGTTGCAGATGGATGCAGTATGCCCTTTTCTAGCACAATAATGACATTTAACAAAAGGACTAACCAATGTATGAGAATGCATAAACATTTTCTTCAAAAATGATTTTTCATGATCCCTAGGTTTATATTCTAAGATAGCCTCATCATATACACCTTTCTGTTTATCCAAAAGAATATTATAATTATCTTTACCATTGATAAATTTTGCAAGGGTGTTTTCTAAATCATTGAGTTGTTTTTCATTCTCATTACATTTCTTGCATGCATGGTTACCTTCAATATACCCAATTCTATAATTTTCCTCTTTTTAGATCTAGGTTTTCTTTGGTTAAGGTGATTACTTGATTTTGCAAAAATTCAACCATTTTCTTATATTTTTCTAATGCCTTATCCAACCTCAGAGTCATTATGCAATTCAATGAAAGCGTCATGCAAGGCATCATATGAGCAATCAGATGATGAATTAGAGCTTACCTCATCGTCACTTTCATGGTCGACCATGAGACATAGGTTTACTTCCTCGTTTTCTGAATTGTCGGATGACTCCATGTTGTTTTCATCCCAAGCGATATAGGCCCATCTAAGCTTTTTGTCATTTCTAAATTTTTCTTTCTTTTGTAGTTTAAGGCATTCGTATTTGATGTGACCCTGTTTGACGCACTCATAACATGTAGGGGCAAAAGATGTGTCATGTCTTTGGTAGCCTTTCCTTTTCAGGGACTTCTTGAATTTCTTCACCATGAATTCCATTTCGTCTTCTGAATTCTCATCATCATCCTCATCTCCGCGTTCATCGTCAATTTTTGGAATGTACGCCTTCAATGCTAAGATTTTTTTTTTTCTTGTCCTTTTCTTCATGCTTGTCTAGGCGTGTTAATTCCAATTCATGTTCCTGCAACTTACCGAACAATGTAGGCAGGTCCATAATGGCAAGGTCTCTCCATTCTGCTATTACCTTCGGTTGCCAATCCCTGCTCAAACAACGCAAAAATTTATTAATTAAATCCTCATTTTTCATTTCCATACCTAAACCGGCAAGTTGGTTGACAATATGTTGGAAGCACTTTGCCATATCCTAGATTGATTCTGTTGCAAACCCAAATAGCCCAAGTGCTAATGTTGTCCCAAGGCCCATTGTGACTCCTAAGGTGTACTACAGGAAGAGGTTCAGACGCAAAGCAGCTGAACAGGGCCAATGTAACTAACTCTGCCAGCTGGCAGAGTGAGAATGGGGAGGGAATATGCAATACGTGAGTGAGGTAATGAGTAGAGTATATGTGGGGAATGGGAGGGGAGGTGAAGGAAGGCTGGAATTTGGGATAGGAACTTTGGGAGAGACTAGGCACTCTCCAACTGTCTAGATTATCTTTTCTTCTTTATACATTTTCCCTGGTTTTCCTTGTAAACTCTGGTCCAGGTACTGTCATCATACTGATACAGCCCTGTGTCCTTTGATTATCATCAATAATATAAGCATTTCACCCATTTCCTTGCTCTGTTTTACTTGGTACCTAACAATTGGTATCAAAGCTCACGATTCTGGAGCTTGAATGGTCATTACCCGAACTGCAATGGAAACTCGAGTGGAAAATCTGGAGCGTAGTCTTCTGGAATGGAGGTTGGAAAACCAGAATCAGATGGACGAGCTGAGACAAATCCTGGCGGGAAGGCGTCGGAGGCACCGGGGCCGAACTCCACGTCGCGGCCACGAGGGCTCCGTGAGCCAGGGGGATGGATCACGATCTAGATCGAGACCAAGGGAGAGCGGTCGTCCTCCGCCGTATGACTTTGGTGGTAGGAAGCCGGAGCTACCCGTGTTCAATGGTGAGGAGGCATATGGGTGGATTGTGAGGGTGGAGAGGTACTTCCGTCTGAATATGGTAAGGGAAGAAGAGAAGCTCGATGCGGTGGTGGTTGCGTTAGAGGGTCGCGCACTGAACTGGTATCAATGGTGGGAGGAGGAAACCACCGACCTGAGCTGGGAAGAACTCAAGCGAGCGGTGGTCCGGCGGTTCCAGCCGGGTCTCGTTCAAAACCCATTGGGACCCCTGTTGAGCATTCGACAATCGGGCACCGTGATGGAATATCGGGAGCAATTCGAAATGCTCATCGCACCACTAAGAAAAGAGGAGAGGGTCATGCTGGAAAGTATCTTCCTCAATGGCCTGAAAGAGGAGATCCAAGCTGAGCTGAAACTCTATGAAATACGATCCTTGGCTGAGTTGATGGATCGAGCTCTGCTCATTGAGGCAAAGAACTCGGCTGTCCAGAAAGGAAAGGGGAGTGCTAAGGAGAAGGTGGAATGGAGTGACAAGGGGGGTGGATGGAAGGGACGATCTAGCGGGGATTTGGGCCGAAACAAATTATTTCTACCCAGGCCCAGTTATGCTAATCCAGTCCCAACTGAGCCCAAACAAACAAGTGGGGGAGAAAAGAGCACACCCATGGGCAGAAAACTTTCCCAGGAGGAGCTGAGAGAATTAAGCAGAAAAGGCCTATGTTTCAAGTGTGGGGAAAGGTGGGGCCCGGAGCATGTGTGTAAGTTCAAGCACTTCCAACTGATTTTGACGGAAGAGGAAGCAGAGCAAGAGGAGCCCGAGCTCCAGTCAGCAGAAAATGAAGAGGGGTTAGAACTAGAAGCAAATATCCTCCAATTGTCTCTCAAGAGTAAGGAAGGATTAACCTCAAATCGTTCCTTTAAGATTTGGGGAGAAATTAACCAAAGGCCCGTTCTGGTGCTAGTAGATTCAGAGGCCACAAGCAATTTCATCTCTCATGGATTGGTGAAGGAATTGACCCTTAACGTGGAAGACACCCCTGAATATGTGGTGGAAGTTGGCACCGGGGATCGGGTGAGTAACAGAGGAGCATGCAGGGGAGTGAGGCTGGAGGTGCAGGGGATTGAATTCGAACAAGACTTCTTCCTGATGGAGCTGGGGGGTACTGAAGTAGTTCTGGGCCTAGATTGGCTTGCAAGCCTGGGAGACATTGAGGCTAATTTCAGGCATTTGGTCATCAAATGGAAGAATGGGAATGAGAGGCTCATATTGCAGGGGGACCCTGCTTTGAGTAAAAATCAAGCATCTTGGAAAGCCATGTTAAAGGCATTACAGGATGAAGGAGAAGGGTACTTGATAGGGTATCAGCTGATGGAAATAGAGACCGTAACACAGGTATGGGAAGCAGATCTGGGCTTGGTTCTGGAAGAATTCAGTGACATTTTTCAAGAGCCAGAGGGGCTGTCACCAAAAAGAGAGCAAGACCACACCATCACCCTCAAGGAAGGAGCCCAAATCCCAAATATTCGACCCTACAGGTATCCTCATTATCAGAAAAATGAAATTGAAAAAATAGTGGGGGAGATGATGCAAGCTGGGATTATTAGACCTAGTATTAGTCTTTTCTCTAGCCCTGTGATATTGGTTAAGAAGAAGGATGGAGGATGGCGATTTTGTGTGGATTACAGAGCTTTAAACAAATATACGATACCTGACAAATTTCCTATTCCCATCATTGATGAGTTATTAGATGAGTTGGGGGCTGCAGTGATTTTTTCGAAGCTAGATTTGAAATCGGGGTATCACCAGATCCGAATGAGGGAAGAGGACATTCCCAAAACGGCATTCAGGACGCATGAGGGGCATTATGAATATTTAGTCATGCCATTTGGCTTGACCAATGCCCCCTCTACCTTCCAAGCCCTTATGAACCGAGTCCTTAAGCCTTATCTTAGGAAGTTTGTGTTAGTTTTCTTTGATGACATTCTCATCTACAGCAGAGATTCAATGAGCCACAGGGAACATCTCAGAACTGTATTGCAAATCCTGAGGGATCACAAGTTGTTTGCCAACAAAAAGAAGTGCACATTTGGGCAACAACAATTGGAATATTTGGGGCACTTGATCTCAGGCACGGGGGTGTCAGCTGATCCAAATAAAATTAGAGACATGATTGACTGGCCTGCTCCAACAGATGTGAAAGGTTTGAGAGGATTCCTGGGATTAACTGGCTACTATAGGAAGTTTGTGAAAAATTATGGGCGGATAGCTTGGCCTCTTACACAACAATTGAAAAAAGACAGTTTTTGTTGGGGGCAGGAGGCTCAAAAGGCATTCGACCACTTGAAGATGGCTATGACTTCTCTACCAGTGCTTGCTATTCCAGATTTCAGCAAGCCTTTTGTTGTGGAAACCGATGCATCGGGGAAGGGCATTGGGACGGTACTCATGCAAGAAGGGAAGCCTGTGGCTTATATGAGCCAAACACTATCAGGGAGGGCCCAGAATAAATCCGTGTATGAGAGGGAGTTGATGGCCATTGTGCTTGCTATTCAGAAATGGAGACCATATTTGTTGGGCAGGCATTTTACTGTCCATACTGATCAGAGAAGCTTGAGATTTCTGACAGAACAGAGGCTTATGGGGGAAGAACAACAAAAATGGGTCTCCAAACTTTTGGGGTTTGATTTTGACATCAAGTACAAGCCAGGAGATGAGAATAGAGCCGCGGATGCCCTCTCTAGGAAGCTGCAGTTTGCAGCTTTGTCTACTGTCCAGATTCAGGAATGGGATGGCCTAGAGGAAGAGGTACAGGCAGATGCAAAACTGAGAGGTATTTTGCAGGACTTACTGGCCCAACATGACTCTCATCAGGGCTATCAGTTGAAGAATGGGAGACTATACTATAAGGGCCGCATGGTGCTCCCAAAGGACTCCCCCAGAATTCTGAAAATCTTGAAAGAATGCCATGATTCAGCTATAGGAGGGCATTCTAGATTCTTCAGGACTTACAAGAGAATAGCTGGACTGGTATTTTGGGAAGGCATGAAAGGAAAAATTCAGCAATATGTGCAGGCTTGTGATGTTTGCCAGAGAAATAAGTATCAGGCCTTGAATCCGGGGGGCTTGTTACAGCCTTTACCCATACCTGAGAAGGTTTGGGCTGACATTTCTATGGACTTCATTGGGGGTCTACCTAAGGCCCTCGGGGTTGACACCATCTTTGTGGTAGTGGACAGATTAACAAAATATGCACACTTCATAGCAATGGCTCACCCTTACACTGCTAAGGAAGTTGCTGAGCTTTTCCTTAAAGAAGTGGTCAAGCTTCATGGTTTTCCCTCATCAATTGTCTCTGACAGGGATAGAGTTTTTATAAGCTCTTTTTGGCGTGAGCTATTTAAGTTGGCAGGCACTAAACTCAAATTCAGTTCCGCTTATCACCCTCAAACAGATGGGCAAACTGAGGTGGTGAATAGGTGCCTGGAAACTTATCTCAGGTGTCTAACCGGGACCAAGCCCAAGCAATGGCCAAAGTGGTTGAGTTGGGCCGAGTTTTGGTATAATACCAACTATCATTCAGCTATCAAAATGACTCCCTTCGAGGCCCTATATGGCAGCACCCCACCTGTAGTTATCCGAGGAGATGAAAGGCAAACTTCCATTGAAGAAGTTGATCAGTTAACATCCACAAGGAACAGGATGTTGGGAGAGCTGAAAGAGCAATTGGTTCGGGCCCAGAACAGAATGAGGCAGCAGGTCAACCAACATAGAAGAGAAGTGGCTTATGAGATAGGTGCTCAAGTGTTCCTGAAAATTCAACCATACAAGCTGAAACAATTGGCTAAGAGGGTCAATCAGAAACTTAGTCCTAGATACTATGGCCCCTATGAGGTGTTGGAGAAGATAGGGTCAGCTGTGTACAAACTCAAACTGCCGGAGGACACCAAGATTCATCCAGTGTTCCATGTCTCATTGCTCAAGCAGGCAGTGACTGCAGAAGCGATAGTACAGCCACTTCCAGCAGGTCTTACAGAAGATTGGGAGTTACAGGTTCAGCCAGAAGAGGCCTTAGCATTTAGACAGACCCCGCAGGGCCATTTTGAGGTACTTATGAAATGGAAGCATCTCCCAACCTGTGAAAATTCGTGGGAATCCTGGACAGAACTCAAGGAGCAATTTCCTGAATTCCACCTTGAGGACAAGGTGGATTTTGAAGGGGGACGAATTGTTGCAAACCCAAATAGCCCAAGTGCTAATGTTGTCCCAAGGCCCATTGTGACTCCTAAGGTGTACTACAGGAAGAGGTTCAGACGCAAAGCAGCTGAACAGGGCCAATGTAACTAACTCTGCCAGCTGGCAGAGTGAGAATGGGGAGGGAATATGCAATACGTGAGTGAGGTAATGAGTAGAGTATATGTGGGGAATGGGAGGGGAGGTGAAGGAAGGCTGGAATTTGGGATAGGAACTTTGGGAGAGACTAGGCACTCTCCAACTGTCTAGATTATCTTTTCTTCTTTATACATTTTCCCTGGTTTTCCTTGTAAACTCTGGTCCAGGTACTGTCATCATACTGATACAGCCCTGTGTCCTTTGATTATCATCAATAATATAAGCATTTCACCCATTTCCTTGCTCTGTTTTACTTGGTACCTAACAGATTCTCCTTGCTTAATCATTAATAGTTAGTATTCTCTTATCATTGTGTTCATCCCAGCACGCTTGACTTCGCTTGTCCCTTCATGAGTGACCTGAAGTGTATCCCCATCTCATTGGCAGTCTTGTAGTTTGAAACGCTGAAAATTTCAGCCCTCTCAAAGTAGATGTTATTATGCTACGAGCATACAAATTATATTGAGCTTTCTTATGCTCATTTCCTGTATACTCACTTCTAGGTTTATCAATTGTTTTACCTTCTACCTCTTTCTTAGGGACATAGGGTCCATTTTCTACAACATCCCAAACATTCCAATCAATAGATTGGATAAAGATAATCATATATTCTTTCCAATAAGCATTTTTCTTGTCCACTAAAGGCAAGGGGTCTACCAAAGGAGGCTCTTTCAGGAAGGAAGTCACTATTTGAAGTCATTTCTCTTGAAGCTTCTAATCTCTTTATGCAAGAGTCTATCTCTGATGCCACTTGTTGGAATAAGTGGCTTCGACCCAAGAACGAGGTGAATTGAGTTTGTGAAATTTTCAATTTATTTTCTAAAATAATTTTCTCGAATACGAGTGGTATTTTATGGCCAACAAGTGGTGTACTCGGCTTCCAAATACACATATAATAGTCAATTAACAATTATATGAGGCCAAGCATTCATGATGGCTCCACCTGCTTCCATCAGATGTAGGGCTGGACAAACACTACCGACCCGACCTGGACGCGTTCTGATAGGGAAAGTGAGAAAGCGGTCGAATATGGGCGGCCGCGCGGGTCTCGGTTTCATAGCCTCAGTTCCACGCGGATTCGATCGGGCATGTTCGATTTTGGTTATTTTTTTTGCTACCGACCGAACTCGACTGAAAGGGAGAAGGTTAATTTTTTTTATATGTTATGACGTCATTTTGGGCTTTCTCAAGGAGGATCAAGGCCAGGGTTACCGAAATAGAAACTTACCCTCATTCATTTGTGTTTTTTCTCCCCAAACTCGAACCCTAACGCGGCTCGAGCTTTCTCTCCCAAAACTCGAACCCTAGCATCGCTTCCTCCTTCGTCCGTCTTTCACCGTTGAAACCCTATCGTCGCTCTTCCTATTCCTCCTTCGTTCATCTTTCACCATCTCCTTACCTCTCACTCTTACTCCGTCATCTCACTTTCTCCTTCATCTCACCATCCAAACCCTAGCACTACTCCTCTTGTCTTTCCGGTTCTATTATTTGATCTTGTGGTTGTTTGGGAATGGAAGCCGCAACTAAGAAGAGTCTTGGTCTCTTGGAGAGTGACGAAGGTTATGAGGTATATTTAACTAACCCTTGCTTGCTCTTCTCAGTGTTTCAGTTTCAGAAATCACAACTATGATAGCAGAATCTCAAACACAATTTTCTAAATATTGAGGTATATTTGACTAACCCTTTCTTCTTTTTTATTTTTAGGTTTAGGTTTATCTTTATACTTTCATCATTCATGTAGTTTTGGTACCTTAATTTGAGCATTGCATTGTGTAAGTTTCTATTCTGTCTTTGTTATAGAGGATAATTAGTTCTGTTTCTATTCTGCCTTGGTTATAGAGGATGATTTTATTGTTGCTTGTACGTATTTTGGTTAGAGCAAGCAAGTAGGACAAAGGAACTTACAGTTTGTAAAGGTGTGGATTTTTTGAACTGAATGTATGTGAATTGTGCTTTGTATATGAATGTGAACTGAATGTATGTGGACTGTGCTTTGTTATTGATAATTTGTGTGCCTTATTTGTGTCATAATTTGTATGCTTAAATTCTGATTGCTATCTTTAAATTGATAATTTGTATGCTTTGTTATTGATACAATTGGTATCTTTAATTTGATTGTGTAATGCTGAATGCATACTTAAATTATATGACCCTTACAATTGGTATCTTTAATTTGATTGTGTAATTTGTATTGTTTAATGTGTATGCATGCTTAAATGATTTATTTTGTATGCTTTTATTGTGTATGCATGCTTAAATGCTTTACTATCTATTCCATGCTGTTTGTTTTATTTGCACACTCCCTTCATAGAAGTTGTGAAGGGAGTGTATAGAGTTTATAAACTATAAACTATAAAATGGTTTATAGTTAAACTATAAACTATAAAATGATAAACTGTAATAGTTAAAAGCTGTTAATTGATAAACCATAATGTATTTAAGTGAGAAACAGATAATGAATTACTTGTATGTTATATTTGCGCACTCCCTTCATAGAAGTTGTGTAGGGATTGTGTAGAGTCTATAAACTATAAACTATAAAATTAAAGCAATGGTTTATAGTTAAACTATAAACTATAAAATAATAAACTATAAGAGTTAAAAGCTGTTAATTGATAAACCATAATGCATTTAGGTGATCAACAGATAAATTATAAACTAAACAACTGATAACCATTAAGACTTTATACACTTAATGTTGTTGGCAAGTGTTGATTATGACTCCTTCATTCTTTTAGCAATGGAGCAGTCTAGTCGAAACCTGCCTCCTACATTAAAACCTCAAGAATCAACACAAATTGATGTTGGATCTTAGCCTACTGATGAGGCAGCACGTGCACGTGCACCTGTTGTTTCTGGGGTTGACCCCAATCCTCTTTTCACAAAGAAGAGGAAACCAAATGCAGGTGGTCCTCGAAAAACATTTGCTTCCTGGGACCACTTCATTAAATTATCTGAAAATGAATGCAAGGAACCAACTGCTGCATGCAAACACAGCAAGAAGAAATATTTATTTGACACCAAGCAACATGGGACATCAAACTTACTTGCACACTTGAAAACTTGTCCAAAATATCCACCCGCAATAATCAATGACCCCAATCAAAGAACCCTCACATTTACTAGTGGCTCCTTTTGTAGAAAGGTGTTGGCTCCTTTTGTCACTCTAGATGAACAACCCCTCAGGGTTGTTGAAGGTGAGGGATTTAAGAACCTCTGTAAACAACTACAGTCCCAATTGACTATCCTATCAAGGCGCACAGTTGCTAGCGATTGCTTTCAGCTATATCTTGATGAAAAATTGAGGTTGAAAGTATTCTTTAGATCAAATTGTAATAGAGTGGCACTAACTACAGATTGCTGGACCTCTATCCAGAATCTTAACTATATGACCCTCTTTGCACACTTCATTGATAATGAGTGGAAATACCAAAAAAGAATAATTAGCTTCTCTTTAGTCCTGAACAATAAAGGTGACACAATAGGAAGGAAGGCTGAACATATTCTAAGGGATTGGGGACTAAGGAATGTTTCTATAGTCACAGTTGATAATGCATTATCCAATGATGTGGTTGTAGCATACTTGAAGAGGAGAATTAAGGTGATGAATGGGCTAGTGGTGGATGGCCATTTCTTGCATATGAGGTGTTGTGCCCATATTTTGAACTTGGTAGTCACCGATGGTTTAAAAGAAAATCACAACTCCATTTACAGCATTCGAAATGTTGTTAGATGGGTTAGATCTTCACCCTAAAGGTCTGCTAAGTTTAAAAAATGCATTGAATTTGCAAGAATTACGTGTAGAAAACTTGTATGCCTTGATGTTCCAACTCGGTGGAACTCAACATACATGATGTTAGATGCTGTTGAAAAGTTTCAAGCAGCATTTGAAAAGCTTGAGTTTGAAGATCCGAGCTTTGTGGACTTCTTCGGGGCTGCTGGTCCTCCTAGTGCTATTGATTGGGAGAATGTACACGCCTTTGTCAACTTTTTGAAGATTTTCTATGAGGCAGCACGGGTTTTTTCATCTTCCCAACAAGTCAGTAGACATACTGCATTCCATCAACTTGCTTCCATCCATTGTGAGCTTAAGCAGTTCTCAATGAATTTGAATACTGTTTTGGCCACTATGGATTTTGAAATGAAAAGAAAATATGAAAAATATAGGGGTAATGTTGCAAACATCAATCAACTTCTTTATTTTGGTGTTATTTTTGGCCCCGGTATAAATTGAGATATGTGGAGTGGTCTTTCAATGACATGTATGGTGATCAGCCTATCTTTGCAACTGAACTGTCCGCTAGTTTAAAAAACAATTTGTTCATGATGCACAATTGTACAAATTAGCATATGAATAACAAAATAATTCTGGACAGTCATCTACTAGTCCATTTGAGGGTGTTCCCCCTGTTGAAACATCTATACTTGCTGCAAACCCATCACATTTTGTAAGGGCAGATGCTTTTAAGCAAAACTTGAGGGAGAAAGATTCCATTGATAAGAAAAATGAACTAGAGAGTGCAGCCTGTATAGATGAAGGTGATAAATTTTACATTCTACTTTGGTGGAAACAAAAGTCCTCTCGGTATCCCATATTGTTAACCATATTTAGAGATGTTTTGGCCACACCAGTTTCTACAGTGGCTTCGGAGATACCGGAGTGAAGCCTGTATAGGTGAAGGTGATAAATTTTACATTCTACTTTGGTGGAAACAAAATTCTTCTCGGTATCCCATATTGTCAACCATAGTTAGAGATGTTTTGGCCACACCAGTTTCTACAGTGGCTTTGGAGAGTGCATTCAATACGCGGGGGACGGGGTCTTAGACACCTATAGAAGTTCCCAAAACCCAGAAAGGGCAAAAAGATTAATTTGTGATCAAAATTGGTTGGGGCCTTCTATTTGACAATTCAAACACCTCAATCTAAATGAAGAGTTTGAAGTATCTGAGACTGTTGTAACAGGTAACAAGTTATAATTTTTGTTGCATGACAATCCTTAGTATTTGTGTATTTGGATATAGATTAAGCTAATTTTTTCTTTGAATGCACCATATAATTTCTTGGAGGAGCTGGTGGAACAACAACTGATGCTAGAACTGCTATGGGATATGGTCTGTCATCTCAGTCACACTGGCTATGACTGAGAACATCACCTTAGGTTGTCCTGTTTAATCTTGCTCAATTTATATGTTGCAACGTTCTTTTCAATCTTAATATTAATTGATTTTTCTGTCTCTGTACAGTTGTAAGACTTCGCTCTTTTGGTGTCATTTGTTTGTGAGATGTGACTCAAACTGTGTGGGACATAACAACCTTTTGACAGTGTTGTTTTAACACCCTGCTTTTTGTTAAGTACTTTATACAAGCTTGTTTGGCTATTTAAGTTTGTTTGGTTAAGTTATAATTGTTGATTATGGGCTAAGTGAGATTTTTGGCTTAAAAGTCCCTTTTTGGAAGATGAGCACGGCCGTGCTTATGACCAGCACGCTTGTGCTTGGCCGCGTGTCTTGTGACCATTTGAGTCACAAGCACGGCCGTGCTGTTAGTGAGCAAAGTTGTGCTTGAGTGCGGACCGCGTCTTACTGACGTTAACACCAGCATGACCGTGCCGAAGGAGTGCACGACCGTACCATGCGTCCAGCTGATATATGGGCACAGAAATCGAGGGTTTTGTTTTTAACCTTCATTTAGTGGCTGCTGCTACCCTAGTGCGGCAAGACCTGCCCTGTTCCTTATCTTCGTCAAGCTCAATGTATTATTTGGGTTTTGGAGACCTTTGGGAAGCTTTTGTTAAGCAGTGCCAGTTGTGTAGGTAACGTTTCTTCCCTTTCTTAGTTTCCTTTCTTGTTATTTGATTGGAAATTGATTTGGTTAATGTTTTAGTTGTCCAAGGCTTGGATTCAGACTGAGCCGCTTGGGAGGACGTGACCGGTTCGTTGTCTGGGGCTATCGTTATTGGAACCTTCGAACCAGGTATGGGGAGAAGGATAGTGTAACCACTAGGCAGTGGGGGTAGTGTAAGATGAAGGGTTCCCATGACTCCTGACATGCCTGTTGCTATAAATGTTCGTGCTGTTAATAACAAGTTTTTGGTTAAATTCAATATGCCAATATTATAATGCATTGCTTGTTATATTGGTACTTGATGGTATGTTTATGTCATAATTGTTGATTGAGTTGTTGTTATATGATGTTAATGGTTGAATGGTTGTTGCTGTGATAAACCTGCTGATATAACCCTAAATTGCTTAATTAGGACTTTAATTAGTCAGATAATAAAGGGACTGTTATTCCCCAAAAATATTCATAAGACATGAAGTAGTAAAAGGTAAGGTTTTTATGCTGATAGTTTAGTCAAGAACCTGAGGAATGATTTTTGAGAGTGTTAGGGTCTAATTGGTTAAATAATTAGAATGTTAAACTCTACCCAGAACAGCACCGTCGCGCGATCAGCACGGCCGTGCTGAGCAGGGAGCACGCCTGTGCTCCTAGTTTAAATTCTGGAAAATGACCGCGCTTTAAGCACGGCCGTGCAAAAGAGGAGCACGCCCGTGCATCAGCGCACGGCCGTGCATAACAAGAAGCACACCCATGCAGATCAGCACGATCATGAATGAAAGGAAGCACGCCCATGCTTCATTTATATGACAGCACGCTCGTGCCACCCCTCTGGACACCAGAGACCCTAGGTTTACCTCTAGGTTTCGAGATAGTTTGCAAAATATTTTGGGGACAAAGCTTAGCCTAAGTTCAGCGTACCACCCACAGACTGATGGGCAGTCTGAGAGGACCATCCAGTCCTTAGAGGACTTGTTGAGGGCTTGTGTGTTGGAATAGTCGGGCAGTTGGGACAAGTTTTTGCCCCTGATAGAGTTCACCTATAACAACAACTTCCATTCCAGTATTGGGATGGCACCTTATGAGGCTCTGTATGGGAGGAGATGTAGGACACCTTTGTGTTGGAATGAACCTGGTGATAATGTGGTGCTAGGACCAGAAATAGTACAAGAAACAACAAAGAAGATAAGGATGATTCAGGAAAAGATGAGAGTGGCACAAAGTAGGCAAACCAGCTACCATGACAAAAAGAGGAAAGCGCTCGAATTCCAGGAAGGTGATCATGTATTCTTGAGAGTTACCCTGACAAATGGGGTTGGTAGAGTGATGAAAGCAAGGAAACTTACTCCTAGATTCATTGGTCCTTATCAAATCTTAAAGAGAGTCGGTGAAGTCGCCTACCAGATAGCCTTACCACCGTTCTTGTCCAACCTTCACAGTGTTTTTCATGTGTCTCAACTCATAAAGTATGTCAATGACCCTAGTCACGTGATAGTACCCAACGCGATACAGTTGAAGGAGAACTTGACTTTTAAGGTATTACCCCCTTCGAGTCGAGGATAGGAGGGTGAAGCAGCTAAGAGGCAAGGAGATTCCTTTGGTCAAAGTCGTTTGGAGCGGCGCTACTGAAGAAAGTGCTACGGGGGAGCTGAAAAGTAAGATGATGGAAGCATACCCACACCTTGTCAATCGAGGTAAGTAGAAATTTCGAGAATGAAATTTTATAAGGGGGTTGCTTTTCGTTAAGTACTTTATATAAGCTTGTTTGGCTGTTTAAGTTTGTTTGGTTAAGTTATAATTCTTGGTTATGGGCTAAGTGAGATTTTTGGCTGAAAAGTCCCTTTCTGGAAGATGAGCACGGCCGTGCTTATGACCAGCACGCCCGTGCTTGGCTCCATGTCTTGTGACCAGTTGAGTCACAAGCACGACCGTGCTGTTAGTGAGCACGGTCGTGCTCAAGTGCGGATCGCGTCTCGCTGACGCTAAGTCCATCACGATCGTGACGAAGGAGTGCACGGTCGTGCCATGCGTGCAGCTTATATATGGGCACAGAAATCGAGGGTTACGTTTTTAACCCTCATGTGGTGGTTGCTACTACCTTAGTCCGGTCAGACCTGCCCCGTTCCCTATCTCCGTCAAGGTCAGTGCATTATTGGGGTTTTGGAGACCTTTGGGAAGCTTTTGTTAAGTTGTGCCAGTTGTGTACGTAATATTTCTTCCCTTTCTTAGTTTCCTTTCTTGTTATTTGATTGGAAACTGATTTGGTTAATGTTTTAGTTGACCAAGGCTTAGATTCAGACTGAGCCGTTTGGGAGGACGTGACCGGTTTGGTATTTGGGGCTATCGTTATTGGAACCTTCGAACCAGGTATGGGGAGAAGGATAGTGTAACCACTAGGCAGTGGGGTTAGTGTAAGATGAGGGGTTCCTATGACCCCGAGGTTATTTGTATGTTGTATGTTTAACATGCCTAATGCTATAAATGCCCGTACTGTTAATAACATGTTTTTGGTTAAATTCAATATGCCAATATTATAATGCATTGCTTGTTATGTTGGTACTTGATGGTATGTTTATTTCATAATTGTTGATTGAGATGTTGTTATATGATGTTAATGGTTGAATGGTTGTTGCTGTGATAAACCTGCTGATATAACCCTAAATTGCTTAATTAGGACTTTAATTGGTCAGATAATAAAGGGGTCGTTGTTCCCCAAAAATATTCATAAGACATGGAGTAGTAAAAGGTTAGGTTTTTATGCTGATGGTTTAGTCAAGAACCTTAGGAATGATTTTTGAGAATGTTAGGGTCTAATTGGCTAAATAATTAGAATGTTAAACTCTGCCCAGAACAGCACAGTCGTGCGATCAGCACGGCCGTGCTGAACAAGGAGCACGCTCGTGCTCTTAGTTTGAATTCTGGAAAATGGTCGCGCTTTAAGCACGGTCGTGTAGAAGAGGAGCACGTCCATGCATCAGTGCACAGCCGTGCATAACAGGAAGCACGCCCATGCAGATGAGCATGACCGTGCATGAAAGGAAGCATGCCCATGCTTCATTTATATGAAAGCATGCCCGTGCTGGGGTTAAGCACGCCCATGCCACCCCTCTGGACAGAATCTGAGGCTTAAAGTTTACTAGGTGTTTTTAACCCCAATGTTTCCAATAATTATAGAACAATACACCAAACAAATGATGAAGATAGATAACTTAATTATATACTAATTAAGACGTTGAGGAACGATGATTTGGTTAAGTCGGTGCCCTAGGGGTTACCGTACGATGATGGAATTGGATGCCTTTAGCGGTCCAATGTTAAGATGATATAATTGGATGCCTTTAGTGGTCCAATGTTATGATGATATAATTGGGTGCCTTTAGTGACCCAATGTTGAGGATGATATTCTTGGGTGCCTTCAGTGGCCAAGCGGAGGTGACGGTTGACCGTTGTTTGTTGTTGTGTTCATGCATCACATTGGAGATGTTAGTTGGGGGAAGTTCAACATAGGGGAGGTCGTCCAAGAGTACGGCGATCTGGCCATCCACGGTAGGTTCACCCAAGGTTTGGTGAATCGTGGCCCCCCGTGATGAAGCATCTATGGTTTGATGCGTTGGCTATCCAAGCGGTTCACCTATGGTTTAGTGGACTGCCGGCGTTGCTGCCTTTAGTGGCCAATGCGGATATGTAACTCCAAAGTTGTTCTTCTTGAGATAGTTGGATCCACATGCATTGATGGAGTAGCGGAGTAGTGTTGCATTACATCATATAGCATACCCGGTTGATTTATGATGTTGAGATGATGTTTATATACGTATGTGTATGCCTATAATTGTTATTATGCCATGATGTATGATCATCTTATTCGTATTTCCATGTCGTTGTGTTTACATGTTTCCTTACTCCCTGTTCTTTGTTTTCTTGTTTGGCATGTATGGTTTATGCAGAGGATGGCGAGCAGCCCGGAGGGGAGTGACTCTAAGAAGCCACCGCTCATAGTTAGGGCCTTCAGCTTAGTTGCTTTTATTTCTTTAGTTTTCAGTTGTATTCCGAGGATGTTTCCGGAATGGTTGTACCAGCTCTGAATTGTGACATCGGGGTTGAGTTTGTTTTATGTTGATGTTTTCCTTGTTCTTTTAAATATTGGTTTAATCTTTTCCGCGTTGTGAGAACTAGCTCATAGGGTACCTTTTCTACCCGTGAACCTTTTATGAAAGGTTGCATGTTTTATTTAACATCTTTATTTTATTGTTTAATTGTCTTAAATACTTTTATAACATGCGGGGTAATTGGGTGTCACATTTATTGGTATCAGAGCAGGTCTGTCGTATCAGGCTGTGGTATAAGTCTGTTGAGTGCTCTTGTTTGTATTGTCTATACTCGTTATAGGCAATGATGCTTAAAGTTAAGAGCTTGTAGCTTTTACCCACATAAGTGTCTGTATCTAAGAATTACCTTGAACGTGTACAGGAATTCATGGCAGGTAGAGGCAGGAATGATCAGGCGATTGGTTTGTGGAGACAGTCAGTAATCCTGAAAGTAGTTTGGGGCGTTACAGTTGTCGCTTTGTGCTTTTTTTGAAAATGATCAGAATGTACTTGGTTTTGTCAAGAACAAATGTATATCAAGTATCTGTTTTTTAAACTTCTCTTTTGGTTTCAAATTGTGTTGTTTTGGTTATAGCATGATTTTCTAGTTGATGGCACCAAGGTTGCTTATAGCATGATTTTCCTCAAATTGGGTTGCTATTAAGAATCTCTGTTATACTTCCATTCAATTTTTCTAATGCAAGCAGTTTTGAAATAGACAGATGTAAACACTAGAAGGGAGGTTGAATTGTGTTTACCAGATTTAAGCGGAAATAAAATTTTTTTTGCAAGCACAAAAGAGAGCAGACGAGTGTTTTAAGACAGAGCAATTAGACAGAAAACTTGTCTGAAGGTTTTTGTGAAAAACACACAGTCATGAAAGATAAAAAGAATTGGTCAACACAGTTATAACCTCCTTAGTTAAAAGCTAGTTAGGATAAATAAACAAACTAAAGAGATAAGGGATAGAGAGTTTAAACACAATAGTTTTATCCTGGTTCACCCCTTAATAACTGAGGCTACGTACAGTCCTTGGCAGCACCAAGTTTTCTCAACTATAACTGATCAGGTTACATGACAGACAAGTATTCTTTTCTCACCTAGCCTCTTCAGGCTCTAAAACAAGTATTGTTTTCTCACCTAGCCTCTTTAGGCTCACTCAGATTGATTTAACAGAAGATGTAAATAGATTATAACTTGCAAGTCTTTCACAATCACTTGGAAGAGTGTTTTAAATGTGAAGGTCTGAAAGACTGCGTATTAACTTCAAATGATTGAAGAATAAGGAAAGAAAGAATAAATGCACAGAGTAATTGCCCTTTCAATGCTGCATTAGTTCTCTCTTGTCTATATGGAATCTTCAGCATCTACTTCATTAAATAGGCTTCAAGGGATTAAAGCCGTTAGAGACATTCCTTGAGAGCTTGGCCTTTTGCAAATCTTCATTAAATGCAAATAGAGTCATTCTTGTCAGCCATTAATGCTTTGAAGAACGTTGCTTGTGCTCTAACATAAGAAGGATGAAGTATTCTAATACATTTCTAGTCATATCAGCTCTTTACATATGTTTTTTGTCCTTTACAAGCAATCTTTCCCTTTTTGTGTAACTTGCAGTTGTACTCAGGGATAAATACTTTTGTTGTACTTTCTTTTTAAGATACGAGGATAATTTGACAACTGGGTTCCTGATTTCTTGGTCAGGAACCTGTTTGAAACACAAGAAGGGGGGTTGAATTGTGTTTTAGACGATTTTAAATTCTTTTCGTAAGCAGATAATAGTTTTCGCAAGGTTGGACGCTAAAATGATTAAAAGCAAAGAGAGCTCTTTCAAACACCAAGTTGGACGCTAACTTAGTTTGACTAAGATAAGAAAGCAGCGTAGTAAAAGGCAATTCAATCCCAGTTAGTTATTTAGATAATAAACTAAAGTAAGGGTAAGGGAGAGAAAAGAACATAAAGATATTATCCTGGTTCACTCTTCACCAAAGAGCTACGTCCAGTCCTCTCTACTTGAGAGCTTTATCCACTATAACAAAAACCTTTTGTTACAAAGTATTCAACACCTCTTCAGGCAGTATTCTCAACCTCTTCAGGTTCTCTAAGTATTCTTTTACAGACAAGCCTCTTCAGGCTCAACCAAACTAAGGTTTTGAAAAGAGTTTGTTCTACTAACTCACTAAATGTGAGAATTCGAAACTAAAGCTTAGACTCTTAAAAACAACTCTACACAGAGAGTAATATGAAAATGAGGATCAGAGTAGCTTTGCTAGCTTTGCAAGCTTGAGATTTTCTCTTTGATTTCTTGAGCTAATGTTTGCTTGTATCTCTTGAAAGATTATGAATTGCTAAGTGTTGCTTCACTTGTATTTTTGCTCAAGTTTTGTCTGATTGGTGTTGGTTTGGTCACCTTGCACTTTCAAAGGATGGAGGTATATATAGCCTCTTGTCTTTGAGCAGACTTCACTCTTCAACGGATGGAAAAGGATCCGTTCTGATGAGCATTGAATGCATTTGATCCGTTGAGTCTGATAGCTTCTGAAGTTTCTGATTAGCAGGATAGACTGTCAGGACGATAGCTCAAAGTGGTGCTGACATATTCTCTGAGTAGAACAAAAGTTGCCTTTTGTTTTTCCAAAAGAAGAAGGTCAACTTCTTAAAGTGATAGGGACATTTTGGCTTACGCTTTACATTTGTACGAATATTACAAAGAATGTTTTGTCCCAAGGATATAAGCCTTTTATAGGGAATAATAATTTCAAAAGCTTTTACAAGATATTCGCGCTTGAAGTATAAAAGCATTTATTGGATTAGCTATTACAAAAGTAACCGAAAGAGTCTTTGGACTCATGGTTCTATATATTACCGTCCAGTCGTAAACCAAGATTAAATGTTGGACGAGATAAAGTCTTTGGACTATGGATTACTAAGAGCCTGAGAAGGAGATGGATCAACAGGATGGACCATTGAGAGAGGGATAGGTTGAGACTTGGACTGAGCTGAGTCTGCAACTTGTTCCACTTCCTCAGCATAAGTTTCAGAGGAGGGGTCCGCATAGACGATTTCGGTGTCCCCAGTCTCTTCAGGAGTAACCGGCTTAGGAGGAGGAGAAGGAGCATCAGGAGGTGGCAGCACTTCAAGTATGATCTCAGCATCATCATACTTGTTTTCTCTCCATCTGGGAGCAGGTGAAGGCAAAACATTTTTAGGATAAAGAGGTATCCCAAAGATATCGTCAATGATCATGTAGTCAGCCTCACAGATTCGATATTGTCTTGGGTAGACGCGAATCTCTTCTTTCTCCTCAATGGATAGTCCAGATAATGATGCTTCTTGGGAGCATTTCCAGATGTGGTTTTCCCAATAGACCTTAGCATCTGGGTCAAATCTGAATCGGGGATCTTTCTTCCAAATGTTTGTGAGAGCCTCAGAGCCATCTTGATGTCTCTTCCAAAACAAAGGATCAAAAGCATTTTTGTAAGGCATCGTCCATGACTCAAGCCTGTTGCGAAGGTCCTTATTCTTGTTGGGATCTAGAATAGGGAGCCTTGGACAAGCTCGAGGAGGAACAACTCCTACTTTTGTGCTGGATGTCCTTGACCAAAATCTCTTTGGAAGGTTGTGATGAATCTTAGCTTCCTGAGTCATGTCACACTCTTTCCGCACGGCATAATAAGGAAGAAAGTCTCTAACATCAGAATACTCCTTCCATGTTGATGGGTAGCTTGGAATGAAAGATAGATTAGGATCAAGGATGAAGTTGGTTAAGCCAAATGTCCTTGCTCTTCTTTCGTACTCCATTTTGTAGCCTTTCTTGTCTTCATTACGAAGAACAACGTGCCTCTTTACATTGTAGTGGCACCATTGGAATGCCTTGTCCTTGATGAGGTTGGGATAGACTTTCCTTGGAGGAAACGTCTTCTTCTCACGGCAGACAACCAAGGGTCCATGGGCTGTGTACATCTCAAAGGCCAGACGTTTGGTTGATGTGTGTGGGATGGGGTAGTAGCCAAGTTTAGGGGGTGGTCCAGAGGTGGGTGGTGTGGATGGTTGTTCATATTCATATTCAGGTAATGGAAGAGGGCTTTTGGGGTGAGGTTCAGTAGTGGGGGGTGTGTGTTTAAGGAATAGAACAGGAAAGTCGCGTTTGACCTCAGCCCAAATTGAGCATTTGTTACTGTGGTCTATTCCTGGGATGCGTCTATATTTTCTTTTGGGAAAAATCTGTCTGGGATAGGGAGCACCATAAGGTTGGAAGGGGTGATCTCCCCAGGGTGTGAACCAGTCTTCGGGTTCATTTGGTGAGGTTAGAGTTTGGGTTTGTGGTAGGTCAGTGGGTGAGGGTGGTAAGGAAGGTTCAAAGATCAAGTCCTCAATCGCAGACGATTGGACAACAGAAAATGTAATAACTGAACTGGAGATAGGTTCAGTATTACTTTTTGACTTTGCTCGAGTTGACCTTGCCCTTGTTGACAAAGGTTTAGGCAGGGTGCAACAGACGAGGTTTCCAATCTTGGACCTTTGACTACCCTGGAGCTGGGTAGATCGTCCTCATCAATGGGAGCTAGAATCAGCTTCCTTTTTCTGGATGGTTGGACGGTGAGCTTTGGACGAGAAGGAGAAGCCCTAGCTATTGGACGAGCTAGTTCAGTGGAGCGTCCAGTAGTGGCGCGTTGTTCAGACGCTTCTTCTGAGCCTTGCATCTGAGCTCCTTTTTGTTTTCCTTCAAGCTTGGACTTTTTGACGCAGTCCAACTGCATCATCACCAAACTTTGCCTGCTAAACTCAGGCCGATGCAATCGTTCAATGCCATGAACACCGTAGTATCTGACCTTTCTTTCTGGAGCCAAGTTCTTTAGGTCATTGTAGACCATATGCTTCTCGAAAATTTTTGAGAGAAGAGCAGCATAGATGATTGAAGTATTCTTTCCAGAGCCTTCAATGGCATACTTGAAGAAGGAAAAGAGTAGGTGGGGAAGGTTTATTTGCCTTTCTAGTATCAAATGAACCAGGCAGAATTGATGAGCCTTTGATACATTATCCTTCGACCCAGCCTTGTGAAGGATAGACTTGTTCAAGATTTGGTGAAGAACCCTAGCCTTGTCAGTCATTTTTGAGGCTATGAGTTTGTCACCCGAGTTCTTCAACAGACAGTCTCTGATGGTGGAGGCATCACCAATCTCTTCCTCCCAGTTATCCTCAACAGTTATACCAGATTGGGCGCACCCAATCGCATTAGAAATTGTTGCTTCAGATACTATTACTTCAGTATCAAGCACTTTGTTGCGAATCTCCCTTGCAGAGACAATAGGGTTTGTCCAGAACTCCCTAACTAGAGCAGGATAGATTACCGGAGAACCTTCGAAGAAGCTTGACCATCAAGCAGCATGGATATTAGAGAAAATGTCAACCCCTTTATCATCCAGGAATTGTAGATTAAACTTGAACTCGACCATGATATCAGCAGTCTGAGCGTTAAAGGTTTTTCCTTTACCCTTAGAGCCAGCAATAGAAGAGGTTGCCATAGTTTCAGAGAGGAGGTTTAGAGAAAAAAGGGTTTTCCTTTTCGAAGATGCAAGAAGAAAGATTAAAGCTTTATGTAAAGGTTTGATTTTTAACAAAACTTAAGTTTTAAAGAAAGGAGAAGAAAGAACGAAAACCTTTCATATTTTCAAAGAGAGAGAGAGAGCGAAACGACGTGCATTAAATGCCTCACACACGTTCAGACTTTGAAACCGTAAAAAGCATTTTTGGCAAACAAAGAAAACAAAAACTGACTCAGTTAAGGGAATGAAAGATAATAGTTCATTCGACAAAGATTGAGTTCCATTAATGCATTAGACAAGCAATCAGAAAGTACAATGGACGAGCATATATTGGACGTAATGCAAATATTGGACGCATGCATTGGACTCTCAGTCAATCAATGAAATGCATGTTCAGATATTTTCTTATGAATGTGAACCTATCTTCGGCTAATGGTTTAGTGAAGATATCTGCCCATTGATGGTCAGTATCAACAAATTGAATATCCATTGTTCCTTTTTGCACATAGTCGCTAATAAAATAATGCTTTATTTCTATATGCTTTGCTCTAGAATGCAGTATGGGGTTCTTTGACAAGTTAATAGCAGCAGTGTTATCACACATGATAGGGATGTTGCTTACAAACACGTTGTAGTCTTCTAATTGATGTTTGATCCATAGCAGTTGTGAGCAGCAATTGGCTGCAGCAATGTGCTCAGCTTCAGCAGTTGATAGAGCAATTGTGCATTACCTTTTGCTTGACCATGAGACAAGATTAGCACCAATGAAGTGACACCCTCCACTTGTGCTTTTTCTTTCTATTCTGTCTCCAGCATAGTCAACGTCATAGAATCCAACTAATCTGTATTCATCAAATTTATTATAAAAAAGACCCAGATTAGTAGAACCTTTTAGATATCTAAAGATTCTTTTTACTGCTGAGAGATGAGACTCTCTTGGATCGGATTGAAAACGAGCACATAAGCAAACACTAAACATGATATCAGGTCTGGACGCAGTTAGATATAAGAGGGAACCAATCATACCTCTATATACCTTTTGGTCTACCTTTTTATCTTTATCATCTTTGTTTAGCACGGACGTTGGATGCATTGGTGTATTCATAGGTTTACAATCGTCCAACTTGAAGCGTTTCAGAAGCTCCTTTGTGTACTTCGTCTGATGAATGTACACTCCGTCTGAAGTTTGCTTTACTTGAAGTCCGAGGAAGAATTTTAGTTCTCCCATCATGCTCATTTCAAATTCCCTTTGCATTAATTCAGAAAACTCTTGGCAAAGAGATTCATCAGTTGCACCAAATATTATATCATCAACGTAAATTTGAGCAACAATAAATTCCTTTTTATTTACTTTTCTAAACAGAGTTGTGTCCACTTTTCCTCTTGAGAAGCCATTCTCTATTAAGAAAGTGCCGAGTCTCTCATACCAAGCTCTAGGAGCTTGTTTGAGTCCATATAAAGCTTTCTTAAGCTTATATACATGCTCAGGACGGTTCTGATCTTCAAAACCGGGTGGTTGAAGAACATATACTTCTTCATTAATTACACCATTTAGGAATGCACTTTTTACATCCATTTGATAAAGCATGATGTTATGATGTGCAGCATATGAGAGTAAGATGCGTATAGCTTCTAATCTAGCTACTGGAGCAAAGGTTTCAGTATAATCAATACCTTCCTCTTGTGAGTAACCTTGAGCAACTAGCCTTGCTTTATTCCTTACAACTTTGCCATCTTCGTCCAGCTTGTTGCGATAGACCCACTTGGTTCCAATGGCAGACTTATCTTTAGGCAAGGAGACCAGCGTCCAAACGTCACTTCGTTGAAACTGGTTGAGCTCCTCTTGCATAGCGAGGATCCAGCACTCGTCCAATAAGGCTTCGTCCACAGACTTTGGTTCCATCTCAGAGATGAAGGCTGAGTCAGCTTGCTCTCTGAAGGTTGACCTTGTCCGGACGCTATCATTAGGTTTGCCAATGATTTGATCCTCAGGATGATAAGTTCTGAATTGCCAAGAACGAGGGGTGTTTACAGTTTGCTGAGACGATGATGCGTCCTGCATAGCGTCTGATGCCTCGTCTTTGTTGGTTGTTGGAATAGCATCTGAATCATTCAGATTCATATCTGCAAAAGAATCATCTAGCTCTGATAATCTCTTATCAGGCTGTTTGTCATCAAATTTAACATGGATGGATTCTTCAACAATCAAAGTTCTAGGGTTATAGACTCTAAAAGCTTTGGACGCTTCAGAGTATCCTAACAATATTCCATTATCTACTTTGGCATCAAACTTTCCTAGTTGATCCTTAGTATTTAAAATAAAGCATTGACATCCGAAGGGGTGGAAATAAGAAATGTTGGGTTTACGTCCTTTCCACAATTCATAAGGAGTCTTATTCAAGATTGGTCTTATGTATATTCTGTTTTGAATGTAGCAGGCAGTATTTATAGCTTCAGCCCAGAAGTGCTTAGGGACAGAATTATCACTGAGCATCGCCCTAGCCATCTCTTGAAGAGATCGGTTCTTTCTCCCAACAACACCGTTTTGTTGTGGTGTTCTAGGGGCAGAGAAATTGTGATGAATACCACTTTCATCACAGAACCTTTGAAAAGGCTCATTTTCAAATTCGCCTCCATGATCACTTCTGATCGAGCTGATGAATATGCCTTTTTCATTCTGAACTCGCTTACAGAATACAGAAAAGACTTTGATAGACTCATCCTTGTGAGCAAGGAACTTAACCCATGTCCATCTAGTATAGTCATCTACTATGACAAGTCCATATTTCTTACCACTGACAGAAGCAATCCTTGTTGGACCAAACAAATCAAGATGCAACAATTCCAGTGGTCTAGAAGTACTAACAATGTTCTTGGACTCAAACGAGTTCTTAACTTGTTTTCCTTTTTGACATGTGTCACAGAGAGCGTCTGATCTAAAAACAATCTTTGGTAAACCTCTTACAAGGTTATGCTTGTTTAGTTTAGAGATTAATCTCAGACTAGCATGACCAAGTCTTTTGTGCCAGATCCATCGCTCATCTTCAACAGACACTAGACATGATACACTTTGAGTTGAAAGTTCCCCCAAGTTAATCTTATACAGATTATTTTGCCTTTTGGCAGTGAATAAGATGGACCCATCAGGGTTCTTGACTATACATTCACCTTTATTGAAGGAAACAACAGACTCACTGTCACATAATTGACTTATGCTAAGCAAGTTGTGTTTTAATCCTTCAACCAGAAGAACATTATCAATAGAAGGAAGAGGATGCTTACCAATCTTACATATTCCTACTATCTTTCCCTTCTGGTTGCCTCCAAAGGTGACCCATCCACTGGTTTTCTCACGGATTTCTTGGAACATACACCTTTCGCCCGTCATGTGACGTGAGCAACCACTGTCCAAGTACCAGGACTGGGGTCTTTTTTGTGTTGCTAAGCAGATCTGCAACAGGTATTATCATACTTTTAGGTACCCTGATAGACTTGGGTCCTTTTGGGTTAGTTGATGGTCTTCGTCCATGCATTTTGTTTTTATTTTTGTAAATGCATTTTGAAATGGTGTGACCACTCTTTCCACAAATCTTACAGTAAGTTCTGGATGCATGCAATTTATTTTCTTTTTGCTTTCCATAGGAATGAGAAGCCTTGTGATGTTTGTTGGACCCTGATATTTTCTGAGACACACTTTGTTTCTTAGAGTCGTAGCCTAGACCAGACTTATCGTGAGGTGATCTAGTGTACCTCAATATCAGGTCTAGCTTCTCTGATCCTCCAAGAAGCTTAGATACGCTTTTGGTGAGATCAGATACCTCTTGTTTCAGTCTAGTTACCTCATGGGGTTCACTGGACTCAGAGGTGAGTTTGTCAGTTAGACTGACATTCTCAGCTTTAAGCTTATTATTCTCTTCAACAAGCTGTTTGTTTAGTTTGTTGGACTCTTCCAACTCTTTATTCACTTTTGACAGTTTTCTCTTAAGAATGATGTATTGATGATGCAATTGAGAAGAATCATTTAACAGTTCATCATATGCTTCTTGAATAGAGTCAGAAACAGATACCTCATCATCTTCTGATTCAGCGTCCGAAGAGCTTTTGACCGTCAGGCAGAGGTTTGAGGTAGACGAGCTCCTTGGTCTGAACCGATGTTCCAGAGCGTCCAGCTTCTCCTTAGCTGTTTGGAATTGCGAGACCATGTCCAGTCTTGGACGATCTAGGGCGTTGACAAGACACCAGTTACATGAGCATTTTGAGAACCATCTGATATCATCACTCGTCCAGTCTATTTCATGTTTGGACGATGTTGATCCGTCCTCAAAGGTAATCGTTGGACGATAATCTCCGTTAGTGAAGATGTCCCACAACTCATAGTCTTGAGCTTGGATGTATAGTTGGAAAATTGATTTCCAATAAGGATAGTCTGTTCCCTTGAAGATGGATGGAACATTCACATTCCATCCTCCTTCAGATGTAGACTTCTGACTTCTTTCTCCGGGAATAACAAGTTGTTCATCGTCCGAAGAGTCTTCATCTTGCTTATTGGACCAAAGGCATAGGTTATCCTCTTCATTTGTTTCTTCTTCTTCTTCTTCTTCAGAAGAGTTCAAGTCCTTCCAAGTTGCCATGAAGTTCTTTTTCTTATTTTTGAAGAGCTTCTTCTTGTCCTTTAGCGTAGGGCAATAAGCTTTGAAGTGTCCTGGTTTGTTGCATTCAAAACAGACCAACTGACTTTTATCTTTGGGTTCAGCATGATCCTTGAAGCTTTTCTTTTGGAATGACCTTCTTTTCATTCCATTTTTCTTTCTCCACATATTCTGAATCTTTCTGGAGATAAAGGATAGCTCGTCATCGTCTGATACATCATCATCAGACTGATCAGCTTCATCACTGGACTCATCAGCTTTTAAAGCTTTTGAGTTGTTGGACCTATGAGCTTTCAGGGCAATCCCTTTATTCTTCTTTCTAGGATTGTCAAGATCAAGCTCCTGCTCATGAACTTGAAGCGTCCCGACAAGATCATCCAGAGTCAAAGTAGAGAGATCTTTGGCCTGGGTGATTGCAGTGACAAGAGGTCTCCGCTTCATAGGCAGACTCCTAAGAATCTTGGTGACATTCTCCTTGGTAGTGTAGACCTTTCCAAGGGATTTCAGATTGTTAATGATCGTCTGAAAGCGACCCATCATGTATAGGATGGACTCTCCTTCAGCCATGGTGAACATTTCATACTGGCCAACCAGCATGATGATTTTAGAGTCCTTCACCTTGGTTGTCCCTTCGTGGAGATTAGACAAGGTGTCCCATATTTGTTTGGCTGATTCACATGCGTGAATCTTCTGAAATTCGTCCGGACTGAGGGCACACATTAACGCATATCTTGCTTTATGATTCAGTTCCATTCTAGCCCGTTCAGCATCAGTCCAGTCATCCTCTGCTTTTTCTGTCCCGTCAGAGTTGAGACAAACGTTAGGACCTTTTGTGATTCTGGTCCAGAGAATTGAGTTTGTACTGAGGATGAAACCTTTGAATCTTTCCTTCCAATACAGGTAGTGAGTACCGTTGAAGAACGGCGGTCTGGTCATGGAAGTACCTTCCATAACAGGTTGACTCCCGCTTGGCATACCTGGTCCAGACATATCTGCAGTAGGATCTTTTCCTCTACACGGCAAAGTGCTCAACCCAGAGGCTGAGCTCTGATACCAATTGAAGGAACCTGTTTGAAACACAAGAAGGGGGGTTGAATTGTGTTTTAGACGATTTTAAATTCTTTTCGTAAGCAGATAATAGTTTTCGCAAGGTTGGACGCTAAAACGATTAAAAGCAAAGAGAGCTCTTCCAAACACCAAGTTGGACGCTAACTTAGTTTGACTAAGATAAGAAAGCAGCGTAGTAAAAGGCAATTCAATCCCAGTTAGTTAGTTAGATAATAAACTAAAGTAAGGGTAAGGAAGAGAAAAGAACACAAAGATATTATCTTGGTTCACTCTTCACCAAAGAGCTACGTCCAATGCTCTCTACTTGAGAGCTTTATCCACTATAACAAAAACCTTTTGTTACAAAGTATTCAACACCTCTTCAGACAGTATTCTCAACCTCTTCAGGTTCTCTAAGTATTCTTTTACAGACAAGCCTCTTCAGGCTCAACCAAACTAAGGTTTTGAAAAGAGTTTGTTCTACTAACTCACTAAATGTGAGAATTCGAAACTAAAGCTTAGACTCTTAAAAACAACTCTACACAGAGAGTAATATGAAAATGAGGATCAGAGTAGCTTTGCAAGCTTGAGATTTTCTCTTTGATTTCTTGAGCTAATGTTTGCTTGTATCTCTTGAAAGATTTTGAATTGCTAAGTGTTGCTTCACTTGTATTTTTGCTCAAGTTTTGTCTGATTGGTGTTGGTTTGGTCACCTTGCACTTTCAGGGGATGGAGGTATATATAGCCTCTTGTCTTTGAGCAGACTTCACTCTTCAACGGATGGAAAAGGATCCGTTCTGATGAGCATTGAATGCATTTGATCCGTTGAGTCTGATAGCTTCTGAAGTTTCTGATTAGCAGGATAGACTGTCAGGATGATAGCTCAAAGTGGTGCTGACATATCCTCTGAGTAGAACGAAAGTTGCCTTTTGTTTTTCCAAAAGAAGAAGGTCAACTTCTTAAAGTGATAGGGACATTTTGGCTTACGCTTTACATTTGTACGAATATTACAAAGAATGTTTTGTCCCAAGGATATAAGCCTTTTACAGGGAATAATAAATTCAAAAGCTTTTACAAGATATTCGCGCTTGAAGTATAAAAGCATTTATTGGACTAGCTATTACAAAAGTGACCGAAAGAGTCTTTGGACTCATGGTTCTATATATTACCATCCAGTCGTAAACCAAGATTAAATGTTGGACGAGATAAAGTCTTTGGACTATGGATAGTCTTTGGACTCAATTAAGTTTTATCCTGCACACTTAATATAAAGCGTTAGTCCATAACAAATCTTTGTTCATCTTAAATTAGCTCTTTGTTAACATCAAAACTTAATAGATTATTTGGACCATAACCACTTTGGTTCCAACACTTGTGAGAAGATTTTAAGACAAATTCTTCACATAGACAAAAGTCTTCAGTACGCTTCACTGATAGTCATTAGACGAGTGAAGATCTTTATTATTAGACAAGTTGAATTATAACTAGTATCAGACGAGTGAACTTGCTTGGTGAGACGAGTTATATATTTAAATCAGACAGGAAAGCTCCAGTGTAAATGAGTCTTGACTTAGTATAGACAAGTATCTAAAAGCTCATTATAAATCTGCACACTAAGTAGATAGTTCAGTAACTACAGACGAGTTCAGTAAAATCATTTGAATAAATGTTTAGTTTTCATCAAAACTTAGATAAATGCTCATTCGACATTTTGGAGACTCAACAAGTTTAACTTAGACCTCTATTTGTTTGGTTGGATTGCTGTTCTTGACCTCTCTGTAGCCTCTTTAATATCAGTTTATATGTTGCAAATGCAGGTTGTTTCATTGTTGTCAAATCAATGAAAGCTTACTTGGTGAAGGGTCCTAACCTTGCTCCAAAAAGAAAGAAGGTTGTCACTGATTTAGAGATAATTTTCAGAGGTAATTTATTTGCTCAGACTGAATCTAAATGCAATTGTATCTTAACATATGAATTTTGACTTTATTACATTATTTTGACCAGTGGTGAATGGAAGGAATTAGAGTTCAAAAAGTACAGCATACAGTGAAGCAGCAGACAAACTCTTGAGGTGTTTTTCTCACACAGAGGTGTTTTGCTCATGGCTTCAATGTTGTCAAAGGATCTTCATATTATAATTATGTTCATTGCAAATTAGAATCATCAGATTATATATTTATTTTATATTTGTTGTAGCACTAAAAACCATAAAACACACAACCACACAGGCACAAACACGATAATGCCCATTTCCTTAATTTGCTGTTTTCTATCACTAGTTTCATTTAAACTTGGCAAGGGAAATCCTTCAATCTTGATACTAAAATTGTTAATTATATGTTAATCCAACTCTTGGTACAATGCATGGATATGAACTGAGCGTTGCATTTTGTTAAGTGGACAGGATCTTAGGCCCATTTCATGTTAACTTAATGGGCTATATCACTACTATAATTTTAACATAGGCCTTCAGGTCATTACGATTAAAATTGAAATGCCCCACTTTCTAAATGTGTAAGTTGTATTAAAAATTAAAAACCCTCAGAAAAAATTATTAGGCTCAAAACAATGATTTGGCCTAATGATGGCCCAATCCAAATGTATCCAACCGACAAACTTGCCAACCCGCCAATCAGTCACCCGACAAACCTGACCTGAACAGCGGACGAAATTGGGCCTGATAATACCCATCTCAGTTTGGATCGAATTGATCATTTTGGGCCCGAACCCACTCGAACCCACCCGATGTCCAGCCCTAATCAAATGTTACTTTTTTGCAGCAATTGTTTTACTAACATACCAATTTTCGATGATGCAATAACACCTTTTCCCACCGTTTGGAGTGGAAGAAGAAGATAGGAAGAGGACATGGCATAGAGTAATGAAAAAAGAGAGGTTCCATTAAGATGGCTAGAGCTATATATGCTCATGCCTTCACTATCTTCTTAACTAAGAAGAGCATATCTACATATGGCTGAAACAACATAGCTTGATATGGAACCAGGGAATCTTTTTTTTTTTATGCATTACTATGTAAAAAAATTACCTGGTTAGATTGCGGCTACAACGTTGTTGCTCAAGACTCAAGATTGTTACTCAGAAGAATGGTAAACACCCTCCTAGTTGGATTGTAGCTGCAAGGTTGGAGGAGTTGGCTTGAAAGATTCAACCAACAACGAAATAGGCCGAGGGTTTGATGCTAGACAATAGTCCGACATCGGTGAGTATGAGTGAAGCAATGTAAAAGGATTGCTATAAAAGTAAAGTGAATGCAATGTCACTTACTCGAGTGGGTCATTTTTTGTGAGCCGGTTCAAATCGTTGGAGTCTCGATTTTGACTGGTTTTACTGGTTTTATACTGGCTCAGCTAGTCCTAAGCCGGTTTTTTAGAACTCCGATTTCAATAGTCGTTCGAGCCAGCCACCTAGTTTGTTCACCGGTTCATCGATTAAACCGCTCGGTCCAATTTTCACAACAATGGAAAAAACAGACACGAGAGAAGAATTGAACCAGAACCAGACCTAAGCAATGATATTGAGCTTGAGATCTTGTTCATGGAATCTAGAAAACTAGAACTACCTTTGCTTCATCAAAGAATCTAGAAGAAAATTAACAACAAAAATCAACCACAAAATCACAAACAAAAAGTCAAGAACGAAAATTAACAAGACCAACAACATAGGGCTATGAAAGCTAGAAAAATGGAGCAGAGAGATCTACAAGATGCGAATGAGAGAAAAGAGATGAGGTAAACAATGCTCACCTTTGATTGTGCTTGCTCAAATCTAGAACAGAGAAATGCAAAAATATGAGAATAGAGAGATCCTGCAAAGGGGTGGTACGTATGGGAGGCAAAGAGTTATGAAGGTGTTGAAGTAGAAGCCATAACCATGGAGTTGAAGCACGACAAGAAGGGACAAAAGAGATGGAGAGAAAAGAGTGTTGGCCAAAAGGGGCAAAAGAGACGGAGATGAAGCCACAAGGAATTTCAAAATTCCAACTGTTTTGGTGGGATTTAAAATTCTTCAATTTAGATAAGAAATACCTGATAAAATTACCTGGAATTTGTAAAATACTTTTCATTGTTATCCAAACAATGTATTCTTTGATTAGGGATTTTAAATCCTCTCAAAAAAAAAAACATTTCCCCCTTACAAATACCCCATCCAAACACATTGTAAGAGTTTCGTTCCCTTCCCATCCATTTTAAACTCCCAAACAAGGGAACTCTTTCCTCTTCCCCTCCTTACCTATAGTCCAAATATAGCAATAATGTAGGTGACAGTTAATATAAATAAGTGACTTGAAACTATGTCAAACCCAGATATGAAGAATGGGTTTATCAAGCATCACTTTGTTGGTACTGATTTTCCTTGATTGTTCAGCATTAGCACTATTTAGGCGCTCACAGGTTCAATGGTCGGTCATAAGTGCACACAATTTGCAAAACACATGAAAGAATGAGGGATCTGCACATAAGAAACAAGAAATATAGGATAAACGAAAAGAGCATGACGCTAAAGTCTCAAATCAGGCATTAATGAAGTTTAATGAAGCCAACATTCTAGCAGCTGTCAGGCTTTTGCTGACAAATGTGAACAAAGAGTACAAAGATTCCCACTTTCCCAGTAAGTCCAGAACCCTATACCCCAATGACAGGGAGGCCTTCTCTTACTCTATCCATTTGTCGAATCGGCCACTGAGCAGACTGCTCAGATTTCACCATCCCAGAATTCCTCAAGGGATCTATAGACGCCATAAGTTTCATGGATGAATGAGGCACCCCTGACTAATCTCGCCTGCAACAAAAACCACCATCAGAATACTCCACTAAATTTCCATTAAAATCAAAAGACCTTCCATATCATACTTATCAACTGACAAGCAACAAGCCTAACCAAGCTTCTACTCAAAATGAAATTGAATTGTCCAGCTCCAAAATATACGAGGGTTTGTAGGGGTTTGCAAGATGAATCAAAATCCAAACTCATGTCTATTAAAAGCATCATCTACTTACTTGATTACATGGCTAAGAATTTCCTAATAATTTTTAGTTTTACTGCTTCCCAGGTAGCACACAATATAAATATAGGTGTTTCTTAATGTCACTAGAAAGATTAAGGATAAGCTTACCTGTTGAATCTCAGAAAATTTAGCAACTAAGTCCTCAGGTATAGACCAGTCAAAAACATCAAAATTCTCTTTTATCCTTGCTTCATTTGTACTCTTGGGAAGCACACTGTGGCCCATTTGCAGTCCCCAACGAAGAGCTACCTGTGCAGGAGTCTTGCCTAGTTTCTCTGCAATATTATTTAGAACTGGATGCTTAAGGACATCGCTTTTAAGCCAGGTTGTTCCAGGGGAACCCAAGGGTGAATATCCCTACACAAATACAATTAGAAGACCACAATTCAATTAAGAAAAATTCAGACAAAAATAATTTCAAAGCTAACAAATAGGATGCCTTTATGAAAATAGCCACTATAATGTCCAGACACAAAATATCGATCATTCAAGATTTGCGAACTTACAGAGAGGTGGACACCTTTGAATTTACAGAAAGCTCGCAGCTTGTCCTGCTGCCATGAAGGATGACACTCAACCTGATTGACAGCAGGAGGAACACGAGCAACCTCCAGCAAATCCCCTAACTTCTTGGAGGAGAAATTGCTTACACCTATAGCTCGAGCCTTGCCAGAGTCATAGAGTGCCTCCATTGCCCTCCAAGTGCTAGGTATGTTGGGTTGCACAAGATTTTCAGGCTTAAAGCCCACTGATCCTTTCTTCATTGGAGCAGGCCAGTGAATCTGAAAAGGCAGAATCCCCGGTTGGCAACCAGGCATGTCATAAATAAACTATCTATTAATACACCAAATTTTGAAATAATTAGATAAAATAAAATCCATATGCATTAGAAGGGGGAGGAAAACTCATGAAAAAATGCAGCATGTGCCGGAAGCGCTAATTTAGACTCCCTAGACTAAAGATACGCATGGTCAATGCCTGTCAGACACATGGCTTAACAACTACTTCCCAATTATTCTGTAAGAATAATTTAGAAAAAAGAAAGGCTATTCATATAACATTTTCCAAAGAATCATGCAGTCTATGAACCCAGCTGTGCCTATGTCAGTGATTTTCCTACAATAAAAGAAGGGGAAATTACACTGGCCTCACTTCAAGTTTAACTTAATTACACTCGGTACTCCTCGTTTTAGAAATTATATTAACCTCCCTTGATATTTATATTATCATTACACTTACATCCTCTGAAGGTGTGGTGATTGGAATTACACTGACCGTCCCATTAAAGTGAGGTGAGTGTAGCTTTCAAAAAAAATAGGTGTCCTGTAGGTGTCTAGTCATATAGAAGTTTCAGTTAAGTGTGTGAGAGCCGCATCTAAATCGTGTCTAAGCCAACAAAAAATAATTTTTTCATCAAACACCTGACAACGAATGTCGAACACATGTCGTACTAGTGTCGCACGCGTGTCCGGCACTCAGACACCCCAAAAGCCAGCAATGCTAGTGCTTCTTAGGTGGAAGCTTTATCAATTTCTTCTTCATTAGCACTCAGCCTCTCAATGAACTTATAGAGTCCTAAAGTAACTTTTGGACCTGAATCAATCTTTGCGTTGCTAGAGAAGTACTCAGTATTAAGGAAATGTCTTGCTACATGCAATGAATGATGAAGTTGACATAATGGCATTCCCATCTTCTATCAATGATGGCAAAAAGATATTTGTAGTTATCTTCATTTCCACTGAAAGCTTTTATCATAGTTTCCTTGGCCCTATCCATTGCTTATATAACTCATGGCAAACTTTTTCTCTTTATCAACAAGCCTCAGCACATGCACAAGAGGACCCATGGCCTTGAAACTTTAGAGCACATCATTCCAAAATGATAGCATAAGAAAAATGCCAGTGGCCCCTTTTCACTTAAGGTCTTTAGCTGCCTTAGACTTCAGCCACTCATTTGAGCTGAACATGCTCCTAAGGTTGTTTTTTTGGTTGTGCAACCTTTGTAACATGAGGAAGTGAGTAGCAAACCTTGTGACTCCACTTCTAACCAATTCCATCTTGTTGGAGAACTTTAGGTAGTCAATAAATGCACTATCACATTGTCGCAGCACAGAGAGGAGTGTGGCCGCGGCACAAGCATGCATCACGATGCGGTTTTAGCGGCCGCGTTCCTGACCATTCGCGGATGGAATCACGACCATAGCGGCTTCGATTGAGAAGAGGGTCTGGAAACCCTATTTGACCGCCACAAAATAGTTGTTCCCTCCCTTTTCTCGGCTTCTTTGTAATTTCACCCCACCCTGACCCTGAATTAAAACTTTTAGGGTGAGCAGCCACTCACACCCCTCATAGCTTCTTTATTCCAACCAAACTCTTAACCCTTTTGCGTGCCACTGTTCCTTGTCTCTTCCGGTGACCTTCACCCGATATTCCTTCTTTGGTCCTCTCTCTGCAACTCTTTGTTTTGGCATGTTCCTCCCTTCGCTTTCTTCTTATCCTCAACTCTCAGTTGCTGCAACTGAAAATCTGAAATCCTCTTCCCTCTGCAACCAAAACACCTTGGTGGCCATGACATCATCTCAACAACAACCACCACCAACTCCCCGGAGCAATGCATCCCCAACCGCCTCTTGTGCAATGGTGAAAGCTAGTGTTGATAAAATTTAATATGGTTTGGCAATGGAATAGTCTGAAAGACATAAACAATAGGAAGTGTCCCTTGTGATTTTTGTGGCAAAACTACCACCGGTGGGATTACTAGAGCAAAGAGACACCAAATGGGAGTGAGGGGAGATGTTGGTGTTTTCCCGAAAATCCCACCCAAAATCAATTCGTTGATCAAGGAAGCTATTTAGAAAAAAACAGCTGAAAGTGATGCATTCTTGTGTAAGTTGAAGATGAGGAAGATGAGGTGCAAGAAATTTATAACATTCAGGCTGGAAAAAACCCGCGACGTCGTGTTCTGCTTCTGCTGCCAAGAAAGCAAAAATAGTCAAACCCCATGGATTTGCTTCTATTTCATCCAGAAGCATCCATTAAATTGGTTGAAGCTATTGGAAACTATGGTCCTCACCTAAAGATTCCAAGGTATCATGAGATGAGAGTTCCACTATTGAAAAAGGAACTAGAGCTCACAAAGGAGATGTTGAAGGGGGAACAAGATAGAGCGAGCTCACAATGGAAGTTCAATCATGTCTGATGCATGGAGAGATAGGAAGAATAGGACATTGGTCAATTTAATGGTCAATTGTCCACGTGGGACTATGTTTATAAAGAGCGTTGGTGCTTCTGGGTATATGAAGACCAAGGAGAAGCTAGTTCATCTTAGATTATTTTGTGCAATAGATTGGAGAAGAAAATGTTGTGCAAGTTATGACCGACAACGGTAGCAACTATGTCTCGATGGGGTGGACTCTTTTCTAATGATAGCTGAGCTCTTGGACTCTTTTATAATGCTTCCTGTGAGCTATGATAATTGGTTGCTTATTTTATGTTCATTTAATTTGGTCTTATACGTAGATATTTAGAAGCCAAAAGGGGAAGACTCTTTTCGACTGCATGTGCTACACACTGTGGATTTGATGCTAGACGACATGGGGAAAGTTCCAAGAATCAAAAGGGGACTCTCTTGTAAGTTTCACCTACAACCATACCTTGGCCTTGAACATGATAAGAAAGTTCACAAACAAGACGGAATTGGTTAAGGATGGAGCAAACAAGGTTTGCTACTCACTTCCTCAAAGTGCAAAGGTTGCAGAAACAAAAAAACAACCTTTGGAGGGTGTTCACCTCTGATGAGTGGCTGAAGTCTAAAGCAGCTAAGACCCGAAGGGAAAAAGGGCAAATGACATTGTACTAATGCCATCCTTTTCAAATGATGTACTCTACTACAGTCTCAAGGCCATGGGGCCTCTTGTGCAGGTATTGAGGCTTGTTCGTAATGAAAAAAAGGTTGTTAGGGATTATATACATGAAGCGATGGATAGGGCCAAGGAAGCAATGATAAAAGCTTTCAGTGGAAATGAAGAAAAGTACAAAGATCTTTTTGCCATCATCGATAGAGGATGACAATGTCAACTTATCATTCATTGCATGCAGCAAGCTATTTCCTTAATCCTAAGTACTTGTGGTTAAATTGGATCTGAATATTTCTCTTATTCTCATTGCAATATAAAACTACAATATTAGATACACCCAACCAATATAGCGGAACCTAATTCCTAGAACATTAATTATCTATGCTAAATCCTAAGAAGAGTAAATACAATGAATACATGAATACATCTAATAAAACACCATCGGCCACACTGTCCACTTATTACGATTACAATCAACACTCCCTTTCAAGTTGGAGCATATATGTCAGATGCATCCAGATTGTCACGTATGTATGCTATCCTTGGACATCATAAGGACTCAGTCAACATGTCTGCTAGCTGATCTTTAGAATTCAAACAAGAAGTCTTAATTATGCCCAAGAGGATCTTTTCTCTAATGAAGTGACAATCAATTTATATATGTTTAGTTCTTTCATGAAAAATTGGATTTGAAGAGAGATACAAAACTGATTGGTTATCACAAGCAAGTTCCATAGGACCTATCTCACAAAATTTCAACTCTTGGATCAAATGTTTTAGCCACAACAGTTCAAAAGTAGTATTAGCCATAGCACGATACTCTGCTTCTTTGCTTGATCTTGCAACAACAGTATGCTTCTTGCTTTTCCACAAAATCAAGTTACCTCCAATAAGCACATAGTAGCCTGAAGTGGACCTCCTATCACTAGCATCACCTGACCAAACTACATCTATATGTCCAATGATATTAGCATGACCCCTGTCTATATAAACAAGGCCTTTACCAGATGATCCTTTGATGTATCTTAGGATCCGAACAACTGCATTCCAATGACTATCACATGATAGGTCGCTGGAACAAAAAAGGAATGTCAAAAGATAAGGAAAGCACCAACAGCTGAATGAGAGTGTGTGAAGGGTGAGGGAACAATTGTTCATCCTAGTATTCTAATTCAGAGTTAGGGGGCGGAATGAAAAAATAAATCGAGGAAAAAAATGAGGGAATAGCTAAATAGTGGGGGTAAGAAAGGGTTTTCACGCCCTATTCACAGTAACGCCCGTGATGCCCATGGTAGCAACGCGGCGCCCTGCAACTATCGCGCACTATTAACTATTTTTTTTTCTAGAATATATTTTCACTCCAAAATTTTGCACCAAATTAATCCCAGACAAAATAGCAAACCGGATCAATCTAGAGAGAAAACGGGGTAATAAAAGTATCAACTATGCATAAATTGTTAACACCAAACAGTTAGAGAACATATGGAGATTGAGTGATGTTTACATACAAGGTACAAATCTACATAATCAAGCTGCAAGTCTCTCAAAGTCCTGTCCAATGCTAGTGGTACATCTTCTGGAGCATGATCAGTATTCCTGCAAATCATGTAATCATCTTAAATCCTTGGATTCTAAATAGTGAAGACTAACAAATACATGAACCTACCAGCATTAGTTTAGCATAAAAAGGGAAGCCAAACTAATATCTCTAGAATCTAAAAGCAAACCAGAGTTTAGAGGTAATCCACAAATCCTCGCGCTTCACTACACCCTCCTCAAACAGCTTCTTCAACACAGAGCCGATCTGCAATTGAAACAACGAATCATTTGACTTCACAAATGACCAATACTTTCAATCATTTACTTCAAATAGCTAGTTATGTTGTTGAATCGGGATAACACACCACAACACCAAAAGAATACAAACAAGCACCTAATTGCGACAATTACCTCTTTCTCGTTGCCATAGATTGAAGCACAATCAATGTGACGGTAACCAAGCTGTATCAAATAGACGAATAAAAATCATGAGTCTCCAAAACACGAAATGCTAAAGGAAACAAAATGATTAGTGGAGTGATTAATAGTAACAAACATCAAACAAATTGAAGAAACCCAATCGAATTCGGCAGAAATAATGATAGTAATAAGAAAAATCGGAATCAGAAAAACCTTGATGGCAGCAGCAACAGCATCACCGACGAGACCAGGATCGGACTGCCAAGTTCCCAAGCCGACGGAAGGGATCTTGGCTCCGGTGTTGAGATCGAAGAATCGAATGTCGTTCGACATTTTTCTCGGTATCCAAACAAATTATCAAACCCTAGACGAGAAAACGCTGCTTCGGCTTCGCTCTAAAGATACTGAGAAACTGAGAATGGAACAAAATTACAAAAGTGATATATGCAGCTTTCTGGGGGCGGGAGTTTCAGTAGCCGTGTGTATGGGGCCGATGGGTACGACTTTAACTATTCAAAATAGGTGTGGCGTAATTCGTACCTAAAAAACAAGAGATGCATGATGCTCCATCAGATAAAGTGAGTACAATTTGAATCAATGAAAATGTTACATATGCAACATCTTTTTAGTTTGAATAATATTTGACCAGTCAAAAGTATTTTCGTGGGTCAAACATTTATAACATTATGTATTTGCCCTTTAGCTCTGTTATTTTGTATTTTGCACCAATATTGTTTATTATTTATATTATATTTTTTTAATTTATTTATAGTTATTTTATATGAGTTTAATTGTTTTTTATTATTATTATTATTTTAAATTGGTTTTTGTTTATCAGATTGTAACTACCGTCACCAAATAGCAACATTGGTGAAGGCTAGGGTGGGAGACCAAGACATGTCTCCCACTATGAGCAAGCCCTTTTATGTAAGTTTTTTATTATTTTCAAATCCCTAAATTTTTTTCAAATTTAAAAATTTACCCTATTTCTTTGTCACTCACCTAACTCTCTCTCAGGCTGCCACCCCACACCACCGACCCCACTACCATCGACCCCCACCTTTCTCCCTCACCACCACCACCTTCCTCCAATGTCTTTGACATCAGCACGATCAAAATGACAAAGGAACCAGCAAACTAAAAAATCAAATTGCTAGATGGAGAAGAGATTTAGACGTAGAGACACGAAGCATCAACCAAGCCACCAAGGGGTGCTAAGCGCAGAGGAGGAGGAAGCTGTGGCTGGGAGTGGGATGCTCGCGCGGCGACACGGTGGACGACGATGTGAACGGCGACCGAGACTGGTGACTTGCGATGGCGCGTTCCGGGACGCGTGAGTGAGGAGCTTGATCTGGTTTTTGAGCAAGACGGTGCTGCTATGGTGGCTTGGATCTGTCGATGACAGTTCGCGACGGAGGAGCTCGCGGGATCTGGGTGGCAGAGCACGACGGAGCCGTTTTGTGATGGTGGCGAGGGTGGAGAGGATTTGGGCTTGTGATGAGATAGAGCGTGGTAATGGCTGGCTTTGATGGCGGAAGGACGACGGCCAGCATACGGAGGAAAGACGTCGTGGCTGTGCAAGGTGGCCTCGCCGGAGATGTTGAGATTGGTGGTGCGATGATTCTGGTCATCCATGGCCTCCTTGGAGATGTTGAAGTTAGCAAGTGATTTGGTGGTGGTGGGTGGAGTGAGAGGGGAGGCGGTGGGGGTGGGGGAGTGGGAGAGAGGAGGGAGGAGAGAGGGGTGAGTGAGAGGGGAGGGGAGGGGAAAGGGGTGAAAAATAATTTTACTTTTGCTAATGAGGGCTTTTTGGTGGTCTCTCATGGTGAGAGACTTGTGATGTCTCTCACCCTAGAATTTCCCTAGCAACATTTAGGGTTTTTTGTGCTTGTCTTCCTTCTACTCACCTTCATTGCTTCTTCCTGCTTGCTCTCTCCTCCAGCGCGGTGGAGCTCCGATGACGAGGTAGGGGGCTGGGTCACGCAGTGGTTGCATGGATCTAGCTTGGAAGGGGAGCGGTTGGAAGGGCGCCTAGGTCATGCGGCAGCCAGATGGTGCAGAGGGTGGCGCATTGGTGCGCTTTGCCCAGGATTTGAGGAGTTCGCGTGGGTGGCAGCTAGGTCACACAGTGGTGATTGCTCTGCCTCAATGGTGATGTATAGGGACTGTGTGTGTATGAGTTCAACAACTAAAAGAGGGAAAGAAACAAGAAAAAATGGAAAGAAGAGGTAGAAAAATGGTGAAAAGAAGGAAGCTTTTTGAGAAGAAAAAAGGAAGTAGTGAGTGTCAGACTTTTATGGTGGAGGATGAAGAAGAAGGAATAAAAAATAATACTTTAATAAAAATTAAAATTAAAATATTTTAAATAATTAAATATAATATGTTATAATATTAATAATTATTTGGTGAATTCTCTGGTACCCCTAGGGTAACTTTTTACCCTGTCTAGTGATCCAATCATATGTTGCTGCAGGTATCAAAATCAAAGATCTTGAACTTGCAGGAATCAAAACTATCGGGAAAAAAATGTAGGGAACAAAATTAAAACTCACCAATTGTGTGGGACTAAAAAGTTCATTAAATATTATTTTAATGAAAAAAATATTATGCAAATACAATTACTATAACAACCAGTATGCAAATACTAAAAGTTGTCTATATCACTTATATTTGTTTGACTAGACAAATATTCAAACTGAAAAGATGCTGCAATGTGGCATTTTCATTGGTCCAGATTACACTCACTTTATGGAGCACCTTACACCTCTTTTTCGGAGGTGCAACATAGCACGCACCTTCAAAATAAAGGTTTAATGAATCATCTTTCCAAATTATTTGAAAATTTTTAAATAGGTTTCGAAAATCAAAAAAAATTAATAATTGGATTCATGAACTTCTAAATATTTTATAATTGAATCCCTACATTTTAAATGTTCGTAATTGGATCTCTCAACTTGTAAATCATTTATAATAGGTCCTTGGGGTATGAGACATCTTAAAAACCTTTACTATTTTGAGTGATCTAGTTCTTCTATTAACCGTCAAAATAGACAAGAATCCTTGAAGAAGATTTATAGGATGCTCTAAATACATGGCTGTTCTACTATCGCATGAACCTAATTATAAATTATTTACAAGTTTAGGGACCTGATTATAAACGTTTAAAGTGTAGAGAATCAATTACAAAGTATTTAGAAGTTTGAGGATCCAATTACAAACTTTTTTAGTTTGACAACCTATTTAAAAATTCTCAAATAGGTTAAGGACTTGAAAAGTAATTAAACCTAAAATAAAATAATCCAAGCTGAATTATAGACTCCTGTTTAAAATTTTTCCACGTTAGGACTGGAAAAAATATTGATTTAATCATAAACAAAAAATAATTCCACAAATGATGATGGTGAAAATTATTTATCCATTTACTCATTATTCTCAACACATTATTGGGAAGTCGGTTTTAGCATTATCCACTTTCGACCTACAATTACTATTATTATTATATATATTTGTTAAGGAAAGTCGGCTTTAGGATTGTCGGCTTCCAATTTTGTAAAAAAAAATACTAAAATTGTTGTTTTAGTGTTTAAATTGTGCTTTGAGTGTAAAAGTGTAATTAATATGTATTAGATTAATATAAAAATTAGTACATTGATAAATTTAATATTATATTGATATAACATAGTTTAATTACATTTTTATACTCATAATACAATACAATTTAAACACACATAACTTTTACTATGATTTGAAAAAAAAATTAAACAAGACGGGAAGTCGGTTGTGGAATTGTCGACTTTCCAATGGACATTGAAACACTAAACATTTGGGAAAATATTTGAAGAGGGTGAACATTCATGGTTTTAAATTTTTTCTTCTAATTATTATAATGTCTTTGCCTCAGAGCTGCAACGGAAATTTTACCTATTTTTCTAAGAATAAAGGCCAAACAGGTTCATAAAATGAAAAAAAAAAAACATAGGATACTTTCAGTCTCTAAAAAGAAAGACTACCTATTTAGTCCTTGAAATTTACAATCATTGGACACTTTAGTCCTTTTGTCCATTTCCATTTGTTTAGCCTCGTTTGAATTAATGTTTTTTTTCCATTGTGGCCCATTTGGTCCCTGGAATTTTTATTGTGATCCAGTGTATTCTCTGATACATATCGTTAGATCATACCTATCATTCCTATCGTCTATACGTTTCATCATACATATGAGTGATTAGATGATATGTATCCGAAGACTAAATAGGATCATGATATGTAGATTGTGGTATGGTTGATGCTTCCGGTTGGATGGCAAAGCTCTGTACTCCTACTGTTATGAGACATGGCATCCATGGAAGGATGAAAGAATTTGAGAGAGAATGTAAAGAGTGTATTGATTAGAATGATCAGTCAAGGGTTTACAAATGAGTGAAGTGTCTTTATACAACTAAGTGAAGTGTCTTTACATCAAGGGATTACATCACTTATATAGAGAACAATAAAGTAACTAACTACTAATCAATTTGTAACCAACTACATCTTCAATAACCCTCCACAAGCTGGAAGTTAGGTGTTCATAACATTTCCAACTTGGGATGAATACAAATGCATATCAAATCAAAAAGGGAAATACAATGAGAAATGCCAGAAATACATCAGCTAAAAAATATGCAAACAATGACATGAACAAAGCTTAACCACCATACAAGGCAAAAGCTGAAAGCATCAAAGCCAACAATTCAAACCCTTAACCATTAAGCAGAAGCCATAACTCAAGGCTTAACCACTTAACTGAGGCAAATGTGCTTAACCACCTAACAATGGCAGAAGCTAAAACCAAGCCAAGTGAGGCCGAACAACAACAAAGAAGCAAATTACCACACACTTGGTGTGCATGAACTTAAAACCATGAGAAATATACATCTTGATCAAATCAAATAACCCAACCTATGCTTCTAATATTGTGTGACAGAGAACACAATCCCAGCACTTCCCTACCGAAGCATCACGAAGCCAAAGAACATCAAACTTTGAACATAAAAAAATCACAGAGCCAACATCGAGAGCATGCATCCCAGGCTTTAAATCCTTCTCCAACAACTGAAGGCATCGTCATTCTAAACAAACTCCACTAACGACATAGATGTTGCCGGAGATGAAGAACGAAGAGGGCGAGAGATCGCGATGCATAAGCTACACGCACGCATAGTGAGGGGATGCGGATAAGATTGAGATTTTTCTTCCTTTTTCTCTCTGGAAATTGAAAAATCCTTAACCCTAACCTAGAGCGGAAACAACGGAAACTTCGTCAAGAATCACCATCCTCAAGAACCGAAGCAGCAAGAACAAGATATGGAACCTTTCTTAATACATATGAGTTCCAGTCTATATTCTCGAAACTCAGCATAAGTAAATCTGTTCCCAAACCTTATAGGAATGGTTGCAACTAACAAATCGCCTAAGCATTGGTGAATATGAGAGAAAATGAAAGGAGAAAACTTACATAAAGTTCCTTAAGTGCTGGTTGTACTGTTCCTCTATTGTAACTTGACACGTGGAATATATTTTCCACATCAATAACACCCACTTATTCAAAATTTAACACTGTTACTCACTCATTCAGTTAACCTCTGTTTCTTCTCGTTCACCCTCCATTCCCAAAACCTTTTCTCTTCTCTCTTTCTAGCACCTTTCCCCGTTGAACCCCAGCTTCCGAAACCACCAACCCTTCTTCCCTCTGTTGCAATGCAAATCCTTCCTCTGAATCTTTTTGGACCCTACACTGACAATGCCCAGATTTAAGAAGCTAGGTTTATGAAGATAGTCGACGGGATCACCAACCAGTTTCCCTATGCTCGATCGCTTCAATGTCGACATGTCTTCTCTCTATTAGTTTCACACAGTCAAGTTTGCAAAGTTGGTTGTTCTCTTCAAATTTAGTGTGTATTTCCTTTATTTATATTATAAGAACAATTAGAAATTGAGTATGACAGTGTTTGCTTTCAAAATTTAGAAAAGTTTAAGAACATTCAATCAAAATTGAGTATGACAGTGTTTGCTTTCAAAGAGGAACCTACGTATTGCTAAGGCACTAGCTTTGTGCAAGTAAATTCTTGCTAAGGCACCTTCCATTGAGACACTGAAATTGGTTGCCTTGTACAAATTGGTTGCCCATAATTCCCAAGACCATCCAAGGAGGGATGGGGATAACAGTGTTTTACCTGAATACAAGGGAATATCTGTGCTCTATCTGAGATGTGAGGCGCAATCCTTCTTCCCTTTACAGCGAAGGATTGGCCAAGAGAAAAGATGAGGGGTGAGAAAGCTAGAGTAAAAAGAGATTCAGAGAGGCAGAATGAAATGGATAGCTTTATTCATGGTGGAGGAGATGTGTCATTCATGAAGAAGAAATTAAGAAGCACGTTTGATATTCTTTTTTTTATCAAAGCACATTTGAGATTATGATGGAATGGTAACAGTTTGGTTATAGAAAGAGAAGATGACATGGCGCCGAGTGTTAAAAATAATGCAAATGTCAAGTTACAATAAGGGAACAGTACAACCAGCACTTAAGGAACTTTATGTAAGTTTTCTCCAAAATGAAAAAGAAAATAGATCTGGAAATGGAACTCAATCGCAGAGAAAAAGAAAATGCTAATAAAATGCAGAGAGATGTTGTTAGTAGATTGTAAGCAAGAAATCACAAAGAGAAAATGGAAATATAAACGAAAAACAAACCACAGAAGAAGAATAAGTCCGTAATTTTAGATTTTCACGCAAAGATGAAAAAAATCAGAAATAAAGATAAAAAAATGTGTTTGGAGGGTGGGAAAAGGAAAAAGAAAACGAGAAAGAAAATGCAGCGAAAAAGTTCAAGATGGATGATATCGTTCTCATGCCATGTTATGAAATATGATATCCATGGAAGGATGAAGGAATTTGACATATAATATAAAGAGTGTATTGATTAAAATGAGTAAAGGGTTTACAACTAAGTAAAGTGTCTTTACATCAAGGAATTACATCACTTATATAAAGAACAATTGAGTAACTAACTGCTAACTAATTTGTAACTAACTACATCTCTAATACCTACCCTACTTAAGGCTCTGGGTAAATGTCAGACTTCAAAGTCAAGGTATTGTTCTATATTCTATTTGAAGGAACTTTATATTGTTCTAGTATAATGTTTTTTTTATTCTTTATTACGGGCTTTTTGACTTGTTAATCTAGATGCCATTTTCTATCATAATTTCTTTTTGTCTTTTTAAATTTGTTATTCCTTTTATTCTATCATGCAAGTTATCATGTACATGTTTGTATAATTATGTTTAATAAACAATTGTCCTTTTTATCTTTCCACAACTATCATCTGATAAGACATTACAATAAAATTATGTATTACCACGATCATATACCGTTGGAAAGGCCAAAAAAATTGTCGGTAATCGTGCTTTACCGACGATCAACCGACGGTCCAGTATTGGTCGGTAATAACCACGTCAGAAAGAGTTACCGACGATATACAAGTTACCAACGGTTTTACCCGTCGGTAAACTTGTGCCACGTACCGACAGGTATGGCCGTCGATAAATTACCGACGTTGGTAGTTTTGTTTTTATTTTTTATAAAAAGTTTTTTATATTTATATAATTATATCACTACAACAGAAAAGGGAAAACACAACGTTTATTTTTGCCTTATAATAGCGTTTCTGAAGCGCTGCTTTTTGAGTGTAATTAAAAGTGGAAAGAAAAGATAGCGCTTCTAAATTGTGGGAAGCACTATAATATGTAACCTATTATAGCGCTTCCTGACACTATAAGATAGCGCTTCTCCAGGAAGGAGAAGCGCTATAATATGTCCACTTTTTTTTTTTCGTTTTTCATACATTCCATATTAAACCTGCATTTAGCAGAAACCAGTACAATAATACGCACAAAAAATATCATTAGAAACAGTTGCTATATATATATATATATATATATATATATATATATATATATATATATATACTTAGTCCCTTTGGACCAAAAAGACATACAAAACTGTTCATGCTCCAAAATCAATATTACACATATTTAACTATACAAAACTCAACTATGCTTACAATATTTAACTACTATATATACAAACAAACTCTAAGTCCCTTTGGACCAAAATCAAACAACCAATACCATTTGATGATGCTCCGCCCAAAATCAAATTGTTCTAGTCACCCTCAGTAAGAAAAGAATCTGCATAACATAACCAAAATGAAACCATGCAAACTTAAATATTAATTATAACTATCACAGGCGTAAGAACACGAAAATTGCATTGCAAGAGTATAAAACCGGATTCATATGTACCTTGAATTAATTAATAAATAAATGTCTTCGTGAAATACCGGCACCATTCTTCTACGAGTTCTGCTAGCTGATCCTTAGAGTATGAGTCCCATTTACACTCCGGAAAGTATTGCATAATCAAAATTAGAACTAAAATTAGAATTACATTGAAATTATCAAATTATATAAACTAGCTAGCTAGATCTGAAATTACATACCGTCGTTGGGATGCTCATTTGGTTTTGTGAGCCAACATCTTTCATGAATTCCATCATGTAGTAGCCGCAATCTATGTTGTTTGGTTGTTGAGGGCACTGTAAAATCAAACTTAATAAATTAATTATTTTTTTAAATATATAATTTGCTCAAGAAGTTTTATAAATACCTCTATATTAATCCATTTAATCGTGGATGATTTAGATATGTTGCGTCCGCTGCATGCATAATAAACTTTGATATCCCTGATTGCAAAATCAACTTCATTAAAGTACACATCTTGAATCAACCCACACATATGTTAAAAATAAATGTGTATACTTACTTATCGTACTGCTCCTTCATTTCTTTCCTATTGCTATATGGATGTCGTAGGGGATCTAGATAGTACACGATATTTCCAATGGGATTGATAACTATCAATACCCAGTGCCCTTTACCAAAAAACTTTGAGTTAGCAAATCCTATATAGTTCATCATGCACATTTCATAAAATTAATTATTGTTAGGATAAGTGACTCACCCAACATTGCATGGAGACAAAAACAGGGTCTCATTCTCAGCCCTTGCGAGACTCAAGCGATCAGCTATGTATTGTATTTGCCCAGTATTCGTAGCTGTCAGAGCTGTTCATAATGGGCATAAGAACACAAATCTGCTGGTCCGTTGCTCTGGGACCAAAATGTCCTCATACAAGTGCCTAAAATTAAAATACATATGCAAATGGATTAACAATAACATCTATTAACAAATGGATTAACAATAACATTAAAATAGATGTAGTACCTTATATATACAGACAGATGAAGATTACACGTAAGGTCATGATTAAGTATGTCATCCAAGTCGACTTCGTTGATGTATGTATCAAGATGTACTTTGAAAATTTCTGCTGGGAATACGACAAACACATGCTCCTGCATCTTAGACACATGGATTTTAAGTTAGGAATGATAGGGTAGGAGCAGATTCTGGGAGGACTGAGAAGGTCGGGAGGCATTAGAAGGCCGGGAGGAGGGCTGAGAAGGAAGGGAGGGCTGGGATTTGGTCGTGCCCTTTACTTTGGATGTAATTGACTCCTTTTGTATGCCCTAAACTTTTAATAGACTCAGGAGTGTTCATCGATAGTTTGCGCTTGCCCCTGTCCTCACTTTTGGATTTTGAGAGCCCCTAGACATCAGCCAATATGTACATCAGTCAGTGACCAACTAATTATAATCAATAAATAAATGCAGTATACGAAAATGGTCGGATCATATCTATTAACATACCATAGATTGTACTTCCACGAGGCTAATTGGCCATGCCACATAGGTACCACACGCTTGTTGTTCTGTCATCAATTCTGCCTCCACAACAGGTACAGGCAATGGCACATCCCCCTCAATTACAATATCAACTCCAACTTTCACATGGTCGATGGGCAATGGTCGGTTGTGCAGTACTGTATCAACCGATTGTCCATACACTTTTCCCGTAGCGACCATGTGATGTGTTGGGGTCGATAAGTATAATTGACATGACTTGAAGCCACCCTAAACCAATGATAAAACAATAAGTTATGAATTAATATAAATTGTGAATGCAATAATACTAAAAGGAAGTAATATAATTACCTCGGGAACAGAGATGGGTGACACAAGAGTGCAACTATCTCTTATGCTGGATGGGGTAGGTAAATCAGGCTCATGTCTATCCACCTCCTCATTTCCCTGCATGCTGAACTTCTCACTAACAAGTCTCTCGAGACGGTCTAACTTCAACTTCAACTCTTCATATTCACTAAGTTTTGGGCGCTTTTGAGTTGGGTGGATAGACGTTCGAGTGAGAGGAAATCCCACACCTCTCCAACGACCAGGGTACTCTTTACGAGGTATGGCTCTGGCAAGAATATCATTGGGACCAAAAACTTCTATCTCCCCCTGTGTTGTAGACAGTGTTATGGTCCCCTGACACAGATGATTAAAGAATGTTAACAAGAGTCATAATTTTAACCAAGTTCTAGAAATATTATTAATCAAGTATTCTGGAAAATAATTACAATTTTTTCAACCACTTCCCGAGTGCTATCATCAATGATATTACCCTCCGCGTCCACACGAGCTCCCACTCACAAAATGTCGCGTTCGACCATTGAAGTTTTAACATCTTTTCCTGCTTGCACATTCTGTACATATTGAGACAATATTAGTCAAACATGTAACAATTATATTATCATGTTGTACATCCTAAGTATACATATACATACCATTTGTTTCTCAATGCCTTTATACTCCAAACGTGATCCTCTGTAAGTGTAGTCAGGCTTTGACGCTCTCTCTGATTAGCATCCCTTAAGCGCTATTTAGACACAGTAGATATATCAATATTTTATTAAAGAGAGTATATAAATTATAAGGATATATAAGATCTACAAATATACCTGAAAGTCCTCATCTTCCGTGCGTTTTGCTACAAAAGCTCTCCAATCATCCAAACTTATAAAGTCAGCATACGTTGATGGAGGCTCCTGTAAGACATTCTCGTCCTCATCTCTTAGCCACTAGTTGGACAAATTACTTCTGAAAGCTCGATGTAGTTTTCCGGCTTCCAGAAGTACAAATGTCTTGTCGTTATCAGTGACATTAAAAGTCATTTGCAAAACAATATAAACAAAGTGTCAAATTAAAGTATTTTCATTAAAAACAATATAACTCACAAATGTATAGTATAATTACCTGTATATCATTCCAAATGTCTTCTTTGAGTTCATACAAAGCTTCATCCCTCCAATCCTCACATGTAATGGGGATCGTCCGTTGGACTAAGACACCAATGTAACTGATGAATGTGTTGCCCTCTTCAGTAATTGGTTGGCCCTTAGCATTCCATGTCACCTAATAGAAAAAACAAAATGAAACAGTTAGATAATAAAGAAGATAATGGAACAATTAGATAATAAATAAAATATGAAACAATTAGAATAGTAAGTAACATACATTTAATTTCTTTCCTTCACTCCTAGCGTGGATGACCTTCCTCATACAAGTCGCTCCACGTCGCTTCACCTTTTTCTTGGGAGACTCGGCAACACTATCATGATCAGGATCGGGAGATGCCATTTACCTGCACTAAAATTATAGACTCACAAGTAAAACGTTAATGAACAAGTATACATGTTTAACTAGAGAAATTGATAAATATAAATTTAAGTAATTTATAATTGATCAAGAATTTAAAAAACACAAACACTACATACATGTTTAAGTAATTCTTTTCCGTTTCCTGGTTGGATTGTGACTTGTTTTCCCCTTATTGATACGAAATAATGGATTGAACCAAAGCCCCTCGTCATGATCATCTCTCATATACAAACCATCCTCTATAGTTAGATCAGTCCGAAGTGATTGTGATGTCCCGAAGAAAGGATCATCCTCAATATTGGCATCTTCATGGGCTTGACCATCAATCTCAGTAACAACTTTTTTGTTAGTTAAAAGAACAATGGACCACTTCATATCAGCTGGATCGGTGACATAGAAAACTTGTTGGGCTTGCGATGCTAAAATAAAAGGCTCATCTTTATACCCCACCCTTTTGAAATCCACTCGCATGAATCCCAAGTCATCCATTTGTACACCATTATTGTTGTCAACCCACTTACATTGGAACACAGGCACTCGAAACATTGTGTAATCCAACTCCCATATGCGTTCATGACCTCGAAGTATGACATATTCGCATATATGGGGTTTCTGTCTTTTGCACTTGAGATATGCATAGATTGAGCTACAAGAGTCACCCCAATATTTTGCATTGTACTATGATCATCTTGTTCTTTTGTATAGAATGTGTACCCGTCAATCAGATAACTGTTGTAAGAGAAAACATGCCCAGTTGGACCTTTCGCTAACCATCTCAATCTTTCTGAAACTGAAGTAGGATTTATAGCCAACTCTGCATAAATGCGATCTTTTAGCCACGTTACAAAACACCGATTGTGTTCTCTTATTAACCAATTTTGATTCTTATTTGGGTATGAACTTTTAAGTTCTACCTTACGTTTTTCAACATATGGCTCAACATCATCGGCATCGTGAAGAACGTATAAGTGTGTTTGCTCCCATTCTATCCTTGGTATAGCCAATATTTTAGCTCCAGTAATCCCTTGCCCTATGGTTCTTCTTGTGTGATGAGACTTTGGCATCCCAGCGAAATAGTCAACATTGGGTAGGTACTCGGCACAGAATTCAACAGCTTCTTCGACTATGTACCGTTCAACAATACAACCCTCTGGTTGTGATTGATTTTTCACATACCTTTTTAATATTTTCATGTAACGCTCAAACGGATACATCCATCTCATATAAGCTGGCCCACACAGTTGTGTCTCTCTAACAAGGTGAATGGTTAGATGAACCATAATGTCAAAGAATGAAGGTGGGAAATACATCTAGCTCACACAAAGTCAAAACAATTTCTCTTTGCAATGTTGGCAACTTTCCAGGGTCAATCACTCTGCTGCAAATTGCCTTAAAGAAGAAACAAAGTTTAGTTAAGGTTATCCGCACTTTGTTGGGCAAAATTGATTGTATACCGATGGGTAGTAAATTCTCCATGAGAACATGGCAATCATTAGACTTTAAACCCTTTAACTTTAGATCTTTCGTGGATATGAGGTTCCTAACGTTTGAAGAGTACCCCTCTGGAATCTTAACTCCATCAAGAAACTCACAAAAAGCCTTTTTCTCCTTTCTAGATAGAGTATGAGCGGTCGGAGGTAGATATGTATGTGTCCCCTTCGTTACAATCGGTCCCAATTCTTATCTCAATCTCATACTTACCAAGTTCAGCCTTGCATTGATGCCATCTTTAGTTTTCCCTGGCACATTGAGTAAGGTACCAATGACACTATCAAAGACATTTTTTTCAGCATGCATCACATCAATGAAATGTCTTACATATAATGACTTCCAATATGGCAACTCAAAGAAAATCGACATTTTCTTCCACCCTTTGGCGACAATCTCTCTCGCAAAAGGTTTATCGAAATTAGTACTCAAATTCTTGACCTTTTCAAATAGTTCCTCACTCGTTAATGGTGAAGGGGCTATACCTTCTTCTATGTTCCCATTGAATGCCTTTCTCCATGACCGGTAATGATGATCTGAATTCAAAAATCTACAATGCCCGAGGAAGACATTTTTCTTACCATGCTCCAACCGCATCCAATCTGTACCATCTTCACATATAGGGCATGCACACTGACCTTTAGTACTGTATCCTGACAGATTACCGTATGCCGGGAAATCATTAATTGTGCCGAAGATCATAGACCTCAAGGTGAAACTCTCTTTTTTATACCCATCATACACCTCTACACCTGTTTCCCACATTTTCTTCAAGTCTTCAATTAAAGGAGCCAAGTATATGTCGATATCATTTCCTGGTTGTTTAGGTCTAGAAATTAACAAAGACAACATCATATATTTCCGCTTCATGCATAGACATGGAGGTAGGTTATAAATCACCAAAATCACAGGCCATGTACTGTGAGAGCTACTTTGAACACCATGAGGGTTAAATCCGTCAGTACACAACGCAAGTCGTAGGTTTCTTGGTTCTTGCCCGAAATCAGGATAATAATAATCAATTCTCTTCCATTGAGGAGAATCTGCCGGGTGTCGTAGCTTGCCATCTTGAATCCTTTCATCCTCATGTCATGTCAAGTGCTTTGCATCTTCTGAACTACGGTACATACGCCTGAATCTAGGTATTATGGGAAAATACCATAGAACCTTCTCTGGAGCTGATTCTTTCTTCTTATACCGTGAGGTATTGCATTTAGGACACATGTTTACTGATGCATATTCATTCCGAAATAAAATGCAATCATTAGGACAAGCATGTATCCTCTCATAGCTCATGCCAATCGAACGTAACATTTGTTTAGCCTCATATGTCCTACTAGGAAGCACATTATCAGCCAGCAACATATCTTTCAATAGTGTGAGTAATTCATTAAAGCTCTTATCAGTCCATCCATTGATCGATTTCAAGTTATACAACTTTAACATCGTTGACAACCTTGTGAATTTAGTACAACCCTCATACAACGGTTTCTCTGAATCACTTATCAACTTATCAAACATTTGAGGACAATCATGAAGATAATCTTCAACCGCGTTTACCATCCCTTCAAAACAATCACCCTCATATGTATTTGTACTGATATCATTTGAAGCATATCTCTCATTATTCCTCATATGACTAGACTCACCTTTTGTCTCACCATGCTTTGTCCAACATGTATAACTTTGATCAATTCCATTACAAACTAAATGTGCTTTCAACTCAGCTGCCGTAACCCGGCTTGCATAACAACAACGTAAACAAGGGCATACGATTCTAGTAAGGTTTTCTGCATTCTCAACTGCAAACCTAATAAAATCTTGCACTCCTTCCATATATTCCTTCGATAAATGACTAGCAGACATCCACTTCCGATCCATACTTTCCCGATCTACCACATTTACTTCGAGCTTAGAGAGGTTGACGTCTACGTTCAATGAGTAATACATGCATGCATGCTTGATGTACCTACTTCATACTATAGGGTGGGGTTCCTATCCTATCTAAGATTGTAAACTTCGCATTATATTGTATGTCTTAATTAATTCTTGTTCTAAGAAAAATTTAGCATTTCCCTTTAGTTCTCCAAGCACACAACTTAATCCAGGTGGTATTATGACCCAAATTACGTATGTACCCAAAGAACAATGAGAAAATACAAACCAATGTAATTCTTAGAGCAAGAAGTAATTAAGACATACAATAATGTATTGAATGCGAATTTACGCTCTTAGACTGTCCACTTTTGGACAATTCAAGAACAACTTGTATACTGTGTCCAAAACAATATACAAATCGTTCTTGAACAGGAAATTACTAAGGTCAATGCATGCATATATATGGCAAAAAATGGAAAAAAATGGGTATGAGAAGATGTCAGTACCTGAGCGGTGGGTTTCTCCAAGTAAGTAGGTCGCGGAGGAGAGGTACGTGGTACAAAACTAGAAGTGGCTGGAGCAGCAGAAGCTGAAGTGCTATAAAACTATAAGAACAAGATTAAAAAATCAGAGATAGAACTATGAATGATATAGACAAATAAAAAATATCAAATCCACCCTAAAATTATAAAAGAATTGCAAAATCAATTACCATAATTTCATATATATATATATATATATATATATATATATATATATATATATATGTATATATATATATATATATATATGTATATATATATCAGAAAGAGTTATGATACGGACAAAAGAGTTCTGAACTACAAGTTAGTTTTTTACATTGGTTATGAAGTGGACTATAATTATCATTTCACCGGTAAGATACATACAAAAAATAAACTACACAGGGCAGAATCCAACAACTGATGTAAACTATGCATTTAACAGTTATGGACTTATGGCTACAACAACAAACAAAAACACCTACAACAGTACCTCACCTTACCCGAGCCAAACAACCAAACCAAGTTTAGGCAAAACACCTAGACCCTATAATGCAGCTGAAATGGAAGATAGAAGGGCAAAGGGCTCAGCAATTGAAGCATAAGAAATCTCAATTGATTTTAATGGAAGTGGATGATGATGAACCAGTGGATGAGGAAATAGAAGAAGGAGGAAACATGATTGCATTATCTATGAATGCTTTATCTGGAGCATCTAACTACTAAACAATGAAAGGAGAAAGAAAGGAGCATCTAACCACTACCTATTTCACGATGAGGGAGCGGTGGCCGAGGGAGAGCTTCTCAGACCAATATGGGCGCGCGCGATGGTCTTCTCAGAGCACCAAACCCAGGAGAAGAGAGGCGTGCGTGGTGGGCTTGTCAGAGCTTCTCATAGCAGAGAAGGAAAGGCCAAGGCAGTGGCTTTTAGGGTGGTGGCGATGCTAACGATGGCAGAGAGGAGGGTTCAGAGCGCGCAGAGAGAAAAAAGATTGAGAGGGAGTGAATTGAATTAAATGGGTAGTGTTTTTAGATGGAGACTTATTATAGCGCTTCCTTAAGGAAGCACTATCTTAGGTATACCTATTATAGCGCTTCCTTGAGGAAGCGTTATAATAGGTTCCACCTAAGATAGCGCTTGCTGAGGAAGCGTTATAATAGGTTCCACCTAAGATAGCGCTTTATAATAGCGCTTCCTTAAGGAAGCGTTATCTTAGGTGGAACCTGTTATAGTGCTTCCTCAAGGAAGCCTATAATAGATATACCAAAGATAGCGCTTCCCTATAATAAGTCTCCACGTCAAATTTTATAGCGTTTCCAAGTGAAAACGCTATTAAAGGGGTGTCATTTAATCCATAATCTGTAGTAGTGTATATTATATATAACTAGATCTTGTACCCGTGCGATGCACGAAATATTTTGTTTGAGGGTGAATATTTTATATTTGATTTCATTTTGATGAATATTTTAATCTCCCTCACTTTGGTTCCTGCCCCCAATGATTGTATGAGACTTTGAGTTAGAAAAAATATTTTTTCAATTTTGAAGTGATGAATATCAACAATTAAAATCCAGTATCATCTCACAGCCCACGCAATGTACGGGGGAATTATGTGTGAGAAGAAATTATCCACTATATTTTAAAGAATATTTATATGTAAATTTAGAAAATAATAAATTAAAAGAGCAACCAATAAGTATTCATCCAGTAACAAACACAATTTTTTAAATTTACTGTAAAAGTGATTTTTTTATACCATCCAAAAATCAAATTATCTTAAAATTGCTTTTCAGTAAACACATCTAAACATAAAAATGATTTTATTATAATCAACTATAACAATAATCGATTATGATCCCTATATATTCTCACACCCTTAAGAAAAACTTAGGCTTCAATTTGGTTCTTGATGATAAGTGCTAAGTTATGAGTGCATTTTTAGTACCATCACAGACTCCTCATTTAAATACATGTAGCAGTGTAGCACCATGTAGGATGCCTCCAGACCCTTGGCAAGACGACAATAATATTGGAAACCTGATTCTTATTTTTGTTTATCTTAAAAGAGTACAATTTCAAGTATCATTTTTCACATATAAATAAAGTGCTTTTGCTTGCTTGACAATTTAAATTGCAAACCTCTTCTGATCCTTTCAGTCACAGAAGATTTAAGTTATTCCCCATAGGCATCAAGTTTTGTTTTTACTCTAAATTTCAGGAATGCCAAAAACCAAGGTAATGTTCCGATACAACAGTCTGGACAAAATAAAAATTATTCCAAAAAATTGCTGAATCATACGATACTCTGACATGTTTATGGAAAAGAGGGATTTAACATTGGACTTGAGATCAAAAGCAAAGTTCTCATATTTTTAATTGAAAATTGGAGGCATTAAGTTTCAAAGATGAAGAAAATACAATAAAAGTAAACTATGGAGCATGACAACTCCTCAACAATTACAATTGAAATTGCAAGCAACATGTTGGTTGTATGATCAATCTCCTAAGTGTCTTTATCCAACAATAGCATGACTTCTACATCCATATACCCCTAGAGTAGTATTAAAAATTCCAATTGTATAATAAATTCCACTATCATCTTGATGGGTCCTATTGAAAAAACTTGAACAAAAGGTAATCCTCAGAAGCAAACACATTCAAGCAAGGGTGTGTCAATGTCGACATTATAATTTTTCTTCCTTCAAATGAATTGTTGGAATAAAAAAACTAAGGTATATGCATGAGAGACTTGCACCCGAACTCCATGTCACGCAAATACAAATTCTCCTTATATGCAGAATCTGCACAATCTCCAATAATCATCTAGCTCAAATGCAGTCCTTATGTGATTTCATCTGAGTGGTGGTTTTATCTGGGGCCCATGGATTTCCCTTTGTTGCATCTTCTGTCATCTTGAAAATAGTAGAAACCATATATAAGGAAACGGTATATATCATAATTCATGGATCCAGTGGTTATGAAACAAATTAAATATTAAAATTCAAAATGTTATGATGATGAAATAAAAATGGCCATCTTGCAATTCTGGTTTCAGTGTTTACGTAACTCCAACACAATGTTCCTGCTTTGCAGTTCAGTTTATTTTGAGCAATCTTCTTATGACTTAATTTGTCTCGTCGTAGTCTTGGTGGCTCATCGGGTAGTTTGCCTTAATTTGTCTAGTGTTAATCACGTTTTATTGTTCCTTCACAATCTACCAAAAATATAAAACACAGTTTAAATGATGCCCACTGATTAAAGCATAATTATATAGTTCAACTCCCGAAATACAACACCAGTTTACCATGTACGGCCATACTTCAATCAAATAGTAAATGGAAGTGAAATGCAACAACATTGAATGCAATACTAAAAAACAAAGCTCAGAATGTGAGAAGCCAAACAGAATACAATAGACCATACTTTTGATTGGGTTGGAGTAAAAATGAATTTGGGCAGGAGAAGAATGGTTTGCATTCAAAACCGCAGGCAAGGGAGCAAAATCCACATCAAATATTGGAGAAACCATCCAAAACTTAATCAGATATGTATCCACTCTTACACGCAAGGACTTTCATAATTGTATTGTAAAAAGTAAACACAAACTCTCCAAAAATCATTAAGTAACTTTGCCAAAGTCAGCCGGAATATGTTTGGCAACAATGTTTTGTAATAAGCATGATTCACTAACAATAGCATGCAGTCGGCTCCTCTTTGTGCACCTTATTCCGTAATTTGTGTCATCATAGTCATACTTTTTTTACTCTTAAACCAAAGTGTAGTGTACCACAAAATTGTTTCATGCAATTTGTTTTCTATACTGATCTAGCCTAGTGAATTCCATCCTTTAAAAGTAACATGTTCAGGTCAGTTTACACAAATACATTGTTTAGGTACAAATTTGTTGATATTTTCATCTTTATATTTCTTTAATAGGATAATCTTAAAAACTTGAGCTTTTGGTGAGTTGTTGTGTCTTTCCTGGAATAAAAAGTATTACCTGTCAGCACTAATTTTCTTCTCTGGTTGACTGATATAATCGTATAGTGTTAATTTAGTTTTATGCATATTTAAGATGTTAATTACTGCATAAATTTGTATTAGTGCGTAGGTTTGTCCATGAATAATTATTCTGAGTTGAGAAGGTTTCTTTTAGTGAGCTACAATTCATATCGATATAGCTTCATATTGATAATTACAAAGAAGTAAAGAACCTTTCTAAATGTCAGCACTGGCTCCCACATAGGATGAACTAATAGCCCAGAAAAAAAAGATTTGCAAAAACAACAGAGAATACATTAGGTTCTAAAACCTGCACCAATAGTGGAAGGATTCTAGTCTGCTTGTCTTTGTGTCTAATCATGTATTGCACTATATATGTAATCATGGTCCATGGCCCCCTTACTTTTGGGCAAGATTAGTCTCTGTAAGATACCATTTTCAAATTAAATCTTCATAGTTGAATTTTTATTGAAGAAAATTGATAATTGTTTATCTTTTTCTCACTTTTGTTGGTTGGCATCAGGTAGAGTTGACTGTGTATAGTCTCTGCTAATATACGTATCCAACACACCCCAAAGGATAGGCATGGGCATCTATATGCTTCATGTAAGAGAAAGGATAGTGAGAGGGGGGAATTTGTTAGTGTTCAGCCTGAACTTCTAATTCTATTCGACTCCTCTGGTAGCTTCTTGGGAGGAGCAGGGAAATAGAAAGTTTGGAGTCCTAGGCCAATATATTCAAACTTAAATCCCAATGCATTCTTAATTCTAAATCATGTAAGCCTATTTGTATAACTTCAAAGGAACAGACATACCAATAAAATTATGCAAACCATAATACATGTAAAAGAATTGGAAACGGAAACTATTATACCTTGTGTAGCTAGCGTTTATCGGAAAAATAAGGGCAAAACAAAGAAACTGCAAGCAAGACCTGCAAAATAGATGGCATTAAATAATTAATCAGTGCCTGCAATAGATGATGGAAACATACTTCTATTTATTTATTTCTTTTTTTAGGTGTTTTTGTAGAGGGTAAGAAGGGAGTAATAAAAGAACTTGACGAACAAATATAGTGTTTGAGTGGGAAATTATAGTGGTGGTGCTTAATACCTGCATGCCTTCTTTACTTGCAATGAACTATTTTACTGACATTAGATAAATAAATTAGGTATTGTCTAAAATAGGCATTAAACTCAATCAAAGCCATCAAATATATTTGAAGGAAATAGGCGGTGGTTTCCGCAGCTGGAGTGGATATCTTTTCCTAAATTTTGTAAGACTATAACAAACACATGATAATTTGCAGAAGAGAGGTGGACAAAAATTACAGTGAACTCATGCGCAAATTTAAATCTATGCTCGAAACTAATTTTTTTGGTGGTCCAATATTATAACTCATGTTTAATTATTTAATTGTATCCAATAAAGGCATAGCCATAATAATACTTCGCCATTGCAAACAAAGGTACAAATTACGCATAGATTCAAGCTGCAAATATGAAGTGAAGCTTGAATCTCAAAACAGGTCTTCCTTTTGTAGTTGGTAAATTGCTTGAAGTTAACATACTGTCAAATTACCAGAGGCAAATTGTATTACTATATAGGATAAGCATGCCTAGAAGGTTTTTTTAAACTTATTCCATGTTTTTACCTGTGTTAAGGTTACTTACCTTTGACTTTACTCCTTTTTATTTTCCTGTTTTCTTTTTTGTTCCAGAGTAAAAAAAAAAAAAGGACATCAATCATTTCGGTTATGAGTGTTATTAAATACTAACAGTAGATTCAAACATCACTAAAATAATTAGCAACAATGATAATACAATTTTCTTCACATACAAAAAATTACTAATGGTAAATATATAAAATGAGAGTAGTAGCAAAATTTGCATGCAGTCTCACACATACAGACACAACATAATCATTTTAATTTAATATCAAAGTTTATTAAACAAAAAGAGCGGCACAAGAAATGTGCATTGTTGCACAAGTTCATGCACATAGAAAAGATCTCACTTCTGTCTCAGAAAGCACAAAGGAGGAATGAGCAATATAATTCAGTCCACCTAAGATGTCAGAAAAACAACAAATACATACTTTTCCACCTAATATGCAGAAAATTGGCCATGAATATGATTAGAGGCATAATGCTTAATCTAATGAAGATGCGCAACAGTCAATTAAAATGAGTAATGCTATGCCATAAAAGAACAAAAGACAAATGCTTAATTCAATTCCATATGAGAGAAAGAGAGAGAGGATAAGTACTTTATAAGAAGCATCTATGTATCTGATTCTTATTGTATGAAATCATCATTATCTTGGGCAACATATTGGTTGGATGTATCAGTTGGATGAGAATTAGGTAGCTTCATTACTCGGTGCATCGCATTTACAATAGCACGGGTTGTTGTGCTTGAGCCCTTTCTAGCGTCCACCAATTTCTTCACAGTGCCTACCTAATAATGCAACAATGGAATCTTTTATGCATGATACTAATACCAAAATAATAATAAAACATTGAGTTGAGAAAAAAATGGTTGCATCTTCCTTACTAAAACTTGGCATACATTATGGATACCTGAGTGCAAGCACTGCTTGTCCACCTCCTCCAGCTTTCAAGCTCCGCTTCATCAAGCTATAGCATTTGCGTTTTCCAATTCATCCTCCTTTCTATAAAAAAAAACAGACTTCAGCAATTGTATATAGGTTATGTTGCAGAAGAGAAGACCATGTTCAACAAAGAGAGGATTCGTAGAAAAGGTTTGAAATGTAAATGATAAATAAACTAATACAAATAAGATAAGTTACAGTGCTCCACACCACATTAAAAAAGGCTAATTATCATGCTTCTTTGTACCCCAAACATGAAGTTCATCTAAGAGCTAACGTTAGAAACTCACAATATGAGTAAATCTGTAAATGGCAGTGACATGTAATCAGTCAATGCATACTCATTAGAACAATTCTCCAGCCTCTTCAATTCCATGTTAATACAACTACAAACTACAGCTCAATCATATGCCCTGAAATGGAAAAATCCATATTACAGACCAAAATAAAAAAAAAAGGTCTTATAAAACTTTTCATATGCTTAATTAAATCAACAACATTGTCTGAGTTCAAATCTCAAATACAAAAATTAGTAAATTACCTTACTGCAACATGTGCAGTATCAAATCCACCTACAAAAACAGAAAAAAATTACAAAAGTCATATTCAGCATAAAAAGTACCAACTAAAGCAAGAAAACTCAAGTTCCCAACTACTTCAAAAAAGAAATTCCTCTACATTATCATCACTTCCCACAAAAAGGTTTGAGGACAAAACTCAAGATAGTTACAACATCAATAAAAAGTGACTTAAAAACTGAGTCAAATCTATTTTTTTATGTGTAACTAAAATTCCCAAGTTTCTATTTGGAGAGGTTATGCGGCCATTAGATCCCAAAGAGAAATTGCAAAGCTTGAACAGGGGTAAAACAATGAAAACACCAAGGGTCGACCATGCAACAAACACCATATACAAAAAAGCTTAAAACCATGGGGAATTGAAGATTAAAAACTCAAACAAAAATTAGGGATTTTAGGGCTTACCAATCACTCTTTAAATCCAAAAAGTGAGACAGGAAGAGAAGAATGGGCACATCGCACAGAGGAAAATCTTGGGAGGAAGATGATAAGGGCTTCGTCGCATTAGGAGAAAGATAATAAACGGTGCATAACCGTAGGGGTTTATTACAAGTTCATGTATAAATGGAATTCCAAACGGTGGGTGCAGCCGAGCAGGAATATCAAACCTATTAGGAAGAAGAGATTTTTAGAGTTGGAATCGGTGGAAGCTTTTGCTTCCATTCTCATCCATGCAGATTTTACAGATTTGCCATTATTTCTCATTAACACCAAAAAGAAATTATTTAATACAAGTGATTTTACTTATTTGCCCCCAACCACAACGTTCTTTTTATATATAAAGATTATTATTATTATATTATATATAATTATAATTTAGAATAAATATTAATATTAAATACTTTATAATTATATATTTTAAAATTAATATTATAAATATTTACTAATACAATATTTAAAAAACATGATAAAATAAAGACAAAAGATGATCGATCATAACATATATATATATATATATATATATTTAAAAGTATCTCTAGTACAACCATCAGTATGTCTAACCATCTGGTGCGTCCAATAGTCACTTACCGTCGGTTATGACCGTCAGTACATTATAATTTAGTTACCGACAGACGTAGACGTCGGTAAGACAAAAGTGACGTTGGCAGCCTCGTAATTCCAAAAGTCTGATTACTGACGGTCGAACTGTCGAAAACGGGATTACGTAATTACCGATGTCCGACGGTCATACTGTCAGAAACTTTGCGGGTTTTATTTCGCGCAAATGGGCGCCAATGTTACCGACGGCCTAGGAACATAATCTACTGCCTCGTTAGCGGCGGGTGAAACCGTCGCTAACAATGGAATTACCGACAACATTATGGCTGTCGCAGAAAAATCGTTGGTAAGTGCACGAATTCTTGTAGTGAGATTTATCCAACTTATATCTTATTCTACCATTATCCAACTCTTTTATCTCATCCATCTTTAATATATCTTGACCATTAAACGAGCCTTTAAGGTATATTCTTCTACTAAAGAAAGAGTTCTCTTCGACCACCTTTGTCACATTTGCCCCACACACTCAATTATACTATAACATATTTGGGATAGATAGATTACAGTGATTTAAGCTGTTTTGAGAGGAAAAAAGTTGTTTGTAAAATAATCTGAGTTGTTAGGCAACTAGATTAAAAATTAAAAAAAAAACTGTTTTTCACAGTTTCAGCTGTTTTTGGATAATCACATGTGTTGGACATTATGATAGCTGAAATAACTTATTTTTTTCAATGTTCCATTTCTCCTATAGCTACCCCCGTCGAGTATGCACAGGCACAACACTGCCACTGACCAACATATTTGTTTAGCGAGTTGATCCTTGTTTGTATTATACAAATTTTGAAATGCACCAACATATTAATTAGACATGTTTCCATAAACATAGAAAATATTACAAATTTTATAATATAAAAATAATTGATGAGAAGCATGAAAAAAATTTCATTTAAAAAATGTAAAAAAAAAAAAAAGCATCAAATATTATTAATATAAACAAATAACTTCATACCATTTTTCGTAATTTACTATATAAAAGTGATTTTTTTGCACTATTCAAACGAAATAGATTATCTTAGAATCACTTTTCAGCAAATAGACCCAAACAAAAAAGACTCTGATTATAATCGATTATCTCAATAACCGATTATACAAATAATTGATTGTTGATATAATCTATTTTTTTCAACTTTCCCAAACACACTCTACTACATTACATCTAAAATTCTTATTCAAATGAGTAATTAGATAATTCATTAGTTTTCTTATTTTTTTCAAGTACATCACATGATATTAATTAATTGTGCCAATTAGATAGGATTTTCCTTAGGGCGATATGAGATTTCAAATTACTCCAACGCATTATTATTCTAAAGCATGTGATGTACTATATCTACTTGTTTGATGACACAAGTAATAATTTTCTGTTACAGGTTAACAGGAACACTTTTAATAGCAAGAATGCCTACTTTGGCCTCATAATTGTAAAATTTAACTCAAGTGTATAGCTACCTTTTCAAAATAAACACTAGAGAGATGGGTGAGGAATGTAAGGTGCTATTTCTGGGGTTTTCTTTTCAAAATAATTGTTTTGAATTTCTGGGATAGGTGGTGTAGGTGCTATTCTGAACTAAGGTAAGGCCGATCCAATATCTATTGAGACCTAAAACAAACTCTATGGCAAAACTTTTTAAAACTAATAACAAATTAATCTAACAATTTTCTCATACAAACATAATTATGTTGTACACAATGAGAGTTGATCTCTGGATCTTGCAGCCAATGGTAACCTTTCATAACAAATTAGCTAGCTTATGTTTGATGATGTACCAAACATATAAAAAAGATAATATAAAAAAATACAAAGTGAGTCTCTTTTTTTAAAGAAAAAATTATTTTTTTTAATAGGCTTAAAGGAAGGACCTCACTTGCTTTGACTTTGGGCGGGTCTGAACTCAGGTAGCTTGAAGCTCCCTGGTCTCTAATTGACATTCCGAGCATGTAGTGCATACTGCTCTTTGGTATATAGTTTCCCATTAGGAAATCATATGACATTGGCAATAGTTAGTAGTTATCCAACTGTGCATAATACGAAGGGATTATTGATCCATTGATATTGACAATTAATCGGTGCAAGTTGAAGTCCAGAGATTGTGACCAGATTGAATTCAGTTTTTGCCACCACACTTATGTAACTACTGCACAACTATGGAGTATTGTTAAGTTTTTAATCTCAGCTGTATTTATATTTGTACTTGGTAAAAGTAGCAATGACTATAAGCATAATTGTGCGTACTAGAATTTCCCCTATTTATTATGCAATCGACTTGTTTCTTGTCATAAAGGTATCTCTTTTAACATATTTGGTGTCCTAATTCATATATACTCTTCAAAAAAATTATTAAGTTTTATTCTTAAACTTTTATTTAGCCAATAACTGTTATTTTTCAGAAAAAGCTATATGGCTATACATTTTGTTTATTTCCACTACACAGCACTAGGCCACTAGAATTGAAGGATATAGTGGCACCTGTTATAAAACATAAGAACTCATATTGCGAACTGTTTTGCAGGTGACTACTCCTCCTGATAACTTTTTACTGGCTGAGAGAATATTGAATATAAACTCAGGAGAGGCTTCTTAATAAAATTTTGCCATTTCGGACCTTTGAAGGAAAATAACTGTCAATTAACTTTTCCAGAATAAATTACTTTGGTCCTGCAAGGTGCAAGCAGGGAAACGTTACATTTGAGTAGGAATTCGATCACATTTGATTTTGTGTGTGACTCGGACCGGCCCAAGGAGAACGCGCTGAAACAAGGGCTTTACACCTCAAAAAAAAAAAAAATTGAACACTTACTTTTTAAAAAAGAAAAAAATCAAACACACTTTTTTCAGTTCCTATCTTTCCATCTTTCCAGATGTTGAAGTTAATTCAAGTTGGTTAGTTTGTTTTAGAAGTTAGTTAAGTTTGTTATGTTTGTTGTAATTGTAGTTAGCTTGCTTATTGTTGAAACACTATAGATAAGAGTATGCCATGTATAGAATCAATAATCCAATTTGTTAATTGAATATACATGCAGTTGAGGAATTATACAAAATCACTCTACTCTTTTCTCCTCTATTCCCTTCTCTATTCTTTCCCGAAAACTATACAAGTGTATGTGAAACTGAATGTTGCCTCCAACAAGTGGTATCAGTAGCAAGAAGATTAGGGCCTGTGTGTGTTGCTACGTTTTTGCTGTGATCATGGCTTCGAATAGAAATGGAAGTTTTATGTCCAACTTGCCAATCCTTGATGGCAAGAATTTTGACTACTGGGCTGTAAGGATGGAAGCCATTCTTGGCTACCAAGAACTCCTAGAGATAGTGAAAAATGGAGTTTCGGAGAAAGATGATGATGCAGCCAAGAAGAAGGATTATAAAGCAAAGTGTTTGTTCCACCAATGCATGGATTTTGCAAATTTTCAGAAGGTCTCCAAGGCAAAGACAGCCAAGGAGGCTTGGGACACACCCTGCAGAAGACTTATGGGGGTGCTGAGAAGACCAAGAAGACAAAGTTGCAGTCTCTCAGAAGGCAGTTCGAATTGCTGTCAATGAATGAGCAAGAATCCATTTCAGTTTACTTCGACAGGCTTCTAGTGATGGTGAATTCCATGAGAACCTGTGGAGAGTTTGTGGCAGATCAGGAGATGGTTGAAAAGGTGTTGAGAACACTCACTTCTAAATTTGATCACATTATTGTTGCAATTAAAGAAGCCAAAGATGTTGAAAACATGAAGCCTAAGGTGCTTCAGAATTCTTTGGAGGCTCATGAGCTAAAGCTGCATGAAAGAAGTGCTGGAAGAGCTGTTGTAAAACAAGCACTGCAAGCTCAAGTCTCAAAGAAATGGGGTGCAGATAGAGGGAAATGGAAGAAAGGCAAGAAGAATGGGGGAAGATCTAGTAAAGAGGGGTGGTCTTTAAGCCAAGATCAGTCCAATGATAGTGATAAAACTGAATCCTCAAACAGAAATGGGAGAGGAGGATCTAGCAGAGATAGAGGTGGAAAGAAAGTTCAAGATAAAAGAAAGGTCCAATGCTACAATTGTGAGAAATGGGGACGCTATGCAAGTGAGTGCTGGCATGCCAAAGACAAGCAGAAAAGAAGTAATGATAATGAGGCTCACTTGGCTCAGGACAAGTTAGATGATGAACCTGTGCTTTTAATGGTCACCACTCAGGATGATGCATCTCAAACAGAAAGCTGGTTTCTTGACACTAGATGTTCTAATCACATGACTGGACATAAGAATTGGCTTTCCAATCTTGATATGAGCAGGCAAAGCAAAGTAAGGTTTGCAGATAGCAGAACCATTGCAATTGAGGGAGTTGGTGACATTGTGATCAGAAGGAAGGGAGATAAAGTAGCACTGATTGAAAATGTCCTATATGTGCCTGGCATGAAGTGCAATTTGTTGAGTGTTGGACAATTGGCTGAGAAAGGTTTCTCTGTCATTATGAAGGATGATTTGCTTGAGCTGTATGATTCAAGTCAAAGGCTAGTGCTCAAAACTTCATTGTCAAAGAACAGAACATTCCAGATCAGATTTCAAACTGCAAAAACTCAGTGTCTAGCAGCAGCTGTGACTGACAAAGCAAATTGGCTTTGGCATATGAGATTTGGTCATTTAAACTTCAATAGTTTAAAGCAATTACATGATAAAGAAATGGCAATTGGGCTTCCTAAAATTGCTATGCCTGATAAAATGTGTGAAGAATGTCTTATTGGCAAGCAACCTAGAAATGCATTTAAGTCACATATGCACATGAGAACTGTCAATTCATTACATGTTGTATATTCTGATGTGTGTGGACCTTCTGAAGTGCCTTCTCTTGGAGGAAATATTTATTTTTGTTCATTTGTAGATGAATATAGCCGCATGTTGTGGTTATACTTGATAAAGGCCAAAAGTGATGTGTTTGGAGTCTTTAAGAGATTCAAAGCATGGCTGAGAAGCAAAGTGGGAAAGTATTAAAGATATTCAGAACAGATGGAGGTGGAGAGTATACATGAGACGACCCGCCGTCCCATTAAAGAATCTAAGATATTAACTATCCTTAATCGTATTATAAACGTTAGCGCGCCTTATTAATACGAAGCGAAGCAGAAGATTAAACACAGAAACGAAACTAAATTAAGACACGCAGCATATCAGAGTACACAACTATAAAATATAAGATATATATATAGGCAGCGGTTGCCCCATCAGTAGGGCTACAGTAGTAATACATACATACTGAGTACGTCGGTACAGACTATAAGCCAAATATATCAAAAGATAAGAGAAACTCTCATGCTAGCCACTCTTCTGGTCCAACACTCAAAACCCCTCGGGATTAGGGTTCGTGGCTCGTCCATCAGCATCGTGCTCTTAAGGAGTGTCATCCAGCTCCTCAGCAACTGGTTCCTCCATAGGGTCTTCCCATAAAATAAAATAAACACATAGAGAAAAGAAAGGGAGATAAAAAACATGCATCATCAAACATGGGAGAGGGGCAATAGTACAACATATATATACATGTAGCACAGAACACATAGAAAACATACAAAACACCAGCAATCATCTCTTGAGTCATACAGTAGAATCATCTCGAAAGTCATTCTCTCAGATCAAACCTCTACGAGGGATACTAATCCCTATATGCATGTCATCATCCTTATATGCATGTTGGCCGATTTCATCACGTTATCAGTTGGACATCCCCGTCGGGATTAATAACATCACGTCCCCAAATGGACATCCTCGTAAGGATTAAAAACATCATGTCCCCAATAGGACATCCCGCCTCGGAATTAAAAACATCACGACCCCAATTGGACATCCCCCATTGGGACCAAATATGCTATGGTATGAAATGCTATGATATGCAACAACCATCCATCATAGATTGATATCAGAACCTCACACCTAAGCACTCGGCCATAGCCATGATGCATTGCATCCACATCAACATCAACATCACGACGCCTTGCGTCCACGAGCCATAACTCCATGGTCAGGACCACAACGGTGCCAATCCGAACAACATCACAATCTTACCATACTCTCATCAACAATCATTCAGCCAATCACAATAATAAAATATCACGGCAAATAGTATGCCAATATAAATATCATCACGATGATAGATAAACATCTAATCACATATGCAGTTCAACATAACAGTAACCAGATAATCGCATAGGCAATTCAACATATATATAAACAGTTAATCACATAAGCAATTCAATATATCAACCTCAATAATAACATCATCTAGAATATCATCTTAGCGGTGATAGCCCAAAGGTACCTACACTTACGGTCCAGGTACTTTGTCCAGGGCTAATCACATAGGCAGTTTAACATAACAGATAACCAGATAATCGCATAGGCAGTTCAACATATATATAAACAGTTAATCATACAGGCAATTCAACATACCAACCTCAATAATAACATCATCTAGAATATCGTCTTAGCAGTAATAGCCCAAAGGTACCTACACCTAGGGTCCAGGTATCAACCTCAATAATAACATCATCTAGAATATCGTCTTAGCGGTGATAGCCCAAAGGTACCTACACCTAGGGTCCAGGTACTTTGTCCTGGGCTCAACCTCTAGTAGGGTTTAAGGTTCCCGTACACATGTATACATTCTATATTACATTTGCCTTCCCGACGATAAAGTTCTTTCTCCCCATCTGAAACTGCTACGCACGCTCGCCTTCCCGTCCAAGCTTCCGAACACAGCTCGGTAATCGACACTTAGCACGCTTTAGGGCGATCGAAAACGGTCTGATCCTTCACAACAAATCACAACTTTAACATTAACAAAATATCATTCCTTGTCTCCTAGGTCCTAGATTCGGCCTTGGTGACTTAAATTAGCTAGGGGTGTCTAAAAATTTCTAACTCTTGGATGAATGATCCTTAGGCATACCTAGCACTAAAACAAGCTTCATCATTCAAAAACTTGAAGCAAAACTCATGGTTTCTCAAGGTATAGGGTTTGGCCACTTCGTCGCAAAATAGGCTAGATATGTGATTTGATTACATGCTCTTGGATAATGATAGAGAATGATGAAACTAGATCATCGAAATTGATTTCACATTAAATGGATTTTTCTATGATTTTCTAGAGGTTTTTGAAGATTGAAGTTAGAAGTTGAACTAAGTTGATTGTGAACACCCAATTTTGTCCGGGTCAATTTTATTTTTCCTTTAATACTTAAAAAAAAAGCAAAAAAATTTAATTAGATCTTAGCTCAATTCTTAGAAGTTAGGCTCATCATGTTTTAATAAATAAAAATATATATATATATATATATAAGAAAAACGAAAATAAAAATAAAATAAAAATGTGATGAAAATTAAGTTGTTTTAGTAGATAGGGAAAGATAGTGATAGTTATCACATATCCATCGTTTCAAACTCTCAAAACAGATTCTGTTTCATATAATTATCATAATCTATTTGAAATAGATGATGATTCTTTTTTGATAAGGGGAGTTTGTTACTTTTTTCCTATATATTGGACTCTTTTCCATCCTAAAAAGAAAACCCGAAAAAAATATTCTTCGCTCATCACTCTATCCCATCAACCAGATACTAAGACTCTTCACCAAAACCATCATCCTTGCTCCTCCATTACCCACCACCTTCGTCCTTCTCTTCCTTGACTCATTAATCTACTCCTCCAAGTCACCACAGAACGCGACCCCTTTGCATCATCTAGCCTCTGTTGATCACCATTCGTAGCCTCATTCTCTGTCGCTGTCGTCGCAAGCCCAACAACCCGCCACGGCGACACCAACATATGTCCTAGTCGCTGAAGATACCCAGCACCTACAGAGCTCCTTCGTTATCTGCATCACAGTGCTATAACACTATTGCTCACATCTCCATTATGCGCATAAGGCTACTCCATTCCTCTGTTTCACGGCCTCTAGGTTCAAAGAGGAAAAACTTCTTTTTATGTTTATTATTTTTTTTTTTTTTTGTTTTGTTTGTTTGAGTTCATTTTAGTATGGGTTTGGGTTAAGATTAGGCCTAGTTTAGGAAGAGCTGAGTCAGTTTTGTGTCTTGAGTCATATAAAAAAAATATAAAATCAGAAATAAAATTCTTTTTAAAAGTTGAAGATAAAAATAAAAGACATTTCAAACTTAGGCTTGAGAGTGACCTTATTTTAAAAATAAAATTTTGTTTCTTTGATTCACGCGACAATTTATGATGTTGATGTATGATTTTTCATCCTCAAGTGTCATATAATATTGTAAGGGTTTATCGTATAACATGGTTATCTTAAATCCTGTGCGAAATTCAATTAATTTTGAAATAAAATCTCTTTTCCTAAAATTATCTTCAAGATAAAATCTTTTAAAAATAAATAAAAATATTTTCTAAAAAGAAAGTAAAAAATCCAACCAATCAAACATTTTCTACAAGAACTACGTGGCTTTGAGTTTCCCATCGCACCAGGAAATACGTAGGAGCGAAATTAATCATTTCGTCAAGCTAAAATTAAATTTTCCTATTTTTGTGTTGTTTATCTTCTCTTTATTCTTTTTTGGGTAAAACAAATATTTTTGAAGTTATTAAAATATGCACAATTAACTTGAGGTACCGTTCTTTGAACGGACGATGTAGGGTGCTAATACCTTCCCTACTCATAACCGACTCCCGAGCTCGATCTCAATCCTTTTAAAAAAGACCAGTTTCCTTAAGTTTATGGGTTTCCAATTTTTTCGAATAAAAATTGGTGGCGACTCCTCTTTATCTTCTTCGCGGCTCTCAGACAGGACGGTCACGACAGCTGGCGACTCCACTGGGGACCTCTGAGAGTCAGGCCTATCATGGTTACCTGTGCAAATTTTGATAACTTTTAATTATTTGTTTTACCATTTTTTTTAGTTGTAAATAGTTTTTTTCCCCCTCTTTTGTTTTGTAAATAAATTTCATTTGTATATATTCTTGAAACAAGGAAGAGGACATTTGACATATTAACCTTTGGGTAGGTGACATCATTTTTGTATCTGTGGCTTTGTTTTGCAAGGTAGCTCATAGTTTTTAGGGTTGTACATGTTTGTACGCTCCCAACACACACTGCACTATCACTTATGTCACACACTGTTGGGCTCTATACCCGAGTCTTGGAACGCCATAGGATTAGAAGGGGCTTTGGTGTTGTTATTGTGACGCTTTTGCGTCCCTGACAGTCACTAATTCTCTCGCTCAGATTGCTACTGGTGACATGGACTTCCATATTGTGACATATTTGTCCCTGTGGTGAGGTTCATGGATCCGGGTCCTTATCTTTTAGATGAGGGTAATCTGGGGACCATATTATTAGGGGTCTAGACCTACTGCGAGAGTCATACACATAAATGTCAATAGTGACCACCGGATTAAGGTTTTGACCTTTGATATCCCAATCTTAGGCTACAACCTGGATAGGAGAAAAGGGAGCATACCTCCCCCTTCCTTTTACTTTTATATGTCATCATCTGTCATCCTCACATGCTCATGCATCCTCACAAGAATCCTTACATGCTCATGCATCCTCACAAGAATCCTCACATGCTCATTCATCTTCGACATGCTCATGAATCCTTATATGCTCATGCATCCTCACATAAACCTGTATAGTCCTTTTTTTATTCATTTTATTCTTCAAAAATTACCAGTGATCCCCTGAACCATTTCTCTGCGACACCCTTATTGGACTCGATCACAAGCCAGAATTATGGCTGACCTGGAAACAACTCAAGAGATCAAGGATAATGTAAGTCAACTCAAAGAGCATATGGCCAAAATGATAGAAATGTTGCAAGCAATGCAAAAGGACAAGAATACGGATGAGAATCCTTCAGCCTCAAGCGAAGAACAGGCGGGTATTCCTCTTCAAGGCTTCAATCAGCAAGGGATCATAGCGCTTCTCACCATGTATCCAAATAATCAGGCTCACTTTGCATTTGACCCGAACAATCCCATATGGTCTTCCCCGAGGCTTTGTGCCACCAATCGCTACTATTTTGCAAGATAATAACTCAAATCAGAACCCTCAGGTCAATGCCGACGAAGTACCTCAAGTACAAACCACCAACCTTCCTCATGGTACCACTCCAATAATGGCACCTATCGCTAATCTGAACACTCCACCGCTATACACTGTTCACATAGGTACTCAGGGAACCCAGGTGGTACAGAACTTTGTTTCTCCCGATGGGCCAAGGTCTTTTCCTCAAAGAACATACGAGGAGATTCCTGTGAATCATTCGGTTGAGAATGCTCAGTCCAAACAAAAGTTAGAAATTCTGGAGGAAAGGCTGCGAGTTATTGAGGGGGCGAATAGTTATGGTCTTCGGGATGCCTCAGAGCTTTGACTTGTGCCAAACGTTGTGATCCCACCGAAATTCAAAGTGCCTGATTTTGACAAATACAAGGGGACCACTTGTCCAAAGAACCATTTGACTATATACGTTCGAAAGATGGCATCGCAAGCCCATGATGAAAAGCTATTAATTCACTTCTTCCACGACAGTCTGACTGGGGCAGCTTCAAGTTGGTACACGCATCTAGAAAGGGCTCATATTCGATCCTTCAAGGATCTAGCAACTGCGTTCTTGAGGCAGTATAAGTACAACATTGACATGGCTCCCGATAGAATGCAGTTTCAAAATATGTCAAAGAAAGACATAGAGACTTTCAAAGAATATGCGCAGAGATGGAGAGAATTGGCTCAAGTAGAGCCCCCACTGTCTGAAAAGAAAATTGTTGCAATGTTCCTTGACACGCTCCAATCACCCTTCTATGACAGAATGATTGGAAGTGTGTCATCGAACTTTTCTGATATGGTCGTCATTGGAGAAAGGATTGAGGGCGGGATGAGAAGTGGTAAGATTATTGAAAATTCAATAGGGGCAACTGACACAAAGAAATCTCCATTTGTGAAAAGGAAGGAAGGGGTGACCTATATTGTGGCATCTGGGCAAAAGAAGTTTGATCAATGGGTATCAAACCAAACGCTTGTTAACCCTCAACCATCTTTCCAAGCTACCTACATACCATATAACCCATCACATCCATATCACCAACCCAACCATCCATACATCGCTGCCACCTCACAATTCCCAAATTTCCAACCCTATCAGCCATCATACTCTACCCAACACCAAGCCTTTTCCACTATGCCACCTCAAACAACTCAACCTTGGAATCAGAACCCAAATGAGAATCAAAGGAGACCGCCTTATGACCCAGAAAAGAAGCCCATGCAGTTTGACCCGATACCCATGACTTACACTGAATTACTATCCCACCTTATAAAGAACTCCATGCTAGCACCTGTCTCGACAAAACCAGTGGAACCCCCGTACCCCAAGTGGTTTGATCCCAATGCAAAATGTGATTATAATGTGGGAGCAATAGGTCATTCTACTGAGAATTGTAAGGCCTTAAAGGCTAAGGTGCAAGATTTGATCAATGCGAAGGGGTTGAGCTTTCAAGGAGGCGCTCCTAACATAGGTCAGAATCCTTTGCCAAATCATGATAGTTCTGGAGTCAATGCCATAGAAGACACTGTGGAGCATGCTCTCCTAAGTCCGGGTGATCTTCAGAGAGATGCACAAATATGAGCTGGTACAAATCCCGAAAAGGGAGAATGAGATTTTGAGGAAGGGATAAGATCTGACTTCCATGGGAAAGATTGACAGTCAATTGAAGCATGTGGCGAGTTCAAGCAAATGATGCAACAGTTAATGGATATGCAACTCGTGCAAGTGAGCTATCAATGCGATACTGGTAGAAAATGGTCAAGAAGTTCATGATTTCTCAAGCACCATCTGGAACAATTGGGAGATTGGCAACTTTCCCAGACCTTTGAATCTTGTTTAGAGTAATTCATTAATGCTAATCCTTTAGCTCTGCCTAAGGCTTTAGGAATCCTTTTTGTGATGGGCTTACTTGTTTCCATTTCAGTATGAATTATCAATAAATGAATTCATTGAGTTTTTTTCCTTTCCATCTTTTCCTTGATAATTACCACAACGCAGATCTGAAAGTGATTCTCTAAATAAAATAAAAAATAAAAAGTGCTAGCATCTCATCATATGGTTTTGATCACCTTATTTATCATGTTGGATTTGATAACAATTGAAAGCTCCCCATGGATATATAAGATCAACTAAGCCAAAAGCATTAAACGAGCACTCTTTTCACAATTGAAAGTGAATGGGGCAATCAAAAATAGCCAATAAGAGGTACTTAGTGAAGGAGAATTCATTTCCTTTAAGGGTGCTACTAAATGAGAATCTTGAAGCCCTCATATTCAAGCTACCAAAAAAAAAAACAATTTGAAAGGGAGCAAATAAGTAATTATTTTAATGAGCACTATCATTTTGTCTTTAATTTAAACTTTTTGAAAATAAACAATCATGATTTAAAATGAAGATTGGCCATTTTTCTTTATCCTTCACATATTTCCATTATTCCTTGTTACCCCTTTTGAGCTTGAAACTTTTTCAAAGAACCTTGGGCAAGGATCACCCCTACACTTGGGGCTAATATGAGAAATGAGAAATGTAAAAAAAAAAAAAAACCTACAAGAAAAAAAAGATGATCAAATAAGCTCACAACAAAGGTGAATGAAAAAGCAAGAAAAGCAGAGAAGTAACCAAAGAAAAAGCACCATTGATGCGAGGTAAGAACAAAGATCCTTGGCCCATTCAACCCTCAAACACGCATTTGGGCCTTATACCTTTTCTTTCATACCCTTAACCCCGACCACGTTACAAGCCTAAAAAGTCCATTCTGATCAATGAAAGATTGTTATCATTTTCATCAATTTTAATTTTGAGACAAGAAGTATGTGCTCTTAAAAAAGCATTGCTTCCCTCGCCCCCCAAAAAAAAAGAAGCAAGCAAAAAAATGGCTCGCAGGGCTGAAAATCTGAAAGAGTGGTCCAGGCAAGAATTAGAGCGATTTGGTGGGAAGATTGAGCTACGCAAAAGTTAGGATAAAGCAACAGACTGGGGCAGTTTGAATTTGAAAGGCAGATCATGAAATGCTCTCAATGCATGAAGACTGGGGCAAGTCATATCCTTGAAAGTTGATTAAAGCGGCGCTCGAGACCATATGCATGAGACACTAGCACTGATTATCTTAAAGAGCATCACTTGAAGAAATGCGAAATTCATCCCATCATTGTTTCCTTTTAAGGACATCTCAAATTCATATATCATTGTTTTGACCATCTATTGTTATTGCCTTTTCATTCTCCATCATTTATCTGGTACCCCTCTTATTGCCACCTACAGATACTCAAAATACATTTTTTCATGATAAGCATATTCTGAAATGTGAAACATGTGTCAATAATAAAACATTTAGAGTCTTCCTCAAGACTTCAAAGGTCATATAAAGTACAATGATCTCCTGACAAGGGGCAATGTTTGAAAAAAAAAGAGTGATCAGCCACTCTCTACCATTGGGTTAGTCATTAAGAAACAAGCATATCCTTGGCAAGAAGCAAGGCATCAGTTGAATAAGCAAATGACAAATCAACGAGCTTCATTCTAGTTCATCCAAAATCTGGCTGTGATCAAAACTTTAAGGGGCCGATGATCAAAAAATGGTTTGCAAAAAAGGATAGGATCACAATTTTCATCAATCACTGAAAGCACATCTTGCATCATACATTATAAAATAAAAGAAAATAAAAAAAAAATAATGTTAGAGTAAAAAGCATTGCATACATCATGCATTAAAAAAAAAATAATAATCCCACTCTTTATCAAGCATCTCCAGCATCATACATTAGAAAATAAAAGAAAATGAAAAATATTAGAGTTTTCATCAATCATAAAAAGCATTACATGCATCATGCATTAAAAAAAAAAAATCACACTCTTCATCAAGCATCTCTTACATCATGCCTTCAAAAATATCACACTCGTCATCATGCACCATCTCATCATTTCATGCATCGACAAGGTCAATACCATTACTTTTGATGGCTTTAGCAGGCACAAGACCTCATAAGCTTCATTCTGTTCTTTCAAGCTCCGGTAAATAGTGTCATTGTGAGCTTCATATCATTTCATACATTGACAAGGTCAATACCATTACTTTTGATGGCTTCAGCAAGCACAAGGCCTTATAAGCTTCTTTTCTTTTCAAGCTCCAGCAGATAGTGTCTCCGGAAGCCTTCTTTTTTTTCGAGCTCTGGCAGATAGTGTCTCCAGAATTATTTTCAAACTCCGATAGATAGTATCTCCGGCAGATAGTGTCTCCGGAAGCTTCTTTCCTTTTAAGCTCCGGCAGACAGTGTCTCCGGAAGCTTCCTCTCTTTTCAAGCTCCGGCAGATAGTGTCTCCGTGAGTTTCTTTCCTTTTAAGCTTCGGCAGATGGTGTCTCCGAAAGCTTCTTTCCTTTTAAGCTCCGACAGATAGTGTCTCCGGAAGCTTCTTTTCTTTTCAAGCTACGACAGATAGTGTCTTCGTGAGCTTCTTTTTTTTGCTACGGCAGATAGTGTCTCTGTGAATTTATTTTATCTTTCCTTTCAAGCTTCGGTAGATAGTGTCTTCGACAGCTTCTTTTCCTTTCAAGCTCCGGTAGATAGTGTCTCCGGAAGCTTCTTTTCCTTTCAAGTTCTGGCAGATAGTGTCTCCGGAAGCTTCTTTTGCATTCAAGCTCCGGCAGACGATAGATAGTGTCTCCGGAAGCTTCTTTTCATTAAGATCCGGTAGATAGTGTCTCCGGCAGTTTCTTTTCTTTTTTTGTTCAAACTTCTAACGGGCAATCGAACCCGTAAGCTCTTTTTCAAGTCTTAGTGGGCAGTCCATGCCACCCCACAAGTCTTTTTTGTATCAGCTTCAACGGGCAATCCAACCCGTAAGCTATTTATCTTTTTCAGGTCTTTGCGAACAATCCACCCTGCAAGCCTTTCATGTTTGAGTTTCAATGGGCAATCCAACCCGTAGGAACCTCACATTCCCGGACAAAATGAAAGTTCATGTCTTTACTCGCATCTTATAACAATAAAAGGTTAACTACGGTTACATCTCTTATCTAATAAGAAACAAGTAAAGAGGGGCAGCTGTGAACACCTAATTTTGTTCGGGTCAATTTTCTTTTTCCTTTAATACTTAAAAAACAAGCAAAAAAATTTAATTAGATCTTAGCTCAATTCTTAGAAGTTAGGCTCATCATGTTTTAATAAATAAATAAATAAATAAATAAATAAATAAATATATATATATATATATATATATATATATATATATATATATATATATATATATATATATATATATAAAACGAAAATAAAAATCAAATAAAAATGTGATGAAAATTAAGTTATTTTAGTAGATAGGGAAAGATAGTGATAGTTATCACATATCCATCGTTTCAAACTCTCAAAACAGATTCTGTTTCATATAATTATCATAATCTATTTGAAATAGAAGATGATTCTTTTTTGATAAGGGGAGTTTGTTACTTTTTTCCTATATATTGGACTCTATTCCATCCTGAAAAGAAAACCCGAAAAAAATATTCTTCTCTCATCACTCTATCCCATCAACCAGATACTAAGACTCTTCACCAAAACCATCATCCTTGCTCCTCCATTACCCACCACCTTCGTCCTTCCCTTCCTTGACTCATTAATCTACTCCTCCAAGTCACCACAGAACGCGGCCCCTTTACATCATCTAGCCTCTGTTAATCACCATTCATAGCCTCATTCTCTGTCGCTGCCGTCGCAAGCCCAACAACCCGCCCCGCCATCGCTTACCACGGCAACACCAACATATGTCCTAGTCGCTGAAGATACCCAGCACCTACAGAGCTCCTTCGTTATCTGCATCACAGTGCTATAGCACTATTGCTCACATCTCCATTATGCGCATAAGGCTACTCCATTCCTCTGTTTCACGGCCTCTAGGTTCAAAGAGGAAAAACTTCTTTTTATGTTTATTATTATTGTTTTTTTGTTTTGTTTTGTTTTGTTTGTTGGAGTTCATTCTAGTATGGGTTTGGGTTAAGATTGGGCCTAGTTTAGGAAGAGCTGAGTCAGTTTTGTGTCTTGAGTCATATAAAAAAAATATAAAATTAGAAATAAAATTCTTTTTAAAAGTTGAAGATAAAAATAAAAGACATTTCAAACTTAGGCTTGAGAGTGACCCTATTTTAAAAATAAAAATTTGTTTCTTTAATTCACGCGACAATTTATGACGTTAATGTATGATTTTTCATCCTCAAGTGTCATATAATATTGTAAGGGTTTATCGTATAACATGGTTATCTTAAATCCTGTGCGAAATTCAATTAATTTTGAAATAAAATCTCTTTTCCTAAAATTATCTTCAAGATAAAATCTTTTAAAAATAAATAAAAATATTTTCTAAAAAGAAAGCAAAAAATCCAACCAATCAAACATTTTCTACAAGAACTACGTGGCTTTGAGTTTCCCATTGCACCAGGAAACACGTAGGAGCGAAATTAATCATTTCGTCAAGCTAAAATTAAATTTTCCTATTTTTGTGTTGTTTATCTTCTCTTTATTTTTTTTGGGTAAAACAAGTATTTTTGAAGTTATTAAAATATGCACAATTAACTTGAGGTACTCTTTTCTGAACGGGCCATGTAGGGTGCTAATATCTTCCCTACTCGTAACCGACTCTCGAGCTCGATCTCAATCCTTTTAAAAAAGACCAGTTTCCTTAAGTTTATGGGTTTCCAATTTTTCCCAATAAAAATTGGTGGCGACTCCTCTTTATCTTTTTCGCGGCTCCCGGATAGGACGGTCGCGACATTGATCATGGGTTGAAGAACAAGAGATAAAGGAAGAACATGAAACTCCAAGGATCAAAGGAAGCAATAATACCTCTTGGATGATGAACAAGTGCAAGAATCCAACACTTTCTTCATAAAAATTTGCTAAGATCACTTTGAGAAATGAGAGAAAGTTGAGAGAAGTTGAAGTTGTGAAGAAAAAAAATGGGAATTGGCCTCATGAGGGATCCTTTATGCGTGAGAATGGGAGGGATAGGATGGTCCAACAATTTTTCACTTAAGAGCAAAATGGTCATTTCCTTTAGGGGCAAAAATGTCATTTTGTGAAAAGCCAAGGGTATTTTGGTCTTTTCACCTTCAAAGTCACCAAAATATCTAGATATTTTGGAGAATTAATGATGATGGTGATGAGTCATAAGGCTAAAGTGTAATTTCGTCAGTTTCCAAGGGCAAAACAGTCTTTTCTCGCCCTAAATATCTCTGATATTTGTAGAATCGTAATGATGACGTTGGTGAGTCATGGTGGTGACTCACCCTTTGACTTACCCTGCTCTGGTGACTCGTGTCCCTCATCTGGTGTCCGATTTTGTCCCTGCGCGTCCGTTCTCGACTTCTTCGATTTCCCGATTTAGTTTTTAAGCCCGAGTAAGTCGTAAGAACTTACTTTTTTTTAAATTTTTCAAAATCGCCGATATTGTTCGAAACGAGATACAAAACCTAATTGTTTCGTTCACGAGTCAAAATTAGGTTTTCTGATCAGTAAAATCTTACTGTCAGTGGAAATGCAGACCGAGCTCCGTCTGAATTTTCAACCCAAAATTTAACCGTAACTCCCTACGTTAGCGTAGAGCATGCATGTGGTCTTAGTTTATTTAATTTCATTTTCTAAACCTCAGATAAAAGTATAAACTCATTTATATAGTTTATCGATCTTAGAAATCATGAAAATCGGGGTGTTATAATACATCCAGTGAATTTGAGTCCTATTCTGTGGAGCATGGCATCCAGCATGAAGTGACAGCTCCATACACTCCACAACATAATGGCTTGGCAGAAAGGAGGAATAAGACAGTTCTTGATATGGCAAGAAGCATGTTGAAGCAGAAGGGCATACCACATTCATTTTGGGGTGAAGCAGTGTCCACTGCAGCATATATTCTGAATAAGTGTCCCACAAAGAAGATGAAAGAGCAGGTGCCAGAAGAGGTGTGGTTTGGAAGAAAACCAGCATTGAACCATCTTAAAATTTTTGGTTCATTATGCTTTAAACATGTTCCAGATGCCAGAAGAAGAAAGCTACAAGACAAAAGTGAGCCTATGCTCCTTATAGGATACCATTCCACGGGATCTTATAGGCTTTATGATCCAGCAACTCAAAAGGTGTGCATAAGCAAAGATGAAATTGTGAATGAGGAAGAGTCTTGGGATTGGACAACTCACAGCAGTTGCCTCAAGTCCAGTGCTCCAATTCAATTCGAAGATGCAGAAATCACTGAAGCTGAGGATATGAGTACTGCAGCTCCTACTCACTTGCAGAGACAGTCAAGGCAGAGAATTTTGCCAAGAAGATATGCAGATTTTGAGCTGTTTTCTGATGATTTCGTAACAGTAGAAGGTGATTTGGTGCACTTTGCATTGCTAGCAGATGCAGAACCAATATATTTTGAGGAAGCTATGAAGCAAGAAGCTTGGAGAACTACTATGATTGAAGAGTTGCGGCCCATAGAGAAAAATCAGACATGGACTTTGACTGAATTACCCTTCAACAAAAGATCAATAGATGTCAAATGGTTATTCAAGTTAAAGCTCAATCCTGATGAATCAATTGTCAAATACAAGGCAAGGTTGGTAGCTAGGGGATTCTTACAGAAGCAAGGTCTGGATTACTCAGAATTTTTTGCACCAATTGCTAGAATTGAGACAATAAGGTTGGTTGTGGCCTTGGTAAGTGGAAGAGGATGGTCCTTGTTTCAGCTAGATGTAAAATCTGCTTTCTTGAATGGTCCACTAGAGGAGGAAGTATATGTTTCACAGCCTCTTGGATTTGAAATTAAAGGTAGTAAAGGCAAAGTGTATAGACTGCGCAAAGCCTTGTATGGCTTAAAACAGGCTCCAAGAGCTTGGAACAGAAGGATTGATTCCTTCCTGTTGCAGCATCAATTCAAGAAGTGTTCAATTGAGTATGGTGTCTATGTGAGGCTTAAACATGATGGTAATCTGTTGTTATTGTGTTTGTATGTGGATGACCTGCTAATTATTGGAAGTGATCTTGCTGAAATCGAGAAGCTTAAGGTCTTGTCGATGTCTGAATTCGAAATGACAGACTTAGGCAAATTATCATACTTCTTGGGAATGGAATTTGTTGAAACTCCAAGAGGAATTGTGCTTCATCAGAAAAAGTATGCTACAGAGATTATAAGGAAGTTCAAAATGGAAGATTGTAATGCTGCAACAACTCCAGCTGAAACAAATGTCAAGCTTGAGGAAGCAAGTGAAGAGGAGGAAGCTGTAAGTGGCACCTTATACAAATAGATTGTTAGTTCTTTGAGGTATCTGTGTAACAGCAGGCCCGATGTTTGTTTTACTGTTGGCCTGATCAGTAGGTTCATGAGCAAGCCAAAGAGGTCACACCTACTAGCTGCTAAGAGAGTACTACGGTACATAAAAGGAACATTGAGGTTTGGAGTGCTGTTTCCAAACTAGAATCAATTACAGGTTGATTTGTTGGGATACTCAGATTCAGATTGGTGTGGAGATAGGTGTGATAGGAGAAGCACTACTGGTTACTTGTTCAAATTCTTAGGAGCACCAATCTCTTGGTGTTCTAAGAAGCAGCCAGTTGTTGCATTATCATCATGTGAAGCCGAGTACATTGCAGGTTCCTATGCAGCTTGTCAAGTCATTTGGCTTGATTCAGTATTGAATGAAATGACAGTAGATATTGTGAAGCCTATGCAGTTACTGGTTGACAATAAGTCAACTATAAACTTGGCAAAGAATCCTGTATCACATGGCAGAAGCAAGCATATTGAGACTAGATTTCATTTCCTAAGAGAGCAAGTCAACAATGGGAAATTGGAACTGGTTTATTGCCCAACTGAAGAGCAGGTTGGTGATGTATTGACCAAGGCACTGAAGAAAGATAGATTTGAGAAGTTGTGGGCATGATTTGTCTAGATACGTGAATTTGGGGGGGGTGTTGAAGCTAATTCAAGTTGGTTAGTTTGTTTTAGAAGTTAGTTAAGTTTGTTATGTTTGTTGTAATTGTAGTTAGCTTGCTTATTGTTGAAACTCTATAAATAAGAGTATGCAATGTGTAGGATCAATAATCCAATTTGTTAATTGAATATATAGTTGAGCTATTATACAAAATTACCCTACTCTTTTCTCCTTTATTCCCTTCTCTATTCTTTCCCGAAAACTATACTAGTGTGTGTGGAACTGAGTGTTGCCTCCAACACCAAACTCCATAACTCACGTTCCATAACTCTCACGTAACTAATCACTCCACTTATCACGTTTTTATTATTCATTTATTTTGTTTACAAATTTTTTTTATAAAAAGAAATCAAAAGACATTCTCTCACTACGCTATGTTTGTTAATTTCGACAGAAAAGGGAAGAGAGAATTAGAGAAGAGAGAAAGAGAAAAGAAAAAGTAACTCTCCCTCGTTTGGTTAGCAGAGAAACAAGGAAGAAAGAAAGAATTTGTGTGGGACCCATCTCATTTTGTTTTCTCTCCTAAAGTGCGAAGAAAGGGAGGGGAGAGACACCATTTTTTCGCATATTACATTTAAATCCCTCATCCTCCGCCGCACTTGCACCTCTCTCTCTGTATGGTCTTTATCTATGGTTGCAACTGCTGCCTTTTTGGGACTTGTCATCTTAGGAGGGAGGTTGTATAAGATGGAACACATGACCCACATCTTGAAACTCAAGGTTGCCTGATGATAAGGTTATTCTCTTCACTTTGATAAGGTTATTCTCTAACTCTGATAAGGTTATGGTTATGGAGGAGGAAGACTTGGTGGATTGGATGGAAAGAAGGGGTGACGATGTTGTGTGTGGGGAGGGGAAGACGAAACAATGGGGTAGCGGAATAGGTTTGGGTTAATTTAATTAATTAAAATAAAATAAAAA